>OX375865.1:66484228-66575342 GCA_947359475.1 Heligmosomoides polygyrus bakeri | reverse complement strand
TTCACAGTGGTGAAAGTGTAATGAGGGGGGGGAAGGGGGGTTCACCCTGATTTTTCTCCATAAAGTTCAGGAAATTTGCTGCAAAACCTACGAGCGCAGTTTTGACAGCTCTCTACGTTTTGTGTTGTAATAATTTGTAAGCATCCATGTGTTCTACCCGTTTGATGAACCGAGCTAGGCCATTTCTGACGTAATTGGACATACATGTGCCGGCGCGAATAGGCTCAGAGGGGTCACCTTGTACTCAGCGGATATGCCCCTTGAGAGGAAGGCACATATAAATATGTCCAGTTATATCAGAGATGGCCTAGCTCTGTTCATCAACACATAAAAATGCATAAAAATGTAATTTATTACGCTACAAAACGTATAGGGCTGTCCCACAAGGTGATCCCCTCCGAGTTTACATACCCCCCCCCCCCCCCCAAAAAAAAAACAGGCATAAAAATGATGAAAAATTAAGCCCTAATTAGATATAAGGGACTTACAAAGGCAAATGGTTAAGGACCCCTATACATACATAGAAGAGAACACAAAGATCAAGAGGAATCTTCATGAAATCAGAAAAAAAAGTCTAGTCGTAGTCGTCGTCCTCCGCAGACGGGACGGTTCGAAGTGGACCACGCCCCCTCAGCGAAGCGTAGCCGCATAAGCTCTGCTAAATGCCGCCGAGAACTCCGGCTTCCTTCGCGGCAACCACCGTTACACGGTCCTTCCTCCAACTCTATTCGGTTCCCACACATGGTTGATTTCCCCGGCTATTCCGACGACGGATTAGCACAGTTTGAATTGAAATAAAATGTCGTTCGGAATTGCTCTTTCGACATACTTAAGTAAGCCTTCGATGAAGCACTATTAATAACCATAGGTGGAACACAAACTAATCCTTCAGATAGAGTCACGAACTTCGGATCAGACATTATATAAAATTGTGAAGTATGTTGAATGTTGACTCAGAATGAAACGAACAAAAAGTGGTTGCACAAAGACTGTCAGAGCTTTCCCGCTAATCTAATACAAGCGCAGTATAAGCTCCACGCTGATTCACTAAGCATCCTGAAAATAGATGACGGCTAGACAAAGCAGGGCAAAAACCAATAACGTCCACAATCCCCACACTATGCTCGAAAGCTCCACGGTGCAAAGTACACTCCGTTCTTCCGTTAAGCTTCTCCGAGGCGGACTCAGCAAGTATCCGTAATCGAGGGCGGCAGCACGCCACCGTTATTGAGGGAGATACTTCACGTGAGGGTCCGTCTCAGCAACAGAGCGCGAATCCTGGCGGCAACTCGTAAATACCACGAGTATAGTCGGGTGCCCTCGAACCAGCAGTACACCCACGAATTCGTGGATGAGGTATATGGTGAATGCCTCATCTTACGCCTTCCACCCATAAACCGCACACCCAAGGGTTTGGTCGTGCATGAATCTGGTCTCTGGGCGTGTTTTCTAACTATAAGTTTAGACACCCACTGCACACCTTCTGGTGTGGGATGCAATGAATTTTAGGTTACGAAACATATACATGATGCGAAATCCAACATAAAGATTTGTTAACGTTCTAGGCCATAATTGGGTAATTAGAGAGAGCGAAAAGAAACGTAACGTCCCAAAACACATAATTGTACAGTGATAAAGTACGATCCAAGAGGAGCTCCCCTCCAAGATTCTGTAATATTCTAGAATTCTTAATAAATTCGACGTCGACACGAAGCCTGCCGCGCCTGATCGCGCCGCACCGCGCTGCGCCCTGATCTGCCCTTCAGCGGCACGATTCGCCGAATACCGTAACCCAAAATTCCGTCAAATGTAGTGTTTTGAGGCGGCGGAATATAAAAGTGATTCCGCGCCGCCGAGAAGCATGAAAAATCGATGCCTATGCCGTCCATTACTCCGAGCCGCTCGGCGGGAGTTGAAAGCCGAAGCGAAAGCGAATCGTGCAGGGGTCTCTCACTCGGTCAATCCCCGCGCGCCGCCACGCCAGCCGTCCGCGGATCGTCGCTGACGGGCGGCGAAGGGGTTGGTATGCTTACCGCCCGCAAGACAGCAGCCGTCCGTGATGCAGTGCTCCGCGAACGGCTGCTGTCCCGTCCGCGGGACATGTTGTCATGAACCTGCCGGATTTTGACGTGGCTAGATCCCGCAAGGGTGTCACTATACGCATTCTACTGCGTACTGTGGCACTTCCTAGAGAGACCCGCGTGAGCGGCGAACGGGAGCACTCTAAAAATTTCAGTAAATCGAACAAAATAGGACTTCCTAGTCCTAACCTGCGGCCGGGTTTGGAATGGGTCTTACCCCTCTGGAAAGCGAAATCGAAGTGGCACTTCGTCGCAGTGCAGCCAGGAACTGTGGCTGCACTCGCAACACGTGCGGCAATATGATGTCGATTCGCCTTCGGTGATTTCAAACGCTATAATTCATCAGATTTCTAGCAGGATGCAATCTACTAATACCTGTCACATCTACAGTTAGGTGACGCATATCATAGTTGTAAGCTTTGCTGAAAAGGTGACTTTGTTGCTGAGATATGGCTTTTTTAATATAAGCCCGAAAACTGACAGAACTTCCCCTACAACCATTACTATCATGCACATTGCCGTCATGCCCTAAGTTAGCTTAGCGTTGTTTGCTGCGCAGATGTTTATACTGCAGTGCGACGGCGTTTTAAAATAATAGATGAAAACTTTGAAGAATTTGTAAGGCCGGAGCATACTTCTATCGCCGCGATGCCATCGCGGCGCTCAGATCATGCCGCACACCGTTGAGTAGTGAAAGGAAGCTTCGCCGCGGCTGTCGCAACAGTGGCGGTCGGCGTGCGCGATGGCTTCCCGCGCCCATTGCGGGCATGGCATACATTTTCGCGCCGTGCGCAATGTTTAGCGTTGGCCCTGGACGGATCGCCGTCGCACTTCCTTGCAGAGCGATGGGCGATGCGAGGAACACAGAGAAGTTCAAATTCTTTCGCATCGCTTTGCAAAACTCATCGCCGCGATCCCATCGCGGCGCGGGAAGTATGCACGAGGCCTAAAGGTTGTTCTGTTCTGAAATTGAATGTTCTGCTGAAAATAACATTAACATTAACAACAACAAACATTAAAATTTATAATCCATAATTATTTGTAAATCTTCCACAGATATTTATGGGTATTCAGAAATACTTCAGGCAGAAAGCGGTCAATCTACGAAGGAAGAGAATCGCCAAGAATTAGAGAGGCAGTTCACTGCGGACAAAAACGCTACTTACAAGTGCATTGTGATGCCAGATCTTGGAGTGGGAAAGACAAGGCAAACTGCAAATTTCCGCGTGTTCGTTCTGGACGGTTTGTGCGATTTTTTTTCGTCGCATCATTCTTTTCAACTCTTACGCTCTATTTTTCAAAAAAGTTCTTGTTTTTTTTTTGAACTTCGAAAAACAAGTGTTATGATCAGTTTTGTGAAGTCGTTCTCTTTGATTTTGGTCAGTTCTGCTCCGACGCCATTAGAAGGACTTCACAAAATTGATCATAACTAATTTAGTTTTTGGAAATTTGTAAAAGCAAGGAACTTTTTAAAAATTGCTTTCTTACCATAAAGGAATCATTTAAAAAAGGAATCTTTATGCAGAGTAAAAAATATGTCTGGCTCGGTGGTTCTGCCTGTCTCGTAGCTCGCTCGACCAATTGTTCACACACAGATCGTAAGCACACTTTATGAACCTCAAACATGGGTAATTAAACCAAAAACAACAAACAAAGCACAATAATGGAAGTCACAAGAAGAAATTCTAAACCTAAACCGAGATCCTAAGGTCTTAGACAGCGAGCAGTAAGTTCCTAGCAGCTAGACTTGAGCTCGATTAATCGGGCCGAATAATTGTTCAAGCGGTTTCAAACAATTAATCGCTCGATTACTCGAAAATTGTAAATCGTTATTGTTCGAACATTATTCGAAATCGACTTTCGCGAAAAACCATTATTCGAACATTATTCGAAATCGACTTTCGCGAAAAACCATTATTCGAACATTATTCGAAATCGACTTTCGCGAAAAACCATTATTCGAACATTATTCGAAATCGACCTTCGCGAAAAACCATTATTCGAACATTGTTCGAAATCAACTTTTGCGAAAAACCGTTATTCGAACATTGTTCGAAATCGACTTTCGCGAAAAACCGTTATTCGAACATTGTTCGAAATCGAAGATAGGAAGACGTTGTTCGGACATTGTTCGAAATCGACTTTCGCGAAAAACCATTATTCGAACATTATTCGAAATCGACTTTCGCGAAAAACCATTATTCGAACATTATTCGAAATCGACTTTTGCGAAAAACCATTATTCGAACATTATTCGAAATCGACCTTCGCGAAAAACCATTATTCGAACATTGTTCGAAATCAACTTTTGCGAAAAACGGTTATTCGAACATTGTTCGAAATCGACTTTCGCGAAAAACCGTTATTCGAACATTGTTCGAAATCGAAGATAGGAAGACGTTGTTCGGACATTGTTCGAAATCGAAGATAGGAAGACGTTGTTCGGACATTGTTCGAAATCGACTTTCGCGAAAAACCATTATTCGAACATTGTTCGAAATCGACTTTCGTGAAAAACCGTTATTCGAACATTGTTCGAAATCGAAGATAGGAAGACGTTGTTCGGACATTGTTCGAAATCGAAGATGGCAAAAAGCATGGTTCGAATATTGTTCGTAATCGAATATTGCGAAAAAGTATTGCTCGGATATTGTTCGAAATCGAACAATGTTCGAACAATATCAAGAGTAGGCCGCCTGAGTATGGATCGTCTCCGTTCCCCGAAAAACCCACGTTCAAACTCGCTCCACTTCTGCGCCTACGGTAAATGGCGGGAACGATTTGCGATTTCCTTTCGAGGTTTCTGGCGGCTGACTCTTGACATTGTTCGAACATTGTTCGATTTCGAACAATATTCAAACAATGCTTTTTCGCGATCATCAATCTGCGATTTCATTTGGAGGGTTCGAATTTGAAAATCGCGAAGTTTTGTTAGAACGCATTTCGAAATCGAACAATGCTTGAGATCTAGGGATTCGTCATAGTGAATTAAAGAGGGAGTTCGAATAGAAGTAGCAGTTAACTAGAGGTAATGCGATATTTTGTTGGTTGCTGTTGAACATACCTAGGATGTAAGAGTCCGATTTTTCTAGGTTATTACAATCCCTGAGAATTCTCGAAGACCCCATGAGCATTAAGCAGCGTCACGAAACTGCTGTATAGTCGACTCTGGTGGCGATATTACGATTTTGGGTACTATCTCATCCTCATGTCTAGTGTTGTGTATAGTTTTGTTCAAATGACCTATTCGAACAGGTATTCCAATGATTTTCATTCGAACTTAGATAATGAATTCGAAATTTAAAAACCGCGTTTTTCGCATGTATTCGAATCCTAACCTTCATAAAACCACTTTCCGAATACGTTTGAATTCGAACACTCGAAAACTGCAGGCATTTGAAACCATTCCAATAGTCGAAAATTTTGCGAGAGCACAACTATTGTTGTGCGTATAGTTGATCCTATACTGGTTGTTTCAACTGATAATAATAAGTGATAATAAACTATGATTTTGATAAAAAAGCCTCATAAAGTGATAGAATACAATTTTTCTTGTAAAAGTGATGATGTAATACAAAATAGATGTATGGATGTATCAGTGAAATGCTACCTTAAACTATTTCTGTGAGCCATTTTAAGCAGTGTGGACATCGTTGAAAGCTCTTTCTTATTGCGTGCTCCGATGGGAATACGGCGTGCTACGTCGGTTTCCTTAGTTATTGCGTATTGTAAGCTATGCGTGGTATGCTAGTGTCTGGGTGTGTAGGCCGGCGCGCCTCTGAACATTCGGAAACTCGTCGAGATCGCTGCCGAACGTCACGTCCGCCGCGGTCGCAGTGCATTAGAAAATATTCTGCTTTACCATGTGCAGATCAGAGCAATTCCTCATTAAACGTGCATTAAAACTGCGGACGAATTGTCGCCGTCGGAAAACGCGCTCTATGTACATCATAATCGTCATTCTTTTCAAAACCAACCCAGGCGCGAACCGCCGCCGCCCGACGTGGCCCGCACGTCCAGCGTACGGCGCGGCCAAGCCGGCGACGGAGGAAAATCCTTTCCTTTGGTAGCACCTCAACCCTGAAGAATGTCCACTACTTGCAAAATAAATGACCGAATATCTTGTTATTCCGCTCTTCTAATTGGATTGTAAACGATGATTCAGTTGTCTTCCTAAGTTCTACCCTTTTCATCCACAACTGTGGTTTTGCCTGTCTTCTTTCGGTTCTCTGTTGAACGTGCCTTCGAAATCGGGTTATTCGATTGTTCGATTTTCGAAGACGGCGAAAAATCGAGTTATTCGATTGTTCGATTTTCGAAGACGGCGAAAAATCGAGTTATTCGATTGCTCGATTTTCGAAGACGGCGAAAAATCGAGTTATTCGATTGCTCGATTTTCGAAGACGGCGAAAAATCGAGTTATTCGATTGTTCGATTTTCGAAGACGGCGAAAAGTCGAGTTATTCGATTGTCCGATTTTCGAAGACGGCGAAAAATCGAGTTATTCGATTGCTCGATTTTCGAAGACGGCGAAAAATCGAGTTATTCGATTGTTCGACTTTCGAAAAAAATTGTCGAAAAGCTCAACTCTACTAGCAGCAGATGATTCCCCCTAAGGGTGGGCACACCGACAAGTTACCTAGGCGCAAAAAGAAGAAAGCAGAAAACCCAGGGCGCACAGAAGAGGAATAACGCCAGGCGCATGCGAAGACTAAAAGGAGGAAAAGTAACGCGCGATCTGCCCTTTCGCCCTCTTATTCACTCCGAGAATGTCGCGGTTCTGATCCGTTTTCAGATAGCACTGAGTTGCAACATCCGCGCATTTTTTCCTCGAACCGCAGAAGATAAGGCTATATGTTTTCTTTTCCGAAGCCTCGGCGCATTATGTTATGATCGCGTATCCCGCGATAGTCCCGGTCCGAGAATATTGGCGCATTATGATCAGTGGTGACCCAGGTGCAACCTCAAATCGCGATGGAGCGATTGGAGCTTATTCAGACATCGTAAGCGAGTTGTTGTCGCTCTCCAGTTGTGCTCGAATGAGGTCGCTTCTCTCCGGGAAATCACAGAGCGCGGACTGATGTCCAAATTGCCGACAGTGGAAGCAGTTTTTTAAGGATTTCCTGCACGTTTTACCACGGCTGCAGACAATTTCCAAACACAGATCGCACTTGTGACTATCCGAGATCACTTGGCGACGGGCCTCTGCATATCTAACCATTGTGCAGGAATCCGAGTAATGTGATCCTGTAACTCCACAAAAGGCGCATTTCATGAACATTTCATTACTACGGCTGATCATACCAAGGTCGGATTTCCGGGGTGGGCACGTGGGTTCCTGCCTGAGCTGGCGAATGGTTTCCTCGAAGTCATGCAGGGCCTGTTCAGTAACTCTGATCTCATGCTCAATACGTTGAACTTCAGCTACGTCGTCATCGTGATCGTCTGCCTCTTGGCGTACTCCGTCCGAAGCTGGATCATCTTTTTCCTGATCGTGTTGCATTTCTTTTTCATTCTTTGTGAGGCCTTATATTTCGTCCTCAGCAATCCCTTCTGCTTCATCGTCTACCATCACGTCAGGATTTGCATCGTCATTAACGTCCTCAACGTCATCAACTTCCTCAACGTCGTCACCGTCCTCTATTATCTCTGGAACAGGCTGGTCCTCGTCCTATGCGTCTTCACCCAGGCTTTCCATGTATTCCCAGTTTTCCTTGATGATAACGTTTTCGTTATGCGTCTCTGCGCGCCCTCTGCGCGGCGCTGATTAAGGGACTCGATGCATTGCGCAAGATCCTGAATGAATTCTTCCGACTCACGGACGGTCTGAATGGAGAAGAGCATACGCAATTGAGAGCGAGGAAAGATGAACTGAAGGCGTAAATAGTCACTTTTGCTGTCAAGCAGTTCTAGCTGGTGAATGCGGTCTATATAGGGCTGATCAGAGATGCGTAGCTTACGAACGCGCTCCTCAAGAGTCGAAACGGCCATAATCAGATAATGATTATCAGCACACTGAGAAACAATGTTATCATAGTCGACGTGGTTCTGGCAGTGCGGCAGTGGCTTGTTGTAGTTGCTGGAAGTCGCGTTCGGTCTCTTGTATTTGCTTTCTCAGATGTCTCACGGTCTGAAATAATGAACTGTGCTTCTTGTAGTTAGGAAACAAGGCGCACCTATGAAGAATACCTGCGAATATGGGTCACACATCGTTGCTTAAAGGCACACTTACAAGTGGTTGATTGAGAGGCGTCTAAAAGGAAACATAATATGGTGCATAGTTTTAAAAAGGTCACATTTCTGCTATTGATTGCTGAGGACGTCACACATCGATGGAAGCGTAGGATATCGATCTAAAGTGACTTCGCACGCTTTTTCATCGACGCACGCCGGTTCGCATAGCTTTTTGCAAGTAAACAGAGCGCGTGTGCTATGGCGCGCGCAGGAAAACAACTTATTGTCCACAGCAATCGCAAAACGAGGTGCGCACAGCACAAACCGATGGCGTTTAGGCATGTATATGATAGAAGGAGTGCTACTGCCACTGCAATTAGGTTGATAACCAGTGTTTTGTACCATACAAGGATAACGCCAAAAATATGGCCAACATTTGGCCACTGGAACTCTTCGTAAACGCTGCTATTGCCTTTTATCACCGACACGCTGCTATACTGAAGCTAGCTGATGAATTTCAGCACCCCACTTATTGTTAGCTCATACCTGCTGCTTACGCTTCCACACGAAACGATGCAATCGAGCAATTGACAGACGGAATCTAAGTAGGAACGTAAGATTGATTAGGGTGTTTTGGTGGTTCACCAACGGATGCGTCTGTAGCGAATTGTAATAAGTGTTTATTACTTTACAACTATCAGAGCACAACACAAACAATAACTCACAGCGGTTTATATAAGGAATTCCTAGAGGAGGAGCATAGAAGCGTGACATATATTGCTCAGCTCAGGTTGATAACCGCTAGACCTAAAAGGGTGTACCGCGGCTAGAGTGTAGTATTTGTGCATTATCTTATTTACCTTCTTGCGGATCGTTAGGTCATACCTGTGGATGCTATGCAACGATGCTTATCTTATATTGTTAACCTAAACGTGTTACCATTCATTCCTATTTGTTCTATATTATGATGTAATAATACTACACATTTATAGATGTAAACCCTAGTTGGGTATTCACAACACTGGGGCGAGGGGCAAGTAGCGGTAGCGATAAAAAAGAACATTATAGCACCGAGGAAGCGAGAGCGAATTGATGAACATGATAGGACAGATAGACAATACAACAACAGAGGGCGACAATTATGAGAATTAGGTAGAAATTTTACTGAATCTCCCTCTTTCCGACGTCCTTGTGTGAAGTGGTGTAGCATTTGAAGTTGGTAGCTTTCCTTCTGGCACGTCGTCTCCTTGAGGGACTTCGCATTCGTTGATCGTCTATCCAAGTGACTGTGCTATCGCTTCTATTAGCGCATAGTGACGTGGCCATTTTTATATGATCACCTCGGCGAAGCTGCTCTATCCGGACGGCTCCAGTAAGAGGTGGGCAGCTGCAGCTGATGAGTTCCAGATTACCAGTCATCGAAATCTTCGATCGCTTCCTGGTTTTCGGTAACGCGTTAGTGTCACGAATTATGGAAGAAGACTGAAGAGATAACTGGATATTCGGACTCGTAGTGTCCTTATCGACGTTTTGGTTCTTCGTCCTTTTGCTATTCTGTTTCACGAATTCGCGTGGACGAGGATCGCAAGTAGATTTTTTTCCATTTCCAGTAACAATCTGCAGTTTTGAATTGGAAACACTGTCATGGTCAAATCGGATGCTTCGTCTCCATTCTTTGTGGATGTTGAAACTATCGGCTCTTTGATACTTTGGTCTTGAATGATGATCTGAGCCCATGTAGTTGCCTTTAGAAGATATTCTTGCTTCTGGTGCGAGAAATACACTGCATTGAGTAGTTTGCCTTTTTATTGCAAAGCTGTCTGTGCCACTTACACCGGATATGGTGTAGCCGAAAATGGTAGGCGTGAGAACCAAACCAGACGGCAGCCTCATTATAGGAGTGTCGTGAAGGATTATCTGATTCAGGAGATCCTGCCCAACTATTATGTCTGGAGAGGACGTCGTAGAAGCAAGACTTCTCTGGGCAATAGAAAGCTTCTTCTTCCTGATGAACGCCTTGTCTCCTGATGATAGCTGTGCGGTACTTGACGACGCGGTCAGCTTTTCTTTGGTGAAGACTGGCACTCGCTTTAGCTTCATGCTGGAGCGAATGTTCTTCAGAGTAATGTGAACTTCCGTGGATTCGAAAGTTTCCTGGAGCTCTCCCATTCCTGTTGTTGTGAATGAATCTGAACCTTTAGTTGGAAGCTTCAACTCTTCACGAAGTTTGTTCTTTATAAAGCTCCTTTGAGCTCCAGAGTCGAGCAAGATAGTTACCGGTTGGTAGTCCACCTCTGACTCGTTGAATATTAATGCGGAGGCCATTTGTAGCACACATTGACTGGGAGTCGGTGGTTTCGGTCCGATGGTGCTTTCTGTGAGATGAGCTGCTTCACATTGGACGATATTTCGAGCCGATACTCCACTCCCTTTTGCGTGTCGTATGAAGCGGCTGTTCGACGATAGCGCAACGGATACTGCTTCTTGATGGACTACCGTTGGCGGTTGATTTTGCATTCCATTAGCACAGTTTGTCTGTCTCTCTCCACTTGTGGTTGAGGTGCACAGAGAAGAATGATGATCCTCCCGACATCTTGGGCAAGGACCAAGGGTTTTGCAGAACTTTGAAGTGTGTACTTCCCTGAAGCATTTCCAGCAAAGGTTTCGCTGTCTGGCTTCGGTTCTGCGTTCCTCAGGAGTTGAGAACGCAGTGCAGTACTGTGGCGGGTGGCCTTCACCACAAAGGCATAGAGGCAATGTCCTCCGATGCGAGCGCAGCTCGATCTGTTGTGACTCGTTTTGTCTTGAAAACCGGTTGTTGTCAGTATCGTGGGGATACGTTCCGAATAAGGTCGCCGTTGTTAGCTCCGTTGTTTCTTGGAGAGTGATGATGTCGTCAATGGCTTCCGTAATATCTTTGACTTCGAAGGATATACCGGCAACGGTTTCTTTCTTTATCACAGTGCTACAGATGTGTTCCGTAAATTTTGAGAGGATCATGCGGCGCCATACTCGGTCCGCATTAAGTGATACACCGGTCTGTTCCAGGTGTATGATCCGTGAGGTAATGGCAGACAGGGTGTCACGACAACTCCTGGGTGTATCGTGAGCACGCGGGATTTTTTCGATCTCATTTATGAGAATATCAGCTATACTTGCCGATCTGTCGTATTGTTTCTTGAGGATGTTGACGGCTACGTAGTATTTGTCCCCAATTACTGGGACGCAACTTATGGAAGCTGCGGCTTTCCCTTTAAGAGCCTGCTTCAAGAACAGGAATTTCTCTTGGTCGCTTAGATCTACGTCGTTATGTATAAGCGACTCAAAGACAGACCAGAATGTGGAGAAATCTCTGAAGCTCCCAGAGAATGTTGGAACTTCAAGAAGTGGACGCCTGAGTGTGGCACTGCGTTCCTGCGAAGGTGCGACCCCATTTGTCGATGTGCAATGACTGCCATTGTTGCCAGTGACAGTACGGTTGCTGCCTTTCTGACAGCTGGCAATTAAAACTGTTTGCTGGGACAGTTCATCCTTTCTGAAGTCCACTTTGTTCTGCCAGCGGATGACCGTAATGTCAAGTTCGTTTGACTCTGCTTGCAAGTGCTCGTTTAAATCCGTCATGAGCTTTTCACGTTTTTTCTCATCAGGACGTGAATTTATTATTTCTATAGCTTCCTTTAAGCAGTTGTCGTGGTACTGCTTGTTGCCCAACACCGTTCTCATCAGGTGGTTCAGCTGTGCCGTCTTTTCCCTTATGTATGCTTCACAATCCTTCCTTTCTTCTGGGAACGCGAATGGCTGGTCCAGACGATTGATTTCTGCCTCGCTTGACTTGATAAGTTCGCAAGCATTCGTTAGTTTTGTTTTGTGAACTTGAATTTCGGCCATCTTTGTTGCTTCTGGCGCGTCGTCCCAAAGTTTATCAGTAAACTTTGAATTTTACTTCGTTAGGTCCGAAGTAGAAGTCTCTTCCTGCCACGCGGGACTTTTCGCTGCTCTTCTGGCTTCCTCAGGTGGGATAGGCGCAGTTGGCGAACGTTTCGCTAAGTTCTCTCGGCTCCTCAGGTGAGGTATAACCAATGAAAACTGTCGTTTTTTATCTTTTTTTCAATGAAATGGAAAAAAGAATTTATTTTCTTCCTGGTTTCTCGCGAGAGAAAGCTAAAGGAAGGCTTTCAAAGCACCCCTGGTTCCCTGAAGGAACGCTTGGAGTTCTTTTTCGAAGAATTTGTATCCCTAGCGGTGGAAACAAAATTCAATCGCTTCCTGGATTGTCCTGAAGAGAAGCCGTAGGAAGACTTGAAAAGATTTCCTGGTTCCCTGAAGGAACGCTTATGGAATTCTTTTTAAAGAGAAACCTGTTTCCCTAGCGGTGGAAACAAAGGTTGATTGCTTCCTGGGTTCTCCTGAAGAGAACGCCGGGGGAAGTCTTCTAAGATCTCCTGGTTCCCTGAAGGAACGCTTAATGGAGTTCTTTTTTGACGAATTTGTTTCCCTAGCGGTGGAAACAAAATTCAATCGCTTCCTGGATTCTCCTGAAGAGAAGCCGTAGGAAGACTTGAAAAGATTTCCTGGTTCCCTGAAGGAACGCTTATGGAATTCTTTTTAAAGAGAAAACCTGTTTCCCTAGCGGTGGAAACAAAGGTTGATTGCTTCCTGGGTTCTCCTGAAGAGAACGCCGGGGGAAGTCTTCTAAGATCTCCTGGTTCCCTGAAGGAACGCTTAGTAGAGCTATTATTTGCCGTCTGTCTCTCACTGGGAGAGCTAGCGCAGAGGCAATTTAGCGTGGGTTTGAAACCACGGTCGGTGCACCAATTTGGTGGTTCACCAACGGATGCGTCTGTAGCGAATTGTAATAAGTGTTTATTACTTTACAACTATCAGAGCACAACACAAACAATAACTCACAGCGGTTTATATAAGGAATTCCTAGAGGAGGAGCATAGAAGCGTGACATATATTGCTCAGCTCAGGTTGATAACCGCTAGACCTAAAAGGGTGTACCGCGGCTAGAGTGTAGTATTTGTGCATTATCTTATTTACCTTCTTGCGGATCGTTAGGTCATACCTGTGGATGCTATGCAACGATGCTTATCTTATATTGTTAACCTAAACGTGTTACCATTCATTCCTATTTGTTCTATATTATGATGTAATAATACTACACATTTATAGATGTAAACCCTAGTTGGGTATTCACAACAGGTGTGCTGGGTGCGCATTGAACAATAAAAGAATTTTGGGCGCAAAGAACCTCCCCATACGTTTCGATTGCACCGAACTTTAGCACATCTGTAGCAACCGCTCAGTGGCGCGTTTTCGATTGAGCAGTTTGGCTGCGAATGTATACAAAAGTTAAGTCTATCTTTTTCTTTTTTCTCTTTTTTTCTCTTTAAAAGTTAGAAAATTTTCGGAAGATACCAAGTATTTCTACTGTAAAGGCGCCATTTGAAAACTTTTTCAGTTTCCATGAGGCTATTTTTATGGGTAGCTTACGAGAAATATGAGCAAACTATTTTGCAATTTCGGAATTGGGGCATGCACATAAAACTTTTGTTTCGGCTGCTGCGCATCTACGTTCGTCGAAAAAGGTGCAATTGAGTACTTTTGCACCATTCCGCGGAGATTTGGTGCGATTGCATTTTTCCAAATCGCTGTGTCAGTGCCATTTGTGATAAATGCGCTATCCATAATTGGCGTTGGAAGGAGCGTTAAGGAAGTCATCGTGATTCTGAGTGCAGCAAGATTAATATACCTCCGTCCGTGCATTGTTTAGTTTTAGTAATACGTCCCTTTTTCCATGCATTTCTGGGTAGAACAGGGTCGCTGATCAGTACTATAACTGCGACCACGGAAAGGTGGCGTCCCATCGCTCGATTCGTCGTCAAACGCCTATGAGTTTCCCGTAGAGACGTTCAGTACTGCTGCTGCCAAATAGTAAAAAACGTTCTACCTCTTGACAAAAGAATGTAGTGCATCCAGTACTTGTTGGCGATAACGAATTGCATGCAGTTCATCTGCCGGCAAGTACTCCGGATTGTTATCGCCCCTTGTGACTTCGGGAATCGTAAGAATAATATCACGTTGTAAGAAGTCGATAGTACGGATAGAGCTAAATTCTACTTGAGCGCATGGTAGGTGAGTGACCTCGAGTTGAGACATGCTTCAACTTCGATGGCGAAGGTGTGAATGTCGTCAAGTAACCGTTGCCTCGTACCGCGCATGACTTTATAAAGTAATAAGCGACTTGTGGATTTTGTAAGCAGTAGAGAGTTCAATAGGGGCGCTGAAACACAGCGACGTAGCTTGTGATTGAACGGAGCTCCAGAGGGGGGAAAATGCAGTTTGGCCTTGTGTGACACGATTCTTTCCGAGTTCAGTCGACTACAGCAGGAAGGCAAGGAGAGCTAACGGCATGCAAATGCGAGGGCGAGCACGAGACTGAAAGCACGTTACGACGACAGGCTCACAGCTCTCCAGATGCCTAAACTGCTTTAGCCAAATCTGCCATCTTAGAGCGGCGGATGGGGCAACGGTGAAGTTCCTTACTTGCCCACATTTGAGTTCTCGACCTTCCCAATGGAGCCGTTCTAATTCAGCTTGAGAAGCTCTATCGAATGGTGTCAATCTCGACCAATTCTAGGAATAGCGATTTTTGACAATTTCGCATCAAAAGCGAGTCGGCTCAAGGTCACGGCAGGAGGACAATAACGTCATCGAAAATCGATATTTTCGAACTCGGCCAAGTCTGATACCATGCGATAGAGTACTTCGAGCAGCAAGAACTGTAACCTGGGCGGGTAAGAGCGCGGAGGACATCGACCGTTGTTGTGCTAAATTGGACGTGCGGGCGTGTTCTGAGCGCAATAACTCTGTTGCGTTTGAATCTTTCCGGCTGCAACTTGTGAATTTTGTAAGTAGTAGAAAGTTGAATAGGTTTGCTGAAACACAGCAACGTAGCTTATGAATGGACAAAATGTTGCACCGGTGCGAAAATGCAGGTAAACCTTATGGACACAATTTTTTCCGATTTCGGTCGACCATGTGGGAACAGGCTAACGGCATCCGAATGCGTAGGCAAGCAGAGAACAGTTAAAGTGCTTCACTATGAAGTGCCGATTACTCTCCGCTGCCTAATATGCCTTACAAGGGAAGAGTCTGAAACGTATGTCTGAACGGGGGGAGCGAGTCATATAGGGAGAATTCTCATCCCTCATTTGGTTTGAAAATGTGTTTATTTTTTGCCTGGTCGCTAAACCCAAGGAGCATCCAAACTATATTCTCACCAGCTGTTGTGTTGGCGTGCCTTTTGGAGGAGTTCGGTCCTTCCGATACTTCACGCGTTCCTGCAAGGCAAGAGAAGGAAATGGTCAGCAGTTTCGCATCCATCTTGCGTGAGCATCGATGTAGGTAGAGGATGAAGAAGGTATCAGTGTCGAATCAGAAGAGGAGTATCCATCCTACATGGTCAGTGGAGGAGGATGATGAGGAGAACACTAGCCAGCTGCGTGAACCTTGTCGTTTCGGTGAAATGGGGATGTCGAAGGAGAAGGTGAATTTTGTAATTTTGTATTGTTAGAAAACGCGTTTAAACTTGCAAGGTGGATGAAACGATCTTATTCAACCGTTCTACTGAAAGCGGCACCCGCCCGCTCTCAAGCATGCAGAGCAGATTTCGATCCATTTCTTCTGATTACCACCTTCGAAAATTGAGGCGGGTCGAGCGTGGAGGTGAACCATTCAGAATTTATTCAATGTTTTCACAAAAAGAAAATTCAGCATCTTAGTAGCGCCCTCGCGGACCGGGCTTTGCGGATGCGAGTCATAATAGAGAAGGTAAAAGAGGGCCGTTTTGATGAATCTATTTGGGATTTCCTTTGCAATGACTCCATTATTTCACAGTTGCTAGTGGAACGCATTATTTGTCTTCTCGCCATGATTTACCAATTATTCATGATAAATTGTATCGTGCTTCGTGCCAGTATGAAGTTGTCAGTATGAAGACGTGTCCTTCCTAGTGACGTTTTCTGTTGCGATTTGACATAGAGAGCTTTGGTTGATCATAGCAGATCTTTTTTAGGAAGTGCAAAAATCCCGCACCACAAGGGAATCGAACCGTCAACCATCCCGTCTCTCTACATCGCTCCTCTACTCCTGCACCACCACTGCTCGACCGACAGCGTGGTTTCAACCCTACTTGAGCTCGCTTGTGACTGGCCCGCTCTCCGTGGACCTAGAAGGCAAAGGAGCCTGCTGTGAAAATGGTCCATAACTCCGTTCACAGATGCGCACAGCAGAAACGGAACACATATTTGGAATTAGAGTTCGAAGCCGCATCCAGTGCTATATGCCTCATCTCAAAGTCGCATGGCCAACTAGTACCTTCCCTTGTTAGCATGCTTGCAAGCGCAATGGCCTCGTTCAAGAAGCTTATAGCGGCTGGAGCACCTCCATAAGAAGAGTCTATTAGATGGTAGGCTTTGAGTCCTGGACGTTTTCAGGTACCAGACTGTTCCTTATTGACAAATTTTGTGGCACTCAGTCAGCCATGCGTCACGGCCGGAATTCATTAAGATTAGCAGAGTTTGGATTTGAGAATTGAAGATACGGTCTTACAGAAGAAATTAGAAAAGGCGTTTAGCCTAGGGCTCAGTTTGACTTTCAATTCAAATACATCTGTCGTATACTTCCGACCGAATAGAATAATTTCGAACGAATATTCGAATATTCATTATTCGAATATTCGATGAGACCCAGAATTCGAATATATTCATTGTTTGAATAAAGTATCGAATAAATTCGCTTGATCATTCGATCGGGAATTTTTGGCGTCGAATTATTTCGTTCATTCATTCGTTCGCTAAAATTTCGAAAAAGCACAACTATAATAGCTAGGTGGGCCTTGTCCACACATTCGTTTGCCAGCGCGGTTTGGTCATCTGTGAGCTGTTCGGTCAGTGAAGAGTGAGGTCATAAATTTAAACAAGGCCTCGTCCACTAACTGGGAAGTTGCTTGCAACGCTAAGACGAGCGAATGCACCTCTTGCGAAATTTCGAATCCTGGAATGACGAATCGTCAAATTGGCTGCGCTTTTCGGCGCTTCTTTCAACAAGAGTATTCAAATTGTTGCAATAGCGGACAAGTAGTGCCTTTTGTGAGCGCAAAGAAGCAGGTTCTGACATGAGATGAGAGAGCTGTTAGTTTTGGAAAAATGCTTAAAAATATTCTGTGATTAAAAACTCTTAGTCCGAAATGTAGTGAAAATTTGTTCTACGGAAAAATAGAGCGCAATAGGAACCTTCGACGTCGGTGAAAAATTGCGCACAAAATAACAAATCAAAGTCTTTCTTGTTGAAGAAAGTTGAAGATTGCCCACGATCCTTTGGAGTCGTTCGATGCACCATAAAAAATATGTCTGGCTCCGTGGTTTTGTCTGCTCGCACGACCAATTGTTCACACAACAAATCGTAAGCGCACTTTAGGAACCTCAAACTTGGGTAATAAAACCAAAAACAACACAACAAACAAAGCACAATTATGGAAGTCTCAAGACAGAAGTCCTAAACCTAAACCTAGATCCTAAGGTCCTAGACAGCGAGCAGTATGTTCCTAGCATCAGATGATTCCCCTAAGAGTGGGCGCACCGACAAGTTAACTAGGCGCAAAGAGAAGAATCCAGAAAACCCAAGGAGCACAGAAGAGGAGCAACGCCACGCACATGTGAAGACTAAAAGGAGGAAAAGTAGCGCACGATCTGCCCTTTCGCCCTTTTATTCAGATCGAGACTGTCGCGGTTCTGATCCATCTTCAGATAGCGCTAAGTTGCAACATCCGCGCATTTTTTCCTCGAACCGCAGAAGATAAGGCTGTATGTTTTCTTTCCCAAATCTTCGGCGCAGTATGTTATGATCGCGGATCCCCTGCGATACAGGGCAGGGGATTGCACTAGAAGGGAGAAGCTCCCAGAATACAACACCACGAACGTCCCAGACAACACTCAGCATCTCCTTCCTTGTGTGCAGATTATACTTATGCTCGAATGACCCATTCGAATAGGTATTCGAATGATTTTCACTCGAATTTGAATATACGAATTCGAATGTTCAAAAAATCGCATTTTTCAAATGTACTCGAGTTCGAATATTCAAAAAATTGTTTTTTTTTTCGAATGTATTCGAATTCGAACATTCAGAAAAATCGCGTTTTTCGAATATATTCGCTTTCGAATGCTCGAAAGTTTTCGGTATTCGAAACCGTTCGAATATTCAAAATTTCCCAGGAAGTCAAAATTATTCGAGTATTCGAAAAGTGCTATTCAAATGCCCAAAGGGAATTTCTGTAACGCTGCATTTTGAGAAGAATGATAGATTTTTCGAGTAATTAGGATCTCCAAAACGGTTCTCTCTCTGAGCTAAAGCTCTGCTGCGATAGCGGCTCGGTGCCGGGATACTGAGCGCCTCATCGATTCCGATTACTTCCCGAAAAGCCTTTCTGTCAAAAGGGAGAACTTCTACAACGTTCACAATGTTGAGTAGCAAGGATTTTTCCACGCAGAATCACTGCAGTGGTGAATCGGAGACGCCTAATCGTCATCGACGGAAAATCTATCTGTGTTTGTTTGTGTTTGTTTTGGCTTTGTAGTATTGAGCGTTGTTTTTAATGTTTGCCTTCTGCAAATATAATAAAAAATAAATAAATAAATAAATAAATAAAATGTCTGCAGGATGCGCGTGAGGGTCAAAAGGGGTGCGCTTCGGTCTACGTCTCCTGGTGCAGAACATGCCTCATGGAGCCGTTCTTGTGATTTTCATCATGCTACTCGTTATGCTCTTCTGCTCCTCCGCAGTCGCAGAATGCTCTGGTTGTCGTTTCTACAACAACTACGGTTCCGCAAAAGATATTTTGTAAGGGAAACGACGATGTCAGCCAGTCATTCTTGAGATTCGGCACGCATTCTACCTCTACGGATATCGTGGATGCAATTTGGATGCGTATTTGGCATAAAGAATTAGTTGCGCTGGCCAGCAGAGGGACAACTCACTGTTTTCTCCTTCAAAAGGAAATCTAGTACCAATTCAGCACCCGAAGGGATACATGGCTTGCTTGGCTGGGCGGGAACTGAACCACTCGTTGGGAGTGAGAGTCACGTGGATATGTCGGCCGTATGCCAGACTTCACAAAAGGGAGGCACTGTAGATCGGCCGGCTGTTATTTAACGATCAATTTTTGTTACGTTTACCGTTTAATCAATATGTTGGCTGGAGATTAGTTATATTCACAAGTTCATTACAAATGAGAAACATCTGTTCCTGCCACTTACTTGGTCAAATCACCAGAAAGAAATGAAACCGGCACTCATGGCTGGCCTTCCTAGCTACCTGTAATAAATTTTGTGGCCGCAAAAATGACAGTGTGATATATCACGACTTTAGATGAGCAGGGCAGATCTGCTACAGATTTACGTAATAACACTTCGTCGTCAGTCCGTCATTAGCTGCTGCTTGAAGAAAGCATTCTTTCACGAAAGTTGTTAAACAGTCAGTCAGCCACCAATTCCAAAAATGATCGCTTTAAGTGACATAGAAGCTTACAGTGGCTCAAGCAGATTGTGCCCTCTTCAAATGACTGGTAACTCTTTCTTTGTTCTTCAAGAGCAGCACTTTACAACACACGAGCACTTCTTTAAGAAAAATTCGCACTCCAGTAAACAAGGAAATTATATGCTTCCATAAGCCCTTTGATCCTACTATGTGTAAGTTCTGCCTCATTTTCACGATACATAAGAGAGTTTATAAGAGGTTTATTGATAAAGACCTCGTGCTTAACTAGGAAGGAATCCGTTATTTATTAATATTCGAATTCGATTCGAACGTTCGAATACGAATGTTCAAATAATCGTGTTTTTCGAATGTACTCGAATTCGAGTATTCAGAAAAATCACATTTTTCGAATATATTCGATATCGAATTCTCGAAAATTTTCGATATTCGAAACCATTCGAATATTCGAAATTTTTGCGAGAGCATAAGATCGGATTCTCCTCTGCTGGAGTCCAAGCAGAGGAGAATCCGCCAGCCATGCTTGCTGAACGTGACACGTACAATACTCACTTCTCATCTTCTGTGATGAGCTCTCCTCCTCCTCCTCCTCTTCTTCTTTCTCTCCACATCAGTGATATTCATTTAATTCTGATTTAAAGGGAGCTGAATAGTCCTAAGAATGAAGTATGGGCGTAGCGGAGAAGGTGCACGCTGTCACGTGCGCCTTATACCAGGGTTACTGGTTCGGATTTTCCGTCAGGCCAACCAAGTCTTCCATCCCTCCTGTGTCGGTGAATTGGTACCGACTTAGTTGATTAGGGTAAAGCGCTGACTTTTTCATCGGTTGGCCACCGCGAGTCATATGGCCAAATGCGCATTCAGATTGCCCCCATTTTCATTGCGGCTGCACAGCCATTTCATTATCAGACTGTGCAGCCGCAATGAGGTTTCCCTCTTGTTTTACCTTCTCCACGACATCCTGTAAAACTAGAATACGTGGCGCATCTCAAACGGGATTGAGTAACGCCTGCCTTTATCCTATCTTTTAAAAATGAAGAATGATGCGTATCGGTGGGTTAATGGTAACTATCTGCAACGCAGTTGGGGGAGCTTTTTAGCTAATTATATGTTGAATCTTACTTTCGTAGTGGAACGAGCCCTAACTTGGTTCTCCGCAAACATCTCAAGTGCCTTAGTAGATGTGGTCTTCTATGTAAACGTTCAGCGTGTTGCATGAATAATTCGCCTTGTGTGGTTCTCTTTCAGAGATCACAGATCACATAACAATGTATAGTTGCATATTCGAATGCTATCCATGTTGCAGAGCCTCCGCCGTCTCCCGTTGTGACGATGCAGAAAATCGACGAAAGACCACGCCATATTGTCATCGCCTGGGAGGTGGCATGGGACAACAACATTCCGACGAGAAGGTTGGTTCGCTTGTTGCGTAGCAGCGTTATCGAAGTATACATAGGAGGCATGGCGTCAACTATTTGAGGAGAGGAATAGAACCCAAAGGGGTAGTGCGCGTGCATTTTGCGTACTCACTGATGGCAATATTTAAGGATTATCGTTGAAGTTAATAATGGCTCAAGTAATGTGGCACTCCTCGAAACATCCAATGAAGTGAGCATCTTCAGTATTCTGGCCTCAAATCTTCTTCATGACCTAGGAGTACATCTCCAAAAACAATTCATTAATTGCCAGCGTCACTGTGGTCGATCACTTTTTATCGACTGACAACGATTATTGTTGCCTCGCGCTCTTCTTGCATACTCTTGGCCTTTGTTTCACCTGTACGAACACTAAGCCTTGCCCCGAAGAGCTTGCGATTTGTCGTCGGTTCAAATAAATCTTATGTACCTATTTATAAAGTTGTGGAAAGTCTTGTGCATATTACTATGTCCAGCAGAGCTTCGCTTCGCATAGTTTGCCGAAGAATGTAGCTTTCCCTGAGACTGGATCGCCGTCCCAGCATAGCTGGAGGTTTCTAGGTTTACTCGTCAATGTTCTCTGTAAGAATTAGATCTTTAGCTTGACAGAAAAGTATGATACTGACTTGTATACTTGTGCTCGAATAATCGAATTCGAATAATTATTCGAATAATTTATTCGAATTCGATTTTCGATTATTCGATTATTCGAGTTTCGCAAATTCGAATAATTATTCGAATTCGATTATTCGAGTTTCGAAAATTCGAATAATTATTCGAATTCGATTATTCGAGTTTCGCAAATTCGAATAATTATTCGAATTCGATTATTCGAGTTTCGAAAATTCGAATAATTATTCGAATTCGATTATTCGAGTTTCGAAAATTCGAATAATTATTCGAATTCGATTATTCGAGGTTCGAAAATTCGAATAATTATTCGAATTCGATTATTTGGGATTCGAAAATTCGAATATTATTCGAATTTCGAATACGAGGTTGTTTCGAATGCGACATAATAATGATTTTTGTAAGCGAGTTCATTACGGTGACCATTGCTTTCGATAGCACAGCATCGAGGATCTCGCCGTTACGCAAACACATTCAAATATGTATTTATTTATTTACTTTTTTACGCGGACGGACAAAATAAGTTCAAATATGATTCAAACACAAGACAACAGGTGACTAAATAAGTGACTTGTGGCTTGCACAATAACCTCAAAAACAACAGCAAACTACAAAGTTTTCTAGTGATACCCGTCAACCAGCCTTTCAAATTGCCTTTGGTTGTTTGGTATATTGTTTTCCTTTGAAGGCTTCAAAAATTCAACCCCTGCTCCATATGTGAAAAATGCGGATCTTACCTTGCTTTTGCTCTGGGAATTTGAATTTTCCATTGAGCATCTCTTGTAGGAGAAGAAGAGATCAGTGCCTTCGTCCCCAAGGTCATTCGACGACCCACTTTATGCCCCGAAGCACGGTCCTCCACTTCACTCTAGCCCCAAATTGACTGCAGGCAGCTCCACTCCCCATCCTCGAACAGTCGACCTCGGGCAAAAATTGAAATTCTCTAAAGGTATTGAGCTTCTGATCGATTTTGATCCTAGGACGAAATGCCTTTTTGTCAGAACCGATCGTTCCCAGCGCATCTACTAGGTTGGTGCAAAAGTAATGTAGGTTTTTTTGTTTTCCTTGTTTCAACAATCTTCTTCTTCTTCTTCAGCGTTTGTCCCGCTTCATGACTGGGTCCGCTTTTCTGGTGCCATATCGCCATCTTTCCCGATCCCGTGCTAGATCAAGGTGGACACCAGCTACTTTAAAGTCCTTGTGTAACGTATCAACGTATCAGCCCAGCGCTGCTTCGGGCGCCCTCTAGGCCGTTTTCCAGACACTAAGAAGAAGAAGTTAAGGCCTATCTTACGGACGCTGTCTTCCTTTCCACGCAGAACGTGGCCGTACCATCGTAAGCGAGCTTCACGCATCGTGTCCGCTATCGGCGCGACACCGAACTTCTGCCGAATAGCCTCGTTTCGGATGCGGTCCAGGCGCGTGACTCCAGCCATCCAGCGCAGCATCTTCGTTTCCATTACGCTGAGGCGACTTTCCGTTTCCTTTGTCGCAGGCCAACACTCAGCTCCGTACATCGCTACCGGCCGGACGACGGTTTTGTAGATCTTCGACATTAAGCGCTCTGGCATCTTCTTGTCGCAGAGCACTCCAGTCAACGAGCGCCACTTCGACCAAGCTGCACTCACGCGTGAGTTCACTTCAACCATCAGACTGCCATCAGAGGCTATTGCTGATCCCAGGTATTTAAACACCGAAGTGTGTGCAAGCTCAGTACCGTTAATCTTAATGGAGCCGGACTCATTTACGTCAGTCGTGAAATACTCGGTCTTCTTGACGTTCAATTTGAGTCCGAACATGGCCAGGCGGTCGCACCAAGCTTGCACCTCTCGCTCGAGCTCACCTTTGTCTTCGCAGGCGAGCATTACGTCATCAGCATATAGCAACGTCCAAGGAACGGGCTTCTGAAGATGTCGCGTAATGGCATCCATTACGACAACAAAGAGGAGTGGGGAAAGCGCAGATCCTTGGTGCACCCCAACAGCGATGGGAAACTCCGTCGAGGTTCCTGCTGCCGCTTGCACACGACTCTTTGGACAAGAGTATAGCATTCGCACCCACTCTACAAGTTCTTCGGGAACACCGTGCTGTCGTAGGGCGTACCATATAACCTCACGCGGTACGCGATCGAAGGCCTTCTCCAAGTCGAGAAAGGCAAGATGCACCGGCCTCTGTTTCTCGCGATGCTTCTCTACCAGAAGACGGGCGGCATGTATGGCATCGATAGTGCCACAACCAGCCACGAAACCGGACTGATTGCTGGAAAGCTTGACGATTTCGCGAATTCGGCTATCGAGGATTCGCTCGAAGATCTTCATGCTGTGCGAGAGCAACCGAATCGGACGGTAATTTGAGCAGTCTGCAGGGCTGCCCTTCTTCTTCCAAATCGGGATCGTCCTACTTTCCTGCCAAACATCAGGCACCTTCTTCTCCGCTACAACCTGGTTGAAAAACTTGGCCAACCACTCAGCAGAGTACCAGAACTTCGACTTCCATAAGTCAGCTGGCAAGTCATCTGGACCAGTCGCCTTGCCCGGTCTCATCATCCTCAGAGCCGCTTCAGTTTCCTCCACAGTGATTTTATGGACGGGACCGTGCATAGGAGCCACAGAAGGGACGGCCGGATGAGGGAACTCTTCAGTCGAAATTCCCTCGAAATAATCGCACCATCGCTTCAAGGCCTTTTTGCGCTCTGTCAGAAGATGGCCGTTCTCATCATTGATGCCAAAGAACTTCTCTATATCCTCGGATTGGCGATGACGGTTTTTCGCAAGTCGGTACAAATACCGCTCGCCATCGCGCGACTCAAGCTTTTTGTAGACATCATCCAACAATGGGCCGACGATATCTCAAGACGACGATTTTTCTGACTTTCGGTCAATTTAGTTTCTTGGTCTTCCCAGTTTGCTTCAAATGGTGAACAACTGTAGTGTGATCGCCGTTAAGCTCCTCGGCAATATCTCGCGTGGTTTGCGCGGATCAGCTTCGACTGACACCTTCTGTGGATCATTATCAACGGCTGCCATGTGGTTCGTCTTCGAGGCTGGTGTTGCCGGCACGAAACTTTTGGAACCATCTCGAACTGTGCATTCGTTGATGGTTCCCTGGCCCCATACTTCGTT
Source organism: Heligmosomoides polygyrus bakeri (assembly GCA_947359475.1). NCBI lineage: Eukaryota > Metazoa > Nematoda > Chromadorea > Rhabditida > Heligmosomidae > Heligmosomoides > Heligmosomoides polygyrus. The sequence continues at coordinate 66,550,361 of OX375865.1, read as the reverse complement.
TATATTTTGAGCGGTCTGAGCGGAAGTCCGGCTCAGTTTCATCTCGCAGAAGTAAATCTGACGAAAATCGCGTTTAGGCATCTGAAAATAAAAACCAAATTACTTTTTTAAATACGCGATTTAAACTAAATTCCATATAAATACATAGAAATCGCATATAATGAGTTTTCCAACAATGTATAATACCTTATGAAAAGTCTTACTTTATTGAAAAATTGTGTTGAAACCAATAAGACAGAAAACCTGCACTCCTTTGGCACCAATCTAATAGTGCTAAGTTGAACAGAAAATCCACACGGGACCGCTACGTCAGGGACGGACTGCTTAACTGTCATCGACATACAAACAAAGAAACGTCACTTTCAAGCTACAATCAACAATATCGATCGATATTGACCTCTCGATGAAAACCTTTCACTCGCTGTAAAGCACAAGTTTTTTGCATTCCTCCATCACTGCTGAAGAAGGCTGTTGCATCATTAGCTATACTTACCAGTTGGTTAGTACATTTTTGATTCCATTCGTGTAAAGAATATAATTTGTCTACAACACCTCTTCATCCTAAAACAACTTGGCTGTTGTAAAATCAAAAAGGTGCACTGTACTACCGAGGTCGAAAAAATAGTTATTCATACTATACGGATTGGGTTGCTTCGATACGGATTGGGTTGCTCATCACGAATCAGACATCGGTTTCTGAATATCCGGTTTCTTATGGCAGGTTAACCCTTTCACGACACACGTGTTTTTCTCGCGCGCCGAATGAATACAGTTTTTGGCTTGCTTAACCGGGAAATCAGAAATGTTCACCTTTCCACTTACAAGGAGCTCGATGAACGTAAATGACATTTGTTGACATGCTTTTGTTCAAAAATGTGTTGGAAATGGCGATAAAAGGTCTCACTAACGATAAATCGCAAAACGCAATAACACTGGTGTGCGGGAATCCAACCCAAGATCACTCTCTGTGAAGCGAGAACACTTCTACTGCGCCTCCGCCTAAGGTGGCCACTGGCCAAGCCGCTAACGACAATGCTGATTAATCAAATATAAAATAACATAAATCGGCTATGTAATTTTCTACACAAGTAATGATGTACCTGATAAACCTTTCCGCCTATTTTTCGTGTAAGCCTAAAAATTGCTGATCCAAGTTGATTCAGAATCATATAGCCATGTATTTGTTTAGCTCAACTTCCTCAACAAAGAAGTGCAGACCATTTTCAAGCAGAGCTTTTCGCCTCGTTTAGGCTGGAAATGTCACCCACGATGTTCCTAATGCTGGTGGAACGATCACTGTGAACGTGTCAGCAACCTACGCAGAGCGGTTAACATCATCAAAGACAGGCAGGAATAGGTTTCAAACGGAGTTGAGACCCATTCTGATTTAATCAACTTTTAGAGAGCGTCAAGTTTGGGAAGATAGAAGAGATTGAAGTTATAAACCTCAAGCAAAAGACGGAAAAGCGAAACATTTCTCTCACCTGGGACACAAAGGGAGCGCGCAAAAGTGAAAGGCCAACATATGAAGTGAGGTCAGCATAGAATCTTATTCAGCACAAAATGCTGGCACTCGAAAGCTATTACAACATGGCAAGAAAGCCTAAAGTTTGGACCTACCGCTGCGGCTGAAATGCGAAACCAGATCGGTATCGATTTCCTAGCTCTACATAGACGTGTATCAGTGAATCTGAAATATCCGGTAACTGCTTTAATCAGATCAAATCGAACAGCCCTCATACCAAGGTTATATGAAAGCTGCCCAATTTGGACTGAAAAGTGCCCAAATTGACGAGAAGTGGTACATTAAGTTGGCCTATAAGTCCCCGCTGTTTTTTTTTTCAACAATTCGTGGCGGATTTCGCCGGCGGTCTCTTCCATAGCGCTATACAGCTTTCGAAAGAGAATGATTTTCTCTATCAGACCTTTTTTAGGTCGTTAAAGTGAAAAGTGAAAAAGTGAAAAAGTGGCAACTTGCGCAATTGTTCTCTCCACTTAGGTTTGGAATTTTTGCGCAGCTTTTTAAGCATATGGAATGCAATTTTCTGTACTACAAGAATACATGTTGGTCCTGTTTGCTCATTTGTGCTTTATAGATTTTTGGTCATCAAATTGGGACGTCCAAAGGAGAGGATTCATTTTTGCCGACAACTCCTGCTCTGTGCTGGGACTTTTTTTGCTTGGTGTTATACGAAGTTCGGAAGAGAATGTGCTGCTCTATAAGAATTTGTGTCGCGTATATTGGCTCGTGCTGAATTCTATCGAATATCAACAAATTGCCTAAAGGAGAAAAATCATCTTCACCAGCAACTCCTTTGCCTTGTTCAGCCTGTCCTGCTCAGCTTTATATGACACTCGAAATTGGATGTCTTGTTCTACCAGAACATATCATTCGTTCTTCAGCCATTTAAATTTTTGCTAATTTTCAGGTCATCAAAATGGAGTGCCAGGTCGACAAGGATGAGCACTTCCGGCGCCTTCTTCCCTTTGTGTGTCGCTTGCTGACAAGTGCTGAGCCATTTTTACGGTGCTTCCCGTACGGTTGGTATACATATATATATATATATATATATATATACATATAAACAGACAATGTTCGACTGATGAATAATGACGAGCAAGCAGCCCCGCAGCAATCGTCACTCGCTGGATCCTTACATATGCAATGATTTTTGCACAGAATTGCAATTGGCGATGAAAAATGGTGTTTATATGCATATCAACTCAACTTGGAACACCGTAAAGAATGGCTCAGCTTTGGTCAGCAAGCGACACACAAAGAGAAGAATGTGCCGGAAGTGCTCATCCTTGTCGACCTGGCACTTCATTTTGATGTCCTGAAAATTAGGAAAAATTTAAACGGCCGAAGAACGAATCATATAATTTGGTAGAACAATACAACCGATTTCGAGTGTCACATGAAACTGAGCAAGACCGGCTGAACAAGGAGGAGTTTTTGGTGAGGATGATTTTTCTCTTGGAATTTTGTTTATATTCGACGGAAATCAGCATGAGCCAATAAATGCGACGCAAATTCTTATAGAGCAAGACATTCTCTTTCGACCAACATATAACACCGAGCAAAAAAAGTCCTACCACAGAGCAGGAGCTGGCGGTAAAAATAAATCTTCTCCTTCGAGCCTCCCAAATTGATGACCTAAAAATCAATAAAGGACAAATTAGCAAATAGGACCAACATGTATTCTTGTAGGACAGAACATTGTCTTCTAAATGCTATAAAAAGCTTCGCAAAAATTCCAAACCTAAGCAGAGAGAAGGAACGGTCGGCGATAAGCGCTTTTCACTTTTTCACTTTTCACTTTAACGACCTAAAAATTGACGAAATTCAGGATGAAGGAAGAAATGCAATACACGCTCTGATAGAGAAAATCATTCTCTTTCGAATGCTTATAGCGTTATGCATGAGACCGCCGCAATAAGCTGTTGAAAAAAACGGCGGGGACTTATGGGCCAACCTAATATATGCATAGAAGCGGCTCGGTTTCAAAAACAATGAAGTTAGGTGACCTGACCGCGCTTCTGCATGGAGTAGAGAGATAGTCAACTGAACACAGCAGTCTAACTTCTTTTCCGATTTTATGAAAATCTTTGTTGGGTACTTATTTTGCTTTTCAGCAAATGTGTTTAGTCAGCTTCTTCTGGCGCAATAGAAATTCCGGGCGTGATGCACCGTTTACCTTGATTAACCAAAATTGAAGGTTTGTACGACCCAACTGAAATATGTTGCAGAATACGAGGCGTCAAAAAAGAGAAAGGAGAGAAAACGCTACAAGCTGACGCGAAGACGGCTGTAGGTTTATCTGAGGCCATGCGTATGGTATTCAACGTCGCTCAATCAATTATGTATAACTTCTAGTGCTGAGGTATCAAGGAGAGATATGTTGAGAGCTAATGATAGTATACGTTTCCAGACATTCGACATTGAGAGTCGGCCTATGAATTACTCAGTGGTCGTTTTAGCCAAGATAAACTCATACTATGGGCCACCCAGTCAGCCAGCAGTGATACCGCTCCCTGAGCTGAGTAAGTTCGAAATTTTCAAAATTTTAATTTTTTCAAATTCCTTTTTTGGCTGACATATAGACAATGCACATTCTCAATTTCCAGAGCCAGATGCAGTTCCAACAAACCTAAAAGCGAACGTGTATTCATACAAGGAGGTCTACGTTTTCTTTGATCCCCTGCCATTGGAAAACGTATTGGGCGAGGACAAAGGATGCACGGTAAAACTGTGACGTACTGTTATCGTTGAGGTTGAGCATTAAACAACTTTTCAAAAGAAAATCTGAATCACTTGTGACGAATGTGACTAAACAGAAGCCTGATCCAACACCTTAAAGGATATATTTACATTCCCTAGCGCTTATTGCTGGGAGCGTAAACAAAGTTTTCTGTAAATGACAACATTCGGGAGTCTCCGCGAAGTGATGAGGCACATAAAGGACCAGTAAGAGGATGTTTCCTATCACGACGCATGATAGCGGCCTACCTGCACCATCTTCTACGTTGGTCGGGTGCATCCTTTTCACTCTGTATGTGCTCTCATTGTCTACATTTTAGCTGCTCAGTCCATAGTAGATTTTCTAATGTCCTAATTCTCTAGCTGCTTGTCGTATTGATATTAACACACAAAAAGTAAGCGTGAGGGGTGGAACCACTGGATTTGGAGTAAGGTTTATCCATAGCAGCGGTCGGTATACGGAAAGAGTGGATCACAGCGTCCCAGGATGAGGAGTCGGTTGTACTGCCGTCAGAGTCGCCCTTCAGCTCGCTATCCTTCGATCCTCGTCGTAGCCGTCGTCCAGGATGCAGTCGGCCGCCGTTGTCGCCTCGTCGCATCGATCGCTGCCCGCGTCAACTCGCTGGAATCAATCGGATCGGAAGAGTTTCATGCCCGCGAAACGTTATTTTCTATTGACCAATTTGGTGTACTTCCTGTGGAAAATCTTGAGACTGAAAGTCCGGAATCGCTCGAAGACCTTGCGTAGAAACGCTACATGACTGTTGAAGTCTCTGTCGAATATCACTACGTCATCGTCATGTATGCTAAGAAATTGGATCGAGGCCGGCTAAAACACGAGCTATGGCCCTACAGAAGTAGGCGCCTGCGTTCTTGAGGCCAAAGCGTAGATATTGGAACTGGTAGAATGGGTGGCCCAACCGCGTTTATACTGGCTCTCTGGGGAAAGTGCTAGTTGCACACATCCGGATTCAAGGTCTAGGGTGGTGTAGTACTTGTTACCTGCTGTTTTGGATAAGAGATCCCCGATTCGTGGCAGTGGGAAGTGATCGGGGATCGTAACGCCGTTGAGCGGTCGAAAGTATAGGCATACCCTTAGAGAATTGTTCTTTTTCTTGACCAAGACCGTATTATGGATCTACGGAGTGTCACATTCAACGATGCGGCCAGCCCAAATCAGCTTGTTGATGTGCTGATCAAGTTTTTGCTGATATTTAATGGGGACGCGGGGTGGACGGAACTTCCCAGGGGAATATTAGTGGTCGTCTTAATGTTAATTTGTGTATCCTGATATGGCCCCAGATCGTAAGAGGAGCATAAGAAGCGGTCTCGGAATTCTTCAAATAATTCAAGAAGGATATGTTTCTCGGTATAGGCGACCGAAGATTTAGAAAGATCGAAAGGTGGGAGTGGGTCTTGGCCCATTTCGCTCGTTGCTGCGACGATAGCAGAAGAGCACTCGGAACCTTACCTGAGAACGAATCCGCTTGAATGTTGTCCTCCAGGACTTCGACGGGTGCTAATAATGCAACGTCCTGATTTTTAAAGACAACCTCGGGCCTCCCGGTGGGATTAATTATCAGAAGACGACAATTCCCTAAATTGACGACAGACGGAACGACGATCAAAAATCGCTTCCAGAGCTTTTGCCCCTGTCCAATTACCATGAGTGATTGCGATGTGGCACCTTCCGTGACGCACCAAACGAGTGTCTCCGAACTTGGGCCCAACACCGTAGTCTGAGCGTTATTGTTGGCAAGTTCACGAATTCTACTGTTTCCGTGTTGCATTACAATAATGTTAATGGCGCTGCTGCCGATTCTGAGTTTCCTTGCCGCGGAGTCGATATTCCAGTTTGGAAGGCGATTGAGGAAGTCGTTGCCAAGGATGATATTATACGACTTAACGGTCTTCGGCACTGATTTAGTGTCTGCGAAGTGAACCAGATGCCAAATTTCGAAGTTGCCGATCCGGAAGCGAACGTGCGCGCATCCGACCAGTTCAACTGGAACTCCGGCTACGCCGATGGCACGCGAAACAGAGCTCTTTTGAAAAGAAAAATCCCCAGTAATGAGGATTTTTCGCTACAGGTTAGTGTTATAGCTGCGCCTGTATCAACCAATGCCAACATGTAAACTTCGTTGACTTTTACGGGTATCTGGGCCACAAAGTAGCCTTCGGAGCAGGCAAGTGAGTTAATGACTACGGGACTTGCGGAAGTCTTAGGTGGCCAAGTCGATCCTGAATCGAATTCCAGCCGTGTCAACTGAATGCTCGGATGAGGTTGAGAAGCCGCCACGCTCGGACGAACGGTACTGGAGCGGAACTGGATGCTGTAGTAGCGGGCCGATGGAAGTCGAGTGACCGGAAAGTAGAGAGTGCCTCCGGATAGTAGATAGCGACATACGTTATACACAACATGCGCAGAATTGCTACCGTAATATAGAGGCAACATATGGTTGTCCACCAATCAAAGATAGACCACGCGAGGATGTCAAATTTGAAAGTCTTAGCACTGGTGGCATAGTTTGTCCGGGACGAGTGTAAATGTCAAATATGTATAAGCGTCAAATATGTGTTCTTGGGTGCGTGCTTCCCATAATTCCGTAAGTTGGTGCTCAGGGATTAACTCGCTGATGTTTGTAAGAACCAAGTTGTGGAATATGATTAGTGGAGGAGCCGTCATACCGGAGAGGTTCGTGACAGGGTGTGTCAGAAGGGTGACATCGTTCTCCGAGACCAATGTTGTTGATCCCGTAAACGCATCAAACTTTATCGTTCCATTGGGTGTTGGAAACAGAAAGAAACCACTGGTGCTGCAATCCGCAACGATCGCGGTCGGGGCCAGTATTGGGGTGGTGGGATCCAAAAAGAGCAATAAGGAGGTGCCACTGGAAAGAGCTACTTCGACGGAGGTTTTACGTAACACGTGGCATTAAAAGGCCGTAGGCTGTGGTTAGGGGGGGGGGGGGGTGGAATCGAGATACATCGATAGATTCGTAACATACCATTTCCATGGTAGGATGCGGCAATGTCGAGTCGCTGCAGCATAGTTCGCACTACATAGGTGGGATCCACAGCAACGCCGAATGCAGTGAAAATGAGAGCGAACTGATATTGCCACACAGTGACATCAGAGCATGACGAAAGAGACTCACTACCGCGCCTTTGGCTGCGTTCTCCATTGCGAGGAGTTGGGCCGCTAATTGGTTAGAAGTAACCAATCCAACTGATTGCGGATGGGACGCTGATCGGGATCCCCGCTGCATAGACGTTATTGCGTACCCTTGGTTCGTAATCGTCAAGGCATGTCCACAGTCAACCAAAGAAGGGTTCTTCGATTTACAGGAAAGAGCGAACTCTTTGGATTCGCTGAACCAGATATTTCCTAACATCTGACCCTTCATTTTAGAGAGATATAAAAATTAGGATGTCCTCGTGACTTAGGGATCACACCATCACGGATCCATCGCGAAGAACGCACGATCCTTCATTGTAGGCGCAGTGTTGCATCTCGCCGACTGGGGACTCGGGCACTGTGGAACCGTGACGTCCGTGAATGGTCGTCGAAACTAGGTAACAGTTCACGACCGCTAGCTTGTGTTCGACACAGCAGCCAAAGGGAGCCGATGGTCATTCGAATTCCAACGTGTTTGAAGCTTTGGCCACGCTGTCTGATTTAGTCAGCGAACCGAACTCACACCTGCCGTGCTGCACCATTCGTCGACAATTTTCAACGGAAACGGTTTTATAGGACTCTGCGTGGGACTCAGAACGAGCACCAAAGACCTTGACGGAATAGAAATCCGTCTTTCGACAAATTTGCATAAGGATGCTGGTGAGTCGTACCACTTAGTGTAGGGACGATAGAGCTGGATCGTCAGAGCACGCAGCGGTGTAGAAACGTCCGGTACCAGCTGGGAACAGTTATACGACAAAGGTATGCGCCAGAACCGTTCTCCTCCGTCCATGGGGCAAAACCACACTGGTTGGGAGTAACCCCAGGGAGATATTGAGCCATTATTAGACATAAGAAAAGGGTTTGAACATAAATAGAGCCTCTACCAGATCTACCCGCGGCCGAAGTCGAAGAAGGAAAAACTGAATTACAAAGTTCCTCGTTCCGTTCCACAACGCTGACACTCGTGCGTTAGCCTGAGCAAGGGCAGCCTTACTTTCCTGAAGCGAAAGCGCATTTATTTTCCTACTGGCTTCGTCTACCGTGAAGTCCTCGGACGGGCTTAAGGTGTTGATGGTCTCTGGCGAGTCTGCGCACAACCGCGACGATAGTAACATTTCCAGAGATCACACCTGACGATCTTGGTCCTTGTTGGCGTCTTGGAGAAGGGCATTGATTCGCGAAGTGGCCCGAACCTCCACAATTATAGCATTCCATGGTTCTGTCGTTACCGTCCCTCGGGCGACTAGCAGTGGATCGTCTCTGCTCCGGAGTTTGCCAGCGTCTGAAAGAATTAGAGCCAGTTTCAGTTCTTCTACAAGTGGATGTATTGAACCTCACAATACGCGGGTAGTCAATCGAGGGCGCTGACTCGAACGAGTGGCGGTTGACTCACAGAATTGATGAGGCGATCGGTAGCGGCTTCGGCTAGAAGCTGCTCTACCGTTTGGGCTTTGTTGACGGCCAGCTCAAACGATGAAGGATTATCCAGCTTGACGAAATACCGGATGTCTGGACGCAGGCGGGCTACGTACTCCTCTAGCACGCGTTCCTTTTGCGTAGAGGGCTCCTGACCCGCGGTGACCGCTCGAACCAAATGGAGGAGGCGATTGGCGAACACCGCTGACGGCTCTCCTGGTTCCTGTTTGCAGTAGGATAATGTCTGATGGGCCAGGTAGCGCTGACGAGGTCCCTCAAAGAACTTCTTCAAGTGACTTACGATAGATTCGAAGGACCTCCGATCTTCGTCGGACAGTTCCTAGATTTTTCCCTAGCGACGCTGTCGAGGTACGCTATCAGAAGATTGGCTTTCGTTTCTGATGACATTGGTGTCGCGCATGCGCGCGATGTCCTCAAATCGTCGCAACCAGGCTGAGAATTGAACCCCGCCCCGGTGCCAGAGAAGTGGGCTATCCTTGGAGCAAACGAGTCGAAGATAAAGGTGGCGACCGAGGGCATAGACCGAATACGGTCACCGATTGCACCAAAGGAACTGTTAAACTCTGTGAGCAAGGTGGCATTTCCGTCCCTGATCTCCTGTGTCGCGAAGAAGTGTGTCGAGACTCCTGGCGAACATCTGCTATAGCGTCGGCGACGGCGGTCGCAAAGCTTGCGCCCTTCCTCTGAACGATAGCCGAATCGTCCAAGTCTTGAGAGAAGCTCAGTAAGGGGTCCACCCAAGCGGTGGTATCAGCCGGTGCCGAACTATCTTCTGCTGAAGTGCCCTCATGTTTACAAGGTGTGTTATGTTGATGGGTAGCTTCGACCCGGGACTCACCCTTTTTGGTCTGTGACCTTGCAGTAGGTGAGCCCATAGCTGAGAAACAGATGAACAGCGAAGTAGTACACGTGTAATGAACTAGTGAATAAGGGTGACTGTCCATGTACACGAAGCACCTTATATCTTCCTATGGGTGGGTGGAGCCGCGATGTAGAATGTTGAAATGTAGCTGTGGGATGTTCCGGAACATTCTCACTCGGCATCAAGATGGGAGCCTAGCGGAGGAACAACACCACATTCCCTGCGTCGCTTACATCGGGTGGTATGTCGGGGGAAACTGTAGGGAAATAAACAAAGCTTGCTGTGGAGATATGATGTATCTGCGAATGTCGGGGATGCCGTGGGTATGGGAACGGCAGTAATCGCCGATTTTGTGAATTCTTATGTCCGCTGGAAAAGTTCTATGGGAATTGGTCAAGTACCGTGTTCTGTTGGGAACTGCCATAGTCGTAACCCGAGAAAGTTATGCAGAAGCGACAGAAACAAAAACCGAGAAGCGAAAGAGAAGACATGGGATGTGCACGGTCATTAGCGAAGCGTGCCCCGCGTAACAACTATTATGGAACCCTCAGGTAGCGAAACCAAGTGCACCGCAAGCCTAACCCTCGGGCAATTGACTCCAGGAGAGGAGCAAAAGCGTCAGCCGCTATGCCCGCAATACACCCAACCGGGGTCAAGTAAAAGACTAGATTCGAAACTAGGAACTCACGTACGTGCGATCCTCCTAAACGACGGTGACGACGTCCCATGCAGTCGGTTGAGGAAGACGGTGTCACGATGGCGCTCCAACCGCCTAAAAAGTAAGACAAAGGAGTTACAACTATACAGCACTACATGAGGATGATAACGAAAAAAGGAAGAAAATAATAAGGGATCAACCGACCTGGGGTTCCGGAAGGAAGGAGCTGAAGTCGCCGAGCTTAACCTAGCGACAGTCATGGATTTCATAGGGGTTGCGCATCCGTGGCGGCGGTGCGTGCTTCTTACCAGATCAGGCGATGACTCATGCCTGCCGTTAAGCTGCGAGGAAAAAGGCAATGACGAGAGAAAAAACAATTTAAATAAGAATACACATGCGTTATAGGATTCCTTAGCGCCACAAAACGAAGTAGAGGCATTGGTTATAATGGAAATTACATTCCAACCGCTTAAACTAGAACTTAATTCAGGTGTAGGCCTACTTGATATCCAAAGTCACTGTAAAAAGCGAAAGCCCTTAATGAACTCACCGTAGAATAACTATCGGCCTCACAACGCACTGATCCTGGCGTACAACTTTAACCGAAAGGACTATACACATTGATTCTGTCAGTACTGAGAACTAACCATCGCACTTTGCTGCGAAATCGCTGGTATTTACGTAATCTCTGCGTTTGACGCTACACTGAGCTGCTCAGCTATGCTAACGGTACCTGAAAACACATACGTCGAAAAGAGAGCTCTGCCGAATAGCTTTTCAAGCTAACCGATCGACAGGATATTTGTTCTAATACAATATAACGTAAAAAAATCGTCAAGGGGGGGGGGGGGCGCAGACTTGTTTATGCCTCTACGAGACGGTGAAACCGAGCAAACCACTAGAAGATTGAGAATTTCTTACCTCTGCTTCCCGACGACGTGATCCCCCACTCGCTGCTACCAGTAAGCGTGAGGGGTGGAAAAACTGGATTCGGAGAAAGGTTTATCTATAACAGCGGTTGATATACGGATTTAAGAGTGAATCACAGCGTCCCGGGAAGGAGGAGTCGGTTGTGCTGCCGCCAGAGTCGCCCTTCAGCTCGCTGTCCTTCGGTCTTCGTCGTCGCCCTCGTCCAGGATGCCGCAGGCCGCCGTCGTCGCCTCGTCGGATCTCCTCGATCGCTGCCAGCCTCAGCTCGCTTGAATCAATCGGATCGGAAGAGGCGTGACATTCACTGAACGTTCAGCTTCCTTAACTTACACCTCCCCCCCAAACGATTGTGCCCCGGAATTTAGCTGAAATATCGTGTCGAAGCGGATCCCTAATGCAAAGCGAAAACCTACCCTATTCTGGTGGAAGAAAGTCTCCCAAATTCATGGCTGGAACGATGGCTCATGCGCACTCCAGAACGGGACAACTGCAAGCGATGTTTGATGACCCAACACGAACTGTCCGTGCATGCAACGCGTGAGCGCCACATTCATTCGATGCGTGTCACTGAACGGTCAGCTTCCTTCACTTACAAAATACGATTAGTACTTAATTACATCGCATCTGTTGTGAGCAACATCGAACATTCCATTTTGCACACCTTATTGTTAAGGTTATCATCCGGTTAAGATCTGGGCCAGATTCATCAGCTGGTAGAGGTACATCGGTTGTCGCATCTGTATCTCTGCATCTCTCTGTAACTTACTACGTAGGCCAATATGGTGAATCCGCCGTGAGATGATGCCGGCGGTATCGTTGATGAATCTGGCTCCTGGAAAGTAACTGAGTCACTTCAGCAGGACCAGATTCATCAACCGCTTACCGGCCGATAACGGTGAAAGTGTTGGCAGGCGTTCCAGGACAGGATTTCCCACCTTAAACATGAAGGCGACTGCGGGTGCAGGAGCCAGTCTTTGTCCCATTGCCAGTCCTCTCATCTGCATATGGTACTCTCCCAACCATTTGAATACGTTACACATTAGGCACTCGTTTGTCAGACTCATAACCTGAGCCACACTGGGTCCGTATAGGTTCGCATTTCCCTCGTGTTCGTCAAGAGTCTCAGAAACAGTCTGTAATGCCCGGTCTTTTGACACATTGGTATACAATGAACTGACATCAAAAGACTCCATAACGTATCCTTCCTCCGCCTTGATAGTGCGGAGTTTTTGCAGGAAGGTGGTGGTACTGGGCAGATGAGATGGGATAAATCTGAGCAGTTGCACAAGGTTCAACAACCAGGAGATGCGGTCTGTCGAGCTACCGACACCACTGGTAATTGTTCTAAGCCTAAACATTGATGGATTTTCGGCAGTGGCGCCCTCTGGAGGCAACTTATAGGTCTCGATAAGAACATACAACACGGGACACGTGGTATGGTCACACTTCAGCCGCGTTATTGTGTTCCTTGGGAGGTTGGCCTGCGGGGCAATCTCCCTCCACTTTCGGTTAAGTCGGCGGTACTGCTTACTGAACTGTTCAGAAGTGGCAAGACCATAGATGGTATGATCACTCAGGTGTGATCTCGTGATGGCCTTGTCCATCTGTTGGAGCAGCACAACGAACTCCCACACTTGTCACTATCGGTGACTCTTATTGCATCAGATCCCTCCAGACCTCTTATCTCTCTAAGGCCGCGTTCCTGTGCAACTGTCATATTACATGCCTTTCTTGTTCTTGCAGAACGACACAACGCGGTTTGCGCTTGCTCCTGTACTGGCAGTCCCCTTCATGATTAATGTCGAAAATCCTGTGCTGGAACGCCTACCAACACTTTAATTGTAGGTATATCGACGACTGCTTTATCATATGTTCCACTCAAAATGAGGTGGACACATGTTTCGAACTGCTGAATAAGCAGTCGGAACATATAAAGCTTACGAGAGAAAAACCTACGGAAAATTGGCTGGCCTTCCTGAATGTTCAGGCACACCTTTCTCATAGTGAAATTAAAACTAGATGGTACAGGAGACCCAGTAGCATGAACATCCTTGTTCACTATTGCTCTGCTCACCCTTCCAGTACCAAAAGGGGCACTATTAAAACTATGTTCCGGACTGCTGCCACGGTGTCGTCTGACAATGAGCAAGAATTGCTTTCATTAAAGATGGTGCACAACATTGCAGAAAGTAAAGGGTATCCGGGCCAAAGTTGGCAGAAATGACGGAAGGCGCAAGCTACAGCGCTAGTCCGTCGAGGAGAAGAAAGAGGCAAGATACCATTCTGCGTGCCCATCATCTCAGACGAAGTGAGTGCAGTGGTAAGCGGATGCACACGCAGAGTGGATCTCCAAGACGTTGATCGTGGATACGGTTCCGGATCAACTGCGCGTTCAAGGTTGTAGGAGGGATGTAGATGTCCCTCCTACAACCTTGAAGACACAGTTGATCCGGAACCGTATCTACGATCGGACGTGCCCAACCTCGTCCTGCGTAGTTTGTCCCAGTGGGAAACAGGGGATTGCATGACTTCTGAGGTTGTTTATCTTGTGTCGTGCAATGAGTGTTGGTAGCACTATATAGGGGAAGCGGGCAGATCCCTTTGTGTCAGGATCAGGGAGCATCTGGACGGCCATGGGAAAGCCAATGTCCACACTCCTTGTGGAGAACATAGGGTTCTGCGCCATGTGGGCACGATGATTCAGGTGTCCGTCTCGATCCTGGCGCGCGAAAGTGACACTGCGGCACACAGGGCGCTAGAGGCACTTCGGATGGCGGCGAAGAATCCGCAGGTCAAGAGTGCACCGCGATTACTCAACAACTGGCACCCTTTATGGAGCTCTGTGGGTTTCGATCTGTTCAATCTGACCTTCGGGATACTTGAGTCGGGTGGTTCCTAGGACCACAGCTCATTCACCCACGATTCCTTCCAGCTACGTGTGTCGGTGGTCAAACGTCATCCACCTCGAAGGTTAGTTGTTTCTTGGATATCGGTTCCTGCCTCTATTTTCCTTAGGAACAGTACTCTGTAGTAAGAAATGGTGTTTTGGGGAACAGTTCCACAAGTGTCTCCGAATTTTCAAGGCTCTGAGGAAGGCGACGAGCAGAAACGTCAGCCGTAATAAAGATAATGACAATCTTGGTCAACAGCCGAACAATCTCATCTATAGATTGACTACGTTATGCTAACATTTTTTGAAAGCCGAACTTGGACAGACCCTCGCATACTTTTCACACTCACCGGGCTTTGCGAGTGCGAGTCGGGTCCCACGGACGCCGTCGCACAGTGTCGACAAACATGAACTGACATACACCCATACGATGTGACATTGGGTTGTTCGTAGGCCGGCCTGTCACAAGGGCCTGTCGCCTGCATTCGAATGTTCGTGTTTGACTTAGCTCGCAGAGCGAGCAGTTTCCAGTGGCACCGCGTGGAGAAACGGACATCGCCACCACGCTTGTATGAACATCGATGAGACGAATCGAATGGTGCCAACTTTCTTTTTTCTTCAAAAAACCAAAAACTGAAGGAGCTATGGCCTGTGACGGTTTGCGATATACATTGGATCCAAATGGATCATTTTCGGATATCCGATTCGGATATCCCAGCCGAATCATCCAGTTATCCGGCCAGCGCAAAATTGCCTTTATCCAAATCATCCAAAAATCCGGAGTCTGCGAAATTGCCATAATCCAAGTCTTCCAATTATCCGGACCCTGGACGATTCGGATAAAATCGGATAAATTCGGATAACCAGTTCAATTTCCTAGCTCCATTTTGAAATCGCGCACCTCGGATAAAAGCACATTCAAAACGAATTTTGCGGGCGGGCACGCTGCTGAGTCATACGTTTTTGCGTCCCGCTGTTATATAGTGTCGTAATGACGTTGAATACATTAGCACGCTGTTGAGCGTTACGTCGATCTTGGTATCGTTTCCTTCAAATACCATGTTGCGCTGTCGGGAAACAGAAAGGACGGGGACTAACAAGGGAATGGTCTGAAGCGTATGTCTGAACGGGGGGGGGGGGGGGGGCGACTCATATAGGGAGAATCCCCTCCCCTCAATTAGTATGAAAATGTGTTTATTTTTTGCCAAGTCGTTGAACCCAAGGGATAGGGGGTCTCAATGGGACACGGCGCATCACGAGTTTGGGGTCTTCAACGCCCGCAATGCCCCTACCCGCAAGCGGCTCGGAGCGCAGTGGAAGTGCGGTTGCTTCGTCGAAAAAGGTCGGGTGTTAGGTTCCTCTGCGTTGCTGCATTTTTGCATTTCAATTGATTGGTAGAGATTTGGGGATTCGGACGTCTATACCATTTTCAGATGTTTTCTGTGCATTTTCAGTTCTACGCTGTGGTGTTCAAAATGATGATGTATAAATGTTCAACACCAGTGATACGCAGTGTATGAAGCAGCACTGGGTACAATACGAGGAAGGTCTTCTAAAACCTAACACCAACAATGTCCGCCGATGCTCAGGTGGTGATCCACCTGCTCACGCTGAAGTATGGCCCACCTTTATACAAGGAACCTTCGAGGGAAGAAATCAATCTGGCCGAACGGATGGACAGCATACTAAAGGGCTTCGAAGTACCTCAACTGGAAGTTGGCGAAGCGAACAGCTGGAATTGGTGGAAGAACAAGAAGAAGATTGGGATCCGCAAGAGGAACTGATGGACTGGAGAGGCAAACAAGCAGTGGGCACATGATAATGTTTTCAGGTGGAACTCTTGTTTCGGAGGAAAGGGTATGTCTTTAATTGGATTTCGGTTGCGTGCTCATAACCGGAAAATCATTTCGTCGTGGCAGGTTACTCCCATATCATAACGACTCAAATTGTATTCACCTTCTTTGAGCATATCTTTGTCCCACAGATGCCCGATAACTGAACTGTTATTCTGGACTCGTGGGCCGGCTTCTCGAATCACGTGGCAATGCAAGCTACTGTACCCAAAGGAAGACGGAGTTTTCGGACTATACCTTCGGGTGCCACCGGCCAGATTCCGCCAGCCGACGTGGGCTTCTTCAGTTACATGAAGTCGCTTATGAATCGATTTCAATCCCACGTCATTGTGCACGGCCTTTCTTTTGACCTGCAGAAAAAGGACAACATCCTCTCCACATCATACAGCTGGAAAATGCGCAGAAAACGTCTGAAAATGGTATAGATGTCAGAATCCTCCGATCTCAACTAGTCAGCTGAAATGCAAAAATGCAGCAGCGCAGGTGAACCAAACACTGGACCTTCCTCTCACGAAGCAACGGCACTTACACTGCGCCCCCAGCCGCTTGCGGGTAGGGGTATTGCAGGCGTTGAAGACCCCAAACTCGTGATGCGCCGTATTCCATTGTGAACCCCTACTCCTTGGGTTTAACGACTTGGCAAAAAATAAACACATTTTCATACTAATTGATGGGTGGGGATTCTCCCTACATGAGTCGCTCCCCCGTTCAGACATACGCTTCGGACCCTTCCCTGTAAGGGAGAGAATGGATTACGCACGCCGTCTGATCGGCATTTGGCTCTTTCACATTGTATAGCATTCGGCGCAAATTGAGTCGAGGGGGTCACCATGTAGAGCAGCCCCATACCGCACTATGTGCTGCACGAAATTAAAAATGTTATTCAACACCGTGTCTACCATTTGATGAATTGTGTTAGACCATTTCTGATGTAATTCGACATTTATGTGCCTTCTTATGAAGGAGGAGAAGCACCGAATACATGGTGACCCCCTGACCCAATTTGCTTCATTTGATAATAGCGTTTTGGAAAGCCCGGATCTTAGAATAATTCATCTTGGAATCAGGGATGTGAGTAAATTTTTTAGAGAAAAGTGGAAGACGGAATACGGAACGGAAGAGCTCAAAAATGGGCGGAAACCGGAATACGAAACACTGAAAAGGAAATGTTACTCAAAACTAATTACTTCGTCTAATTTTTCGTAACTATACATATATCCATAATGGTAGTAATAACTGAGTTGCCATTAACGAATTTAGATAGCGGGCAAGGCAGTAGCGTGCGACTCTTTTTCAGCAACATGTAACAATAAAAAATTCCTTGTATCAGTATCATTACCAAGATGAATTTTAACCATTACTGGTGTAACAAATCAAAGTTTGTGCAAAATCTCTCTGTAAATAGGAAGAAAGAATTTACAACGCAACGAACCCAGCTAACGTGTAAGATGCTAGAGATTTCGCCACTCATAGCACCTAACCGGTCTTATTGAATGTCCCACGTCTATCCCAATTAGAAGGGCATACTTAAGGTTACAGTCGCGTCCAGCGCGCACGACACGACACCCACGCTCTAAGTTCGCATAGGTACCACTGCATCATCTAGCAGTAGCTGAAGCTCTGAAACAAAACAGATTAGTGGATTGGAGAGGCAAAACACCGCACGCCCTCCTCCGATTAGAATAGATCCATTGTCCCCTACGGAGCGCATTGTTAGCAGCTAAGAGTGCTTATAGAACACTGATCTAGATTTGGTGCTCCAGGCCAGACCTAAGATTACTAGGTAAAAAGATAAGCATGGGCCGGATAAGGAATTTGATTCTTTACTCAAAGACTCATGAAACCTTCGTGGACATACGTTATTCGATACTATATCGTTTCAAAAAAAGAAAAGGAATCCAATTTGGTTACTGTTTCGACATCAGTATGCACCACCATCGCCCTTCGTTTATGTTCAAGAGGTGAATGAAGGCAGTGCAAAACAATCAGTGCATGATGAGTCACCATTTCCGTTCCGTCTTCCGGCCCAAAAGGAAGCGGAACACGGAACGGAACGGAAGGACTAAAAACGGCAGCAAACCGAGATTCGGAATGGAAATTTCGCACCTTCCTGTTTGGAATTATCCAGCTCTTTGATGTTTCCTTCTTTGACAAGAAGTGAGAGCCTTTCGATACATGCGCTGTTGTTACTGTTGTTGTTAAAGGATGGATTCCTCTTTAAGGAACGGTAGTGTTCTGATAAACTGCGTCTTGCGTTAATGATGAGTCCGAATCATACAAAAATCCGGGGTCCGCAAAATCGCCCTTATCTGAGTCATCCAACTATCCGAAGATTTTCGATCGAATCCAATATATAGTTTGCGATGGACCGCCGTTTTAACTGCGCGACGTGCGCGGTGTTGTACTTACGGGCGCTCACTGCTGTCCTCGCACCCAAGCCCAGCTTCAGCGGCGTTGAAATGGTTGCGAACCTTTCAAGCCATCTCAAACCTATTGGAAGAGTCTACCTATCAATCTAGTGACAATGCTCTATAACAAAGCTTCTAGGAAGAACCGACCTGCACAGGTAGGGCGTAGCTCTTTTCTGTCTCGCCTTCTCTTCTTTGTGGAAAACATACTCAGTTGTATAACATTCCAGCTTTGCATCGATTTCGTGCTGTTTTTGTATCTGATTTTATTTTGAGTTCAACTTGTATTAGTAATCTGAAGGGATATATCACGCGCTTTGGGAGGGGTTAGGCTACGTGCCGCCCTCTTCTCTGTTTAATCTTGTTCTTTTTTAGTGCTTTTCAGGTGTACGTATGCAAGGAACAACGTGTATCTAAGAATTGCTTCAAAAGGACGGCTCCACCACGAAAAGGCGAGGTCAAATTTGAGAAACTGGGGCAAAATGGTAATCATTCATCCCAATTATGTTAGTGTGCTTGTCAGACTACGCTCCTCGAAGTTGATCGTGTTGAAAGGTCCATCTGCAGGGCTATGGGCCTGCTTCATTGTGCTGACTTGAGAGTTGCTTCCGTGTTTGAATTAACTCACTGTTTGGCGGACCCTTATGCTTGGGCGTTCAGTGCGGCCGCCATTAGTTTTGCGGCATCGAAGTCCGATTTGTAATTACCGCGGCGAGGACCCATGACCTCATTGCTGTATGGGTCGCCCCGAGGAACAGCGGTCCGGGATGGGCGGAATTTCTGTTTTCTGATATTCTGGCCGCTTTGGGTAATTTTTTTCTTTTTTCTGGGCCAAAAATTGGCTAGGAAACAGAAAATGAGGCCGCGAACAAAACTTTGCCATAGCAATATATTAAAACATTCACAGAATTTCATAAAATCATTAGCTTCATGACAAAATAATGTCTCTAGAATATTCAAAATTACAAGGATGTGGATGTTTGGATGTGTACAAGTGGAGATTGTGCCATACAGTCATCGAGTATATCACTTTGCTTTTTCGATTGGTGGTGGAAGTGCTATTGACACGGAGCTCCTCCATAGCATATTTCACACCTCTTATAGTTCTACTTCATCATATTTCCAATTTCATGTAGGCAATCTAACTTCTAGAGAACGTTGTGCTATGGCTATAAAGCTAATGCTTAAGTTACATGTAATTAATGAGTAATCAAAAATTCCTACAGAGAACGATGTTTACAAACTGAAATGCTTGGAAAGTTTTGGTCCATATGTAGGCGCATTGTGCATCGATTAACTATAAGACCCATCATAAACCCCGGCTGGTAGTACGAACATACAAGTTTATGCCGCGCGCGCAGCGGCCTCTGCCGCACGCGCGATGAACTGACGCATCGCTCCTGGAAAATGAAGCTTCGTGTCATGAAAGAACCCAAAATCGTTCACAATGGCAGCAGTTGGCCATTGTTTGGATTAGGTCATCCAATTCCCACCCAAAATAACCATTTCCTCTAATTAAGTGCACCGCAGGACACTCAAATAGCTGAGCAGAGGTATCCAGAGCAGTTTATGCAGTTAGAGCGTTAGAGTTAGGCCTCTGTTATACTCCCGCGGGAGCATATTTTACGTCCCTGAGAGAAAAACATCAGAAGGAAGTTGGACACAGACGAGGATCGCGTATCGCTCCGAAGGCTGGACAAGTCGTGCTCATTTGCGGCGCGTTACAACCGCGCTACATGTGGAAAATGGGACGTATCGACGAGCTCGTAACCAACAAGGAATGCGTCGTCAGAGAGGCATCCGTTATGTTATCATCGCGTAGGAAAATCAGAAGGCCAGTGAACCTCTGCCACTGCTGCCAGAACTGTTCCGTGATCCTGCAGGAACTGTCAATGGCCTGTACCACTTGCAATCTCGTCTGAGACGCTAGACGTTCTGCTGGACTGAGATAGTCCTGATCCTCGACAAGGTCATCTACCGTTTGCATTGGAGGAAGCACTTCAAACTCATTCTGAAGGAAGTCTATCGGTCTAAGTACGCGCTCTGAACTGTCCTGCGACTCGACGTAGAGTAGTGGTCGAATGTTCAACATGCTTTCGATCTCCACAATCAGCGTTCCTAGCTCCTCACGCGATGGAGTGACCTTCCCTAGCGTTTGTTTATGGTCAATTTGACGGATCTGATCAAGCGCTCATAAACGCCTCCCTGCCACGGTGCATAGGGAGTGTTGTACGTCCAATGGATCTGGCGACTACTAATCTCCTTGGCAATAGTTGGACCGTCTTTCGCTCTTTTCAACCACTCTGAGAGTATGACGTCTCCTAACGTGAAAGTTGGTGCGTTGTCGCTCGTAACGGACTTCGGGTTCCCTCGCCTCGCGAAGAATCGTCGTAACATGTGCAAAAATTCTATTGTCGAGACGTCCGACACAAGCTCCAAGTGTATCAACCTGGTGACAAGACAAGTGATAATGCATCCGTAGCACTTCTCTGGGCCTGCTTCGCCCTTTACGGAGAGCGGTCCAAAATAGTCCAGGCCTATGTGCTCGAACAGACGAGATCTTGTCATTCTACGCGCTGGTAAATGCCCTTGATACTTGTAGGACAAGTTGTTCATCTTCTGACACTCCATACAGCGACGTATGATCGTCGTCACTTCTGCCCGCAATTTCGGTATCCAATACCGTTCAGGTACGCGACACATCATGTGACTTATCCTCGTATGGAGCTCTCGATGACAATCCACGATTATGAGCTTGGATAACCTTTTGCAGCACAAGCATCGGAAACTTGGCTTGCTCGTCCAGATCACTTCTTCCTAGACGGCCGCGACAACGAAGAATTCCTTGTTCATCTACGTACGGTTGCAGATGACGGAATGACTTTCGAATTGCCGGAGTTATCCGCGAGCGTTGGTGTTGCTTTACTACGGCCTTACATGCTGCTCTTATCTCCATTCCGCTCGGAATAGGAGTATCTGCTGTAGCTAGCTCGTCCAATAGTTGAGACAGCCTTATCAGAACGGTCTGCCTCTCGTTAACACGCGCAACGAGCAGCTTGATGAAACGTAGGACATAGGCCACAACTCTCTCTAGGTAAATCCGAGCCTCGGATCTCATGTAAGATATCCGTGTAGGCTACCTGCGATTGAGCGAAGACCCTGGTGTTCTGCGGTCCCTCCGCAACATTGTTCTCACCGTCTTCGGGTCTGCTCGCTCCACTCTCGTCGTTTAGCAGAGTTACTGGTGTATACGCGCTGTCCCAGACCTCTGTCGGTTGGAAAAGAAACTTTGGTCCTGTCCACCACAAATGGTCGACCAACTGCCATCTGTCCAGGCCTCTTGTAGCACAATCCGCCAGGTTCTCGTGAGACGAAGTGTGCCCGAATTGGCATATCCACTTTCTTCAAGGAATCTGACAATGCTTTGGATTTCGAATACGCGATTCCTGACGAAAGGACCGACATCTGGACGCTGCGTTGCCCTGATCCAATTCAGTGCGATCTCGGAGTCTGATAGAATGAATACGCGCTCAATTGTAATACTCGACGAGATCTGTGATATTACTGAGTTCGTCAGTTGCACTGCCAACCTTAAAGCGTTTAGCTCCAACTTCGGTATGTCATCTTTGCTTTCAGATTGGGCAATCTACCTTTAGCCATGGTCAAATTCGCTTCCGAAGAGAAGTATAGATACGCGCATGCTGCGAACGCCTCACTGCTGGCATCCGCACAAGTGATCAATTGTGCCTTTGATGACTTAGACAACAAGAAACGCGGAATTGTCTTTAGGAATCCATCCATATCCGACGAAATGGTTCCCCGTTCATGTTGGCGATCTGGTGGGAGGGCGTGTCCCAATCCAGTTCATCTCTCCATAGCGATTGCAAGAAGACTTTTGCCTTATGTACTAGCGGCAACATCCACCCCATAAGGTCGTACACGGATGCAATCGCGCTTGCTACTGACCTCTTAGTGGCGACCCCCTCTTGCCTGGGCATTGTGCAGGCTACCTGGAATTGATCCTCTGATCTATTCCATCTGATACCTAGAACCTTCGGATCTTCTTCGGTCGATCTATCCGCTGCGGGAATAGTCTCCATGACTGCATCGTTGGACGCGAATTCGCGAAGGTTCATCTTCAACTCGTTGAAGATCTCTTTCGTTCTGGAATACACGTGAAGTCCATCTTCAGGTGTATCCGCCGTCACTAGGAGATTGTCGATGTAAGGGTTATCCTTGATGTCCTTTACGAGTTCGACTTCATTTGGATACTGATCCAAATGGTAATACGTGGTCGCCACAAGCAGAAATGACGATGGAAGTAGTCCTAATTTTATGCGCGTGAAGAGATAAACCTGTAGATTCTCCTTGCTCGGAGGTTTCTTGTGGTCATGGAGCCACAAATAGCGGGTGGCATCTCTGTCCACCTCGTGAAGCCGCACTTGCAAGAATGCCTTTTCCACATCGGAAATCAACGCGACGCGACCGATACGGAATCGGAGAAGAAGTCCCTACATTTTGGGTAACAGGACTGGTCCTCTGGGGGCAGCGTCGTTCAGCGAAGGGCAGTCCTTATAGTGGGCCGATGCGTCAAAAACTATCCTTAGCTTCGTCGTGTTCTTGTGCGGCAAAGCCTGATATGGGAGGTAGTGTATTGTTCCCTCCACCACATCTCTTTCATCCACTGGTTCGATGACGTTCAGTCGTTGTTGCTCTTCGAACGTCTCGTTGTACTTGTCCAGAAGCGCATTGTCTTTCCGAAGGGAATTCCATACACTGTCGAGTCTTCGTAACGCGATAGCTCTATTATCCGGAAGCGCTACAGAGATTTCTTTCCATGGCAAGCGTACATAATATCCATCGTCTTTCCTCTGGACGGTATTTCTGAACTCGTCCAACACCTTCTTATCTATCGCTTCTTGGATCCCTTTCCAGGCTGCACGAAATCGTCCTCAGCCTCTTGTTCCATGGTCCAGAAACGCTGCCAACGCGCATGTTCATCCCTTACTTCCGTTGGATCTTCGATAGAAAACGCGTTAATGCCGGTCTCGATCGACCTCGACTCATTCCACGCTCTCCGTGCTCCATCCTTCTTCTGCACTCGCGGATGTTGGAGAGTAGCGTGGACTTGTCCTGTTAACAAGTGCCCTAAACGAGTGGGCAACAAGTATTATCCGGAAGGAAGGCATACGTGAGCCTCATCATGACGAATGAGTTGCCATAATTGATCGCTTCCTAGAAGGATCAACGGCTTGATAGTGCCTGTGATTGCACCAAGTTCACATTAATGCTCTGCGACTTGATGAACGCAACGTCTTCTTCTAGCATTGGAGGTGTCCGAAGGGTGCTAGTGAGCGTTTCGTGGGTGAGAAGCTCCAGTGACCACGGCTTGCCTTTATGGTCCCACATCTCCAAAGGTGCTTTGCGACTCACGCACTTCTGTACGCGATCCGAGCCGATGGTTCTTACGCGCAAAGTTGTCGTGCCCAGTGTCGGTAGGCATAGCTCCTCTGCCAGCTTGTGATCGATGAAGGAACACTCGGCACCTGAATCTAGCAGTGCCGGTACTTTCCTTAGTTCACGCGAAGAGGGGTCCATGATCGTGAGCTCTCCTACTGGTAAGTAGGTTTCGCGAGTGCTCGGTATACCCTCGCTCGAATGGAGTTGAGCTACTGGATCCTCTTGCTGTTGTTTACGCGCATCTATGTGATCCTGATCTTGACTGCTCAGCTGGTGAGTCGCTGCCGACGTAGGACTTGCCTTCTTGACGAATTTCACCTTCGCATTCGGTTTAGCTGGAGCGGTGGATTTTCCCTGCCGTGGTGTCGCAGCTTCTGGAGCGGTCGTTGCTTTGAAGCAGCATGATTTGTGATGTTTACCCTGACATGTGAAACATGACCGTTTCTTACAGTCCGTCGTCGCGTGATGAGGAGACGCGTCCGTCCATGGACCGTTTCTTTTTCAACACTTCGCTCTATAAGTATTCAGGGAATTTGGACAAAACCTGGTTTATGAGCCACTGGCTGTCCACATGTTCACCCTTGTCTCTCAATTGAGACATGATGGCTTGGAGCTGCTCCAGCAATACGCGCTGATCCTTGACGGATGGTGAACGCAGAGTCGCCGTCTCCATCCTGGCTATCAAGCGCTGTACGAGCTCCTCTTTGTTGCCATACTTGGCCTGGAGATATTCGATCGCCTCTTGGTAGTTCTCGTTCGTGATCTGAAACCTCTTGACTGCATCACGCGCTTCTCCCTTCAATGCGTTCAGAAGGTAGTTGAATTTGAAGATCTCGGGTAGGGGCTGCGAGTGGACGTTGGTAGAAAACAGTATCCAGAAGTTGTCCCAGTCCCAGACGTTTCCACTGAAACTTGGAATGGGCAACGTCGTTAGGTCAATCCTTTTAGTCTGGGGAACGAAGTCCTGTGAAAGTTGCTCTGGCTCACTAGCGCTCAGCATACTTTGACTTCTTCCCTTGTTCGACGTAAACGCTCTCAATCGACCTTGCAGGATCACCGTGTAATCCAGGGCTTGGCTGAGAACATTTGCAGCCATTGTAGAGTACTCCTCGTACTCGTCCGTCGCACTCTTGGTTGGCTTGTTCAGCTGATCGTACGCGCTCGCATACCGTTCCAGAAGGTAGTCGATCCTAGAAGTGCATTCCTCTATTGCTCCCAGTGCCTCCTGGATCCTGTTTCGACACGCTCGCTGATCTCCTGTCCAATCCGTCCTCCTTGAAACGCGCTAACATTGACTCCAGTTTCTTGCAGCTCGTGGCTACAAGACCCTTCAACGAGACACGTGCTTCGACATCGGAAACAATAATCCTCACTACGAGGAACAATCCCACCAAACAAAAGGTAATGAAGGAACGAAAACTGTACGCGCTAGTTAACTAAACCTAGGTCGCTTAGGCTAGAAACTAGTACGCGCCTCACTGATACACGAATTATCACTTAAGTCAACTCCTACCACCAGAAACGCGCTCTCAAACTAACGAAAGTGGTTTAAATTCCGACCTGTGATTGTCGCTTATGGTCCTCGATTCGTTGTCGAACGCGCACAGGACCAGTTGTCGGCAGCTGAATACAGACCGGCCGATGCACCAATGAAAACCCGCTAAAGGTTACGCGCAAGAAGTGAACGAAGACAGAACACCCTCCTGAGGTCGAAAACCAGGAGGAAACACGCGCAGTGAGAGACCCCTCCCTGAACCCAACAGAAGCTTCCCGAACCGCCAGACCCCATACCGAAACGCGCAATGACAGATCCGATTGAATCATCATCCTGAAAGTCAGGCGGTGGGACAGAGAGCACGCGCAGTGAAGAGGATGCAGAGTTGTTTGCCCGCGTTCAACTGGGGCGCCGAAATTGCTGGGACGACTTGTCGTCAAAGCCCATCCACCCTCTACCTCATGTACGCAATTTATTCTCCGAAGTGCCCATTCTCCACGTGGCGGAAACAGATCATGAGAGACCTAATCCGAAGTGTTTAATCTGCGGAAAAATAAATAAAAGTAATCGGTATTGGTCGACAGGTCGACAACGTTTACTGTCCGACGGCATTAATACAGCTCCGAATCCCATATTCCTTACCTTCCCCCCCCCCGCCTCCCCGCTAATATTTTCTTACATAGGTGTTGACAAAGAAACGGAGTGAGAGTCAAGCACCCACATATGACAATGAGTCCCGACTCACGAGTCACCACGTTGCGGCGACGTCTATGACACTCCTTCTGCACCCGACACACGTGCTACGACTTCTGTGACCCGTCCTCTGAAACCCGACACGCATAGGACGATATTGAGGGAAAATACTAGTCCCCCTTATTCTCTCCCATCTAGTGGTCCTTCTTACTCGGAATCCCTACTCAAGTTGGTTGTTTTCGGCACGTCTTCTGAATCCCTACAGACGTTGCACGATATTGAGGGAAAATATTGGTCCCTTTATCTCCCCCCGCTAGTGGTCTCCCTTTGCTGATCTCTCTTCACTGGTCCCCCTTACTCGGAATCCCTACGCATGTTGGATATCTTCCGAACGTGTTCTCAATCCATACGCTCGTTGGACGACGTCTTCAGCACGTATTCTGAATCCCAACGCACGTGGGACGATGTTGAGGGAAAATATTGGTCGCTTTATCTTCCCCCGCTAGTGGTCTCCCTTTGCTGATCTCTTTTCACTGGTCCCCCTCCTACTAGTCCCCCTTACTCGGAATCCCTACGCATGTTGGACGTCTTCCGAACGTCTTCTCAATCAATACGCCCGTTGGACGACTCTTCAGCACGTATTTTGAATCCCTACGCACGTGGGACGATGCTGAGGGAAAATATTGGTCCCTTTATCTTCCCCCCCCCCGGCTAGTGGTCTCCCTTTGCTGATCCCCTCTTCACTGGTCCCCTCATACTGGTCCCCCTTACTCGGAATCCCTACGCATGTTGGACGTCTTCCGAACGTCTTCTCAATCAATACGCTCGTTGAACGACTCTTCAGCACGTATTTTGAATCCCTACGCACGTGGGACGATGCTGAGGGAAAATATTGGTCCCTTTATCTTCCCCCCCCCCCGGCTAGTGGTCTCCCTTTGCTGATCCCCTCTTCACTGGTCCCCTCATACTGGTCCCATTTACTCGGAGTCCCTACGCAAGTTGGACGTCTTCAGCACGTATTTTGAATCCTGGCGCACACTGAACAACGACTTGGGCACGTCTTCTTAATGTCTACGCTCCTCATTTGGTCCACTTTCATACCCTTACGCGTTGCCCGCTGAATATATTGTAAACTTGGACGATCCGCCGCCATGGATATAGTTCGCCAGCAATCGTCCATGATTAAGCTCAAAAAACCCTGGCTGGCATACGCCACTCTGTCGTAGGCATTTCTTGGACTTCAGCCCCCTACCCGTGACGGACACGTGACATTAGCAGATTACACATATAGTAAGACAAGTGCTCCGACACGCCCAACGGCGTGTCTCGTACTTGCGCGCATCGCGCGACTTTGCAGCATCACTGACCTACGGAAAGTGGTTTTGTAAAACATAAAATTCGCTAACATCTAGGAACTCGTGCGTATTTCAACGGCGTCAAGCCGTTTACCACTTCGGAATCTTCATCATATTCTCTCCGGACGTCCTTAACGTCATTGGTTTGTGCCACGCAGTACTTCTCTCTCTCAGGTTGCTCCTCCGCAACCGTTCTCATGCTCAACAGCTAGCGTTTCCATATATCGTTGACATGTCTTCCAAAACCATGTTCCCCCTCACTCATTTCCTCTTGCTGGATCTAATTGCTGGTCCGCCTTTACTGGTCTTCTTTCCCCTCTTTATCCACCACCTTCCTTATACCAACTCCTGGCCTACTTCTTTGTTTCACCTATTGACCCCCTACTGCTATCTTCTTGCTGGTTTCCCTGTCCTGGCCCCTCCTCCAGGTCGTTCCTTTCCTTCTTGGTCGCTCTCCTTCTCCACCCTAGACGTCCCCTTACTGCCATTCTCCACCACCCTCTTAGGCCCCGTTTATACTTCGTCGCCGCGCGACGCGATGGCCACGCAATGAGGCCAAATTGATTGATCGCGTCGCTCGATCAATGTGGCCACAATACGTGGCGTCGCGTCGCGCGGCGACGAAGTATAAACGGGGCCTTAGTGGTCCTCCCATGCACACGGCAGACATCATTTACACGTATTCAGAAACAGGACGCTTGTTACGCGACGTAGAGGGCCGTCTTCTAGATCCAGAAGCTCAGAAGACCCGTCTTCCGTGTTCATAAGCTCAGAAGCGCGCGCAGTCGCCACTATGTCGAGCATGAGGAGGCTATGCATATGCAGATTCCTTGTTCTCCGATGAAATCCCTTACGGTTCCCTTCTTGTTGGTTCCCCGTCCTGGTCCCGCCTCTAGGTTCCTTATTCCAGGTAGATTCCTCCACCACTCGAGATCCTCTTTACTGCTCGGCCCACATTAAGTAACCCTCCCACGCTCACAACACGACTACGGCGAGCGAACGCCCATTGCACGACATCGGTGTCACATCTTCTAAATCCGGTCTCCCTTACTGTTAATGGATTCCCTTGCTGATCCTCCTTACTGTTCCCCCACCTGATTACTTGATTGGGGCCTCCCTACTGATCCCTCTTTATTGCCTAAACCCTTCTTGGTGCCACCTCCTGGCCTGCTTCCTCGTTCCCCCATCGACCATCCCGATCCTCCTCCTGGTCGCTGCCTCCCGATCGCTGTCGGTTCTCCACCCTCAAAGTCCCCTTCTACCCTTACCCCTTTAGTAGTCTTCTCATGCTAATGGCACGAAGTCGGCTTCTGAATCTGGACGCTCAAAAACGCGCGTAGGTGTTGTTGTGTTAAGCAGTATAGGGCTGCGCTTCCCCTGCTGCAGCAACATCCCACATTCAATAGCAAATTTTGCTCGCGCTGTAGATGATGAGGCGTACCTCACTCATGTTAGATCACTCGACCGCCCCGCTGTGTATAATGCGGCGTACCTCACTTAGGTTAGATCACTCGACCGCCCTCGCTGTGGACGATGCGGCGCATCTCACTTAGGTTAGATCAATCAAACGTCATCGACAGCTAACTCAATTATTAGTGTAGATTATAGATTATAAACACACCCATGCGGATGTGCCAATTTAACCTTTCTAGTAAAACACGAACAATACTAAGAAACGTAAGACAAAATTATCTGGGTCAGACTTAATATAGCGAGAGCATTGGGAAAAATCTGTGACGTGACGGAAGAGAGCCAGAGGAAATGTAGGACAACCAACTCATGAGCAACATGTTCCCATGAAATGTTTCATATTATCCAGGCAGTATCTCGTTTCAAGTCAAATCGCATCGCAATATAAAGAAGGAATGTGTAATAACAGCTACATAGTACCAACGAAGATGACTATACAGTGCGGTTGTTTGTTTGTGCGACAGAATATTTGCCCAAGCTGTCAGAACTGGTAGTTCTTTTGATAGTCAGTATGAGGCACTCGAAGAGATGTGTCAACAACAGGGGTGTGCGGAATTTCCGTTTCCGCATTCCGAATTCCGGGCTTCCGGCTTCTTCCGTTCCCTTCCGTGTTCCGCATGTTTTTGAGCCGGAAGGCGGAAACGGAAATGTGCACTGTTCCGCGCTAGTTTTCTATTGAAAACAACCAGCTTATCAATTAAAAAATTCTCCTTCATATAGTTGTGAGAGAAATACTGTTTGACAATTATATTATTGATATTCTTGAAATTGGTTAGAATACCAAAAGGAGATACTCGAAAATGGCAACGTCTGAGTGCAGGGCAAAATTAATGTGCCAGCAAATGCTGTTTGCATTGTATGCTAACAAAATGCACTCAACATTTGAATTATCATAAAATTCTTGATCCATTAGTTACAAATGGCTAAAAAACTTTGTAAGCGTATAGCGCAGCGTCATGAAACAAAGGGTTCAGTAAAGGTTGTGGCAGTTGTCTGCTCCTGTCTGCTCAAAGGTGCAAATTTCAATTCTTAATTTCAATAGGTGTGGTACGTCCATATGGAGTTATGTAATTCAATTTTTAATGAAGCATCACGAATATCTACCATGAGTTGTTATTTTGATTGACTAGGGTGACTACTGAATTCTGACACAAAACTATTGCTTCGAGAACCATCTAGGAACTGTCCAGCTGTGTCACCTTGGGCGTAGAGATTCTAGGCTGGCACAGTCTGGATATTTCTTTGGAAGTGCGGACCCACCATGACTAATCAGTCATCAAGTTATCATCTTAGATACCAGACTGGATCCTGAGTACTGGTGTTGGTGATTACAATGCAACGCTAATCTTGAGCTGATATCTGTGCAGTTATCACGCCGTCCATGACGCCACAGGTTTCTGACAGTGTTCAGAGGGATCTCTTTCCTGGTCGGTTAATGATCTAGTTGGCTACTCCAGTTTTAGACCTTACCCGAGTAGGTTTTTTAATGCGGGTCTATAATTAACCTCAAGTGGTCAAGTCGGTTAAGTCTATCGTTCAAAAAAATCAGCATCAAAAAAAATCAGCGAAAAACCCGTCGCAGGAACTAGGTATGGAAAGACTGCATGATGAAATAATGAGAAATAGTGGGACAGGACCCTGAATTTGTTTTCTTTCATTGCTCTAGCAATAGTTAAAAGGTTATCATAACAATATTGTAAATTCTTGCTTCTTTATTGTTATGATGAGGATAAGCTCGAAACTGTGGAAGACTCTGCTGCTCGCAAAGTTCTGAGCAAGAAAAAGTGCAATAGAAACCGCTTCTGACGCCGTTCCAGATGCTCTTTTGAAAAATGTGCTATTTCCGTTTCCGCGTTTCGCATTCCGGTTTCCGGCTAATTTTGAGCCTTTCCGTTCTCGTCTTCCGCTTTTTCCATAAAATTTCCGCACATCCCTGGTCAACAAGTTAAGTTCAAAGAGGTTCTAGTGCTCCACACCTCAATTTTGGAACCACAGCAAGGTGTCTGTTTTTTTTTTGTTGAGGAAAGTAGTAACAGATTGTTCCTCGAGAGTTCGGTGCTCATAGCAAAATATTCATAGCAAAATCGTTCATCAAATCCCGTTCGTATGCAAAATTTCCACCCCAACCAGGTGTCTTTATACTAGCTGATTTTGTGCGCGCGAGAAGAAATGTCGACAACACAGAGCTCTACTACGCCTCCGCTGAGTGTCAAACTAACGCTGGAGCCGGACCGAGAACTACATGGATTTCTATTGAGACGTCAGAGGAGTCTGTCGGACCAGGACGGACGAAACCACCAACGAGGACTCTGGAAGGGGTGAGTGGAAGGGAGTTTTGTTCTTCCGTTTAGTACAAGCGTCACAAAACCAGTGCAGCTATGTGAAAAAAATCCATATAACGAAGTATATAGAAGTATTTCCTTCGTGGACAAAACAGATTAATAGGTTTCACCATTTACGTG
Source organism: Heligmosomoides polygyrus bakeri (assembly GCA_947359475.1). Classification (NCBI taxonomy): domain Eukaryota; kingdom Metazoa; phylum Nematoda; class Chromadorea; order Rhabditida; family Heligmosomidae; genus Heligmosomoides; species Heligmosomoides polygyrus. The sequence goes on along the minus strand of OX375865.1, from coordinate 66,518,946 downwards.
TGAACCACCTTCCTATATCCAGATAGGTTTGAAAGGCTCCACAATGAGTTTTAGAGAAGATCTGTTTCCTATAATACATCCCACTTTTGCTCTAATTGAGTAAGAAATTTAAAGGGCTAGTGGTCACAGAACAAGAGTGGAATTTTTTGCACATTTTCGTTCCACTTCTACTATGTTGGACCAGCGCTCTGCGAGCTAAGCCGATCACGGACATTCAATTGCAGGCGACAGGCCCTTGTGACAGGCCGGCCTACGAAGACCCATGTCACATCACATGGTGTATGACTGTTCAGGTTTATCGAGATAGTGCTACGGCGTCCGCGGGAGCCGACGCGCACTCGCAAAGCCCGGCGAGTGTGAAAAGTATGCGAGGGTCCCTGATGCGAGGACGGCATCGGGGGGCAACTGAGTTAGTCCGAAAGTCCCGTAACGTAAGCAGGACCCACGTGGTTACGCTGAATGTGGGTACGTTGACGGGCCGCTCGTGCGAGTTGGTTGAAGCACTGGAGCGTAGAAGAGTTGATTTCTGTGCGGTGCAGGAGACGAGGTGGTCCTGCCGCAAGTCAAGGGACATAGGACGAGGCTTCAAGGCCGTTCTATGTGGAAGTCCCAGGACCACCAGTGGTGTCGGAATAATCGTCTCCGAACGATTTCGTGACTCGATTGTAAGCGTCGAGCGCTTTGACGATCGATTGATGAAGATCGTTGTCGCCGCGAAGGAGCGACTCTATCACTTCTTCTCTGCGTATGCTCAGCAGACTGGCTGCTCGGATCAAGCCAAGGAAGAATTTGGAGCCTGCTTGATGAGAAGACAGCAGAGGTACCGTCGAAAGATGTCATCGTAGTCGCTGGTGACCTCAACGGGCACGTCGGCGCGACGAAAGACGGGTACGGCTGTCATGGTGGGTTCGGTTACGCGTCGCGTAACACAGATGGTGAGCGTATCCTTGAATATGCGGAATCGCACAACCTCACCATAGTGAACACCGTATTTCGCAAACGCGATTCCCACCTCATCTCGTTCTATAGCAGGAACACCAGGACTCAGATAGACTTTGTCCTTGTGAAGGATCAAGACCGAAGTCTTGTCACAGATGCGAAGGTCGTGCCGCATGAGGCGCTCGCCCACAGCATCGACCGCTGATCTGTACTTTAAAGATCGCCACTCCGAGGCTGAAGCAGGTCGAGCAATGCGGTGCACCAAGAATCAAGTGGTGGCGAATGAAAAAGAAGGAAGCAGCTGTGATTTCTCGCGTGCGGTTACCGACAGTGACAACTGTCGACGAAACTTGGGAGAAGGCCACCGACGCGATTCGTCACGCTGCACGGTCGGAGCTCGGCATCACGAAGCCTGGACGACGGAAGGTCGACAAGCAGGCATGGCTATGGATAGACGACGTGAAAGCCAAAGTTCGAGAGAAGAAGACGCTCTATCACGTGTTTCTCGGCGAAAAGACAGACGATAACTGGCGGAAGTACCAAGAAGCGAAGAAAGCTGCAAAGAAGGCCGTGGCTGTTGCAAAAGCCACACATTATGGAGATGTCAACGAGAAGCTCGAGTCGCGCGATGGTGAGCGGTACCTGTACCGACTCGCAAAGAATCGCCATCGCCAGACCGAGGACATCGAGAAGTTCTTCGGCATCAATGATGAGAACGGCCATCTTCTTACGGACCGCAAGAAGGCATTGAAGCGATGGCGCAATTACTTTGAAGAAATCTCTACAGTAGAATTTCCTCATCCAGCCATCCCCTCAACGGCTCCAACCCACGGCCCCGTTCAGAAGATCACCGTGGAGGAGATTGAAGCGGCTTTGAAGAAGATGAGACCAGGCAAAGCGACTGGGCCCGACGACGTGGCAGCAGAACTGTGGAAGTCGAAGTTTTGGTACCCTGCTGAGTGGTTGGTGAAATTCTTTAATCAGGTTGTGGCGGAGAAAAAAGTGCCTGAGTGTTGGCGTCAAAGTACGACGATTCCAATTTGGAAGAAAAAGGGCAGTCCTACAGACTGCTCCAATTACCATCCGATTCGCTTGCTTTCGCACGGCATGAAGATCTTTGAGCGAATTGTTGATGGACGAATTCGGGACATCGCCCAGCTGTCCAGCAATCAATGCGGCTTCGTGGCTGGCTGTGGCACCATTGATGCCATACACGCCGCCCGCCTCCTGATAGAGAAGCATCGCGAGAAAAAGAAGTCGGTGCATATCGCCTTCCTCGACTTAGAGAAGGCCTTTGACCGCGTACCGCGTGAAGTGATATGGTACGCCTTGCGACATCATGGAGTTCCTGAAGAGCTCATAGAGTGGGTGCGAATTCTCTACACTTGTCCAAAGAGTCGAGTTCAAGCTGCAGCCGGAACCTCGATGGAGTTTCCCATCTCTCTGTCGGGGTACATCAGGGTTCTGCGCTTTCCCCACTCCTCTTTGTTGTCGTCATGGATGCCATCACACGAGATCTTCAGAACCCCGTCCCTCGGACGTTGCTTTACGCTGATGACGTAATGCTCGCTAGCGAAGATAAAGATGAACTCGAGCGAGAGGTGCAAGCTTGGTGTGATCGCTTGGAGCGGTTTGGACTCAAATTGAACGTGAAGAAGACCGAATATCTAACGACGGACGTTGCTGAGTCCAGCTCCATCAAGGTCCCACGCACTTCGGTCATCGAGCTCCCACGCACTTCGGTCTTTAAGTACCTGGGATCAGCAGTCACGTCTGACGGCAAACTGATGATTGAAGTGAATTTACGCGTGAGTGCAGCTTGGTCCAAGTGGCGCTCGTTGACTGGGGTGCTCTGCGATAGGAAGATACCGGAGCGCTTGAAGTCGAAGATATACAGAGCAGTCGTCCGGCCAGTAGCGATGTACGGCGCTGAGTGTTGGCCTGCGACCAGGGAAGTTGAAACGCGCCTCAGCGTCATGGAGACGAAGATGCTGCGCTGGACGGCTGGAGTCACGCGCATGGACCGCACTCGAAACGATGCTATTCGGCAGAAGTTCGGTGTCGCGCCGATAGCCGACAAGATGAGCGAAGCTCGCTTGCGATGGTACGGCCACGTTCTGCGTGGAAAGGAAGACAGCGTCCGCAAGATAGGCCTTAACTTCGAGGTAATAGGAAGGCGGCCTAGAGGGCGCCCGAAGCAGCGCTGGTTAGATACGTTACATGCGGACTTGAAGATTACTGGTGTTTACCCTGACCTAGCGCTGGATCGGGAAAGGTGGCGTCATAACACCAGAATAGCGGACCCCGCTACGATGCGGGACAAACGCTGAAGAAGAAGAAGAAGATCAACAAAATGCCAAAAAGAGAAAAATGGTCTTCACCAACAACTCCTTCTCCTTCTTCAGTTGTTGATATTCGACAGAAATCAGGATGAGCCACAAATTCTTACTGAGCAAGCCATCCTCTTCCAAACGACATATAACACCGAGCAAAAAGTCCAACCACAGTACCGGAGTTTTGGTAAAAATTCGGACGGAAAAGTCGGAATTCTCAATTTGATGGTCTAAAAATCAATAAAGGTCAAGTGAGAAAATAGGACCAACACATATTCTTGTAGCACAGAACATTGTCTTCCAAATGCTATAAAAAAACTGCGCAAAAAATGACAAACCTAAGCGGAGAGAACAATGGCTACTTTTTCACATTTTCACTTTTCACTTCAACGACCTAAAAATTGACAAAATTCATGATGAAAAAGAAACGCAATACATGTTTTGATAGAGCTAATCATTCTCTTTCGAAATCTATGCAGCAGTATACAAGAGACCGCCGGCGAAATCTGCAGTGAATCGTTGAAAAAAACGGCAAGGACTTATGGGACAACCTAATAGATATTGTGTAGTTGTTTTGAAGCGTGCCCCCAGACTAGTTGTTGTCAAGCCTACCCACCGGCTCGTTCGCCTTATTGCAACCATAAACGGTCAACTCCATACAACAGTCGATGAAATTCATCGATAATCCTCTGCTGATCGATACTTTACTTGTTCTTAAGTCTGACCACCGACCATCAGATTTGTGTGTTCCCACTTCAAGTGGCCAACCCTCAGCAGATTAGTGTAGATATGAGCGGATCGTGGAGGCCGTTAGGACTGGTCGGATAGATGGAAGGACTAGTTTTTTAGGCTTAGTTTTTCCCTACCATATATAAAAAGCGTCTGTCCATGTGTCCGTCTGTCCCGTCTGCGTCTGCCATTGTTTCCGCCTGTGTTTCTCTTTCCAACAGTTTGAGCATGACATGACACGAGTGAATTAGATCTCAGCAGTCATTATCGAGCTCTTCTAGGGCTCAGCGCTACGCGAATATACCGCACAGCCTTCACTACAAGTGAAGGTATTGATCGGCTAGCCATTATCCATCGATTTTTTCGATATTTGCAGGGGGTTGCCGTTTGAGGTTGGTGTCACCTACAATAGACGGACAACGCGTATAAACATATGCCTGTCACATTGAGAAGGTAGTATGAGGAAGAAGGTGCTACTACCGCAGAAATCAATCGAATATTCGGCAAGGCTTCATAGCAAGCCAATAGACCTAGTGGTCGATTTTTTAAAAGAGTTGAAATCGTACGGCTGGAATGGAGGTCGGCAGCGCTCCGGCAGTCCGTTGAACCTTGCTTTACTATTAGCGTCCACCGGAAACGGTGACAGTTTCTCCAACAATCTGTTACTTTATGCACTGCATAAGGCAACCGTTAGAGACTAAATATGATACAACAGCAGTTGCGTAAAATCTACAAGCAGATGAAAAGACAATATAAAATCACAAAACAAATGAATAATGAAGCAAATCAAACTTATATTTAAGTAACGATTTTCCGGCACGGTTTTTGAAATGCCCGGTGTTAAATAAAGCTGAAGGTGTTTCACATTTATAACCTCGTGCCAACGACTCTGTAGACGAAAGTCATTGATCAGTGATTTTGCTTTTTCTAAGGCGAGGAAGAGCTCAGCAGAGCCGCGTGTGTCCTTTCTTCTGCTTAGCGGTAAAGTATAGTCGCTAAGGACAAGACATACGTCAAAAGCTTTATGACGAAATTCCAAAGATGCTAATCCGAGATGCATATTTATTCTCTCCGGTTCTCAAGAATACAAGGAGCTCTTTAGTTTGAGAAGCTTCTTGTCAGTAAAGCTGTTCTATGTCTTTTCCTTAACAAAGATGTCATATATCTTGCATAGTGAAATGTCAGTAACACTGAATTCAACAGATACAAAGTTTAGCGGGATCAGAATTTGCTACACATAGCTCGGATGTTTTCCGAAATCTAGGTTACTGCTATAATAAAAACCGAAATTCTTAACGCAGTCTACTGCCAGCAAAGTGCGCCCGTCAGGTGTGCCCGTGCTGTACCCATAAACAAGAGTTTTCATAACAACCACGTAAAACTACAAAAAGTGGCGAAGGATCGCCTTCTCCCCGAACTCCCACTAACTACACATCTTATAAGGAAAGGTTCCAAACTCAAGGTGAGCTTTTGCGATGCTGTTTTGATATGATGTAGAGTCCTGTGAACAGAGTCTAGAACCACAGTGTCAAAATAGCATCGTAAAAGCTCACCTTGAGTTGGGAACCTTTCCTTGTTTGGCCCTTTATACTTCCACCGTTTAAAGCACCGCGGCAACGCGATTTGGACGGAGCGATGCGTCCCATCGCATCGCGCTGTTTCAGACGACGATGAGCACTCCGGACAGCAGGCGGCACGTCTGGGCGTGTTCATACTTTGCGACGAGAGCGATTGGTCGGGCGGCCAAATCACACTTGTCGCTTTCTGCTGAGCGATTACGCAGCAGAAATCTATACGAATGATTTCCTCGGCCGACTGATCGCTCCCGTCGCTCGCGCTGCTAACAAGGAAAGCTTCCCAACTCATGGTGAGCTTTTGCGATGCTATTTTGACAGGATGTAGGGCCCTGTGAGCGGAGTCCAGAACAACATTTAGTTTTTGCTGAGCGCTTCTTTAAAGACCTGAAAAGGAGGCCTGAAAGCGTGCGCGCTACGACAACTCCTACGACACTCAACCCGATGTGCCTCGGTGGCGGAGCCGCTAACACTGCCGCCTCATAGGAGCACACCGGCGGACTTTTCAGTTCGAGTTCGAGTGCTGCCATTGCTTTTGCACGTTTTAGTTTATTGTTATTACGCTTTCTTGTGATCACAGGAGTCAATTTTAGACCACCGATGCTTACAACAAATCAAGGGCTCTCTTTGCGCCTTGATATGTGCTAGTTTTTCAGCTATGCATGTCCGTACCACCACCATATCATACCGTATCACCAACGATACCATAACTGCACACAAATACGCATACAGTACAGTTGAATATTACGAACCCGGGCCATATCGGTACATAAGTGCACTAAAAATGTCGTTCTCACCTGAGCGTGTTGTTGGACGACTACTTTCCACCTCCACACCGGATTTCACTTCTCCGACAAACAGAGAGATCGCGCTTGCGGATGCCATAAAAGGACTCCTTCTGACGCCATATATGGAGATATCGACTGTCAGGAAGAAGAGTCGGTACAGGTTATGGTACAGATATGCATAGTTGAAAAACTAGTAAATATGAATGCGAATTCAGAGAGCCTTGGTTTGTTGTAAGCATTGGTGGTCTAAAATTGGCTCCTGTGATCATAAGAAAGTGTAGTAACAACAAACTAACACGTGCAAAAATGATGGCAGCACTCGGACTCAAACCGAAAAGCCCGCCGGTGTGCTCCTATGAGGCGGAAGTGTTAGCGGCTCCGCCACCGACACACATCACGTTGGTTGTCGTAGGGATTGACAATAGTTGCGCGCACGCTTTCAGGTCTCCTTTTCAGGTCTTTAAAAAAGCGTTCAGCAAAAACTAAATGTGGTTCTGGACTTCATTCACAGGGCCCTACATGCTGCCAAAATAGCATCGCAAAAGCTCACCATGAGTTGATAACCTTTCTTTGTAAGTATAAGCAGACCTGACTCGATTGCGCACAATCGCGAACTTGCGCACACATAATTGTGCACAGAATTCCAGATCCACCTCGAATTCTTCAGGTTTTCTCGGCATTTCTTCTCTTTTTCGTTGTTATTATTTTTTTTTTGCTCGCTGCTGACGTCCCTTACTTTGTGTTTGTTATGTCCTTCACTATTTTTAGTCTGTTTTTGGTCGCTAGCGTCTAGATTCGAAGGAGGCGAACAGGATCCTTGCTCAGAGTCTCTTGCGGCGACGTTAACTACTGAAATTAAATACTTACTTTACTTTGATACTTTGATGGTCCTTTTGTGGGCTGGAGGTCCTCTCAGCGGGTTCCACAACTCTTCCAGACCGCTCGATCTCTGGCAGCTTGCATCCGGTGAAGCAGACTCCGCTCTCTGAAAGATCTTGAGGATGAGTCTGCCCAGCGCGTTGGCGGTCGTCCCAGTTTTCTCTTATGGTCTCTTGGAATCGATTTTGTGACACGGAGACTCCATCTATCGTCCTTTCGTCAAAGCAGGTGTCCGTCCCAGCGATATTTGCACTTCTTCATGCACTGCTGCGGGACTACTAATTGCGACTTCTCCCGTAGCTCCCACCTTCGTAGGCCTTCTTGCTATACCTGACGAAGGCTTGTCCTCAGAAGACATCTCTCCAGTGCACGATGCGTGGTTTGCATTGCTCTGGCGATTAGCTTTTTGTCGGGTCAAGTTTCCGTCGCGTAACACATCGCAGGTCATACAGAGACGTTGAATATCGAGGCCTTGAGGCCGGCATCCTTGACCTGCTCGGTGACTTCGCGAATCGAACTGAAGGCTGCCCATGCTACGAGTCTCCTGATTTTAGGAGCGAGGTCGTTACCCATGTTCAGCTTTCTTTCCAGATAGAGGTAGAATCCCGTATCACACCACTGGATGACCATAAGTTGTGTTTTGGACATATTCATGTCCAATCCAATCTTCATACCTGCCACATTGAGCTCGTTCAGCATCTCCTCTACTTCTGCCGTGCTGGTGGAGATGAGAACAATGTCGTCGGCGGGGCGAAGGTTGCTGATCCGTTTACCGTCTATAAGATAGCCTTTATCGTTCCAGTTCAAGTCCTTCGTGACATCCTGGAGTGCCGCTGTGAATAGCTTAAGAGAAATCGTGTCTCCCTGCCGCACTCCTTTCCCGATAGGAATTTTAAGCCTTCAGTCGAGCAGCTGGATGGTAGTCGATGTGTTCGAGAAGCATTTGTCGAGAAGTCGGATGTAGGGGATGGTATACCAGCATGCACAAGCGCGTTCAGAATGGCGTTGATTTCCACTGAGTCAAACGCTTTCCGATAATACACGAAGACAAAGACAAGTGGGATGTGGTATTCGCGGCTCCTTTCGATGAGTTGTGAGACAGTCTGAATATGGTCCATGCAGGAGAAATCCTTGCGAAACCCTGCTTGCTCCACTGGCTGATACTCATCCAAGCAACGCTCCATACGATTGAGCAGTATCTTGATGAAGATCTTGTACACAACCGAGAGAAGACTGATATGTCGATAGTTGTTGATATCCTCCTGCTGACCTTTTTTGAAGATCAGAACTGTTTTCGACTCCTTCCATGAATAGGTAATCCGACCAAGTCGAAGGTAGTGGTTGAAGTGCTTGGCAACAGGTGAGCAGAGAGTACTGCCACCCGCACGAAGGGGATTAGCAGAAATGCCGTCCGGCCCGGAAGCAGTGCCTGGCTTCATCCTTCTGACCGCATGAGCACTTCTGATTCTAGAATGGGAGGTGCTTCCTCAGCTGGTGGCATCAAGCATTTCGACACTGATGGAAGAACGAAACAGATCTGTGCAGAATTCTTGAACGATGGCTGCCATCGCCATTCGAGACGTTTGCGTTGTTTCATCCTTATCCATAAGGACTGATATTATTGCTTCTGGTCGCAGAGATATCGTTTGTAGCGCTTTACGCTTGAACCTTTAACTGTGTCTTCTATCAGTTTCAATCTTCTGTAGGCTTGTATGGATTCCTTCACTGCAATTCGACAGGCCTTCGAAATGGCGACTTTTTCTGGATGGGAGGCACTAGGATCCAGTTTGACAGCTTTTCTTTGCTCCAAGAGTTTAATCGCATGTGCGTTGAGTCTTGAAGCAGACGATGATGTGGCTTCGCAAGAGCTGCTAGCACATTTCAACAGTCCTTTGGAGAGAAGGTCGTAGTCTTTTGATGGATCTTCAAGAATATTCCAATCATACGATTTTATTGCATATTCCAACTCCTCAGACTTGAATGTGGGGATCCTCACCAGTGCCGGTTTATGAGAGTCACACTTGAGCATCTTCTTTTTGAGAGTTAGCTTCGCACAGACAAGACGGTGATCCGAGCCGTTGTCAAATGAAGGGCAGCACGGAGACGACGAACGGACTCCAGCGTCTGTTTGTAAGAACATGGTCGATCTCCGGACTGATGACCTTGTAAGAGTCTACTAGGTGGTGCACTGTCGAGTTGACGAGAAGTCCAACTCCGCCAATATTCTTTCGTTCCGTTTGTTCCGATAAAGAGAAGCTCGTGGTGATCGGTCCTTATGGTTTCCGTTCTGCCATTCATTTCCAGCAGGACGATATCGTCGTATTTGACGTTGCGGCTTCTGCAAAGCAGTGTCCAAAGATCTTGCTCAGATGCGATTGTACGACAGTTATAAGTGCAGATGAATAGGCAGTTTCCGTGTCGTGGTGGGAGGGTTTCCGGTAGTCCGATTCCAATGACGTCCTGATTGTTTAACTCCGAGATCAGATGGCCTCTCGCCGGAGGTGGGTGCAACCGGCGACGTAGAAGTCCACCTTATGCGCGTGGACGACTGATGCGCGGGTTTAGTTGTTTGAGCCATGGCGGTGGTCTGGTTACTCATATGTTCCATACACGGCAAAGCATCGTGCACTGCGTGACCATTTGTGCCGTTAGCCATCACTAAAGTGATTTTCACCCCTTCATGAGGTAGCATGAGGAGGAATTAAATACTAGTTAACATCAAAACTGCGAGAGAACTCACCTCCGAGCAAAAATCCAGTTCGCTAAACATAGGCGATCTGAAACCGACCAAGAATGGAGACGGAGAAAATAGAAACGAAAACAAAAGATACTGAGAAAAATGCTAGGAAAACACCCCAAGGAGAGAGTAAAAAAAATAACAGCTATTTAAAATCAGGGCCGAAAGCTCTTTCAAAGTAGCCGCAAATGACCTGAAACGAAATCGAAATGGTCGTGGAGAAAGCAAAAACGAAATATAAGGCCAGCTGCAGACTCTTGCGGGTGCCGCGGGCCCGCCATGACAACGGCGGGTGGTGCGGCCCCGCGACGCAATACTGCGCACTTTTGCCGGGAGGAACGAAGAAATACAGAGTGGATTTCGGCGGCATTGAATTTTTTTCCAACTTGTTTGAACGTTTCGTAAGAATTTCTTCTGACTCATCTGAAAAGCGAGCTTCCGTGGAGTGCTTTTTAGTGCTTTAGACTGAACGATTCGGTTGCTAAATCGTGGTGGGATTCTTGAGTTGGTCTTCTATTTCCTTGTGAGAGGATCAGTTACTTCTTCTGGTCTGTATTGCATCCGCTCCAGCAGTTAGGTGCTTTCTGTTGAGTACCTCTTAGCTTCAACTATTTTTCTTATTGTTTAAAGAGTGTGAAGATAACCTTGTTTGTTATATCACCGGGAAGGTGTAAAACGAAAAAGGTTATACACTCTTAAATGTCGTGGGATTTTGTACTACCAAATGTGGATTGCGCAACTATCATGATGGTTTGACAGTTTAGTGTTATTATGCTGCTTTCTATTGAGTACCTTTAGCTTTAACTGTTTTTCTTATTGCTTTAGAGTGTATAACCTTTTTTGACTATTGAGTGTTTAGAGTGTATAACCTTTTTTGTTATAACACCGTCCCCCAAAGCTTCCAAAACAAAACCCCCTCCACCCAAGCTTCCAGCGGTCGGAAACAAAAGAAAACCCCCCTCCCTCCAAGCTTCCCATCCGGTCACGCCCTCCGGCGGGTCTCACCCGCAGCTCCTGTCGCTGCGGGTGAGAGCCGCCGTGAACTGCGGCAGCCCTCGAGGACCCTTGCGGGTGACGGCTCCGCGACAACTCATCCACGCCGCCGCCTCCACCACACTGAGCGGGTTAATCAGTTAAATCAGTTTATCCTCGGTAGAAAACTAGCGTCGCGCAGCGATGGAAGTGTAAGGCCCCATTTATACTTCAGTCGCCGCGCGACGCGATTCGAAAGGAGCGGTGCGTCTAATCGCGTCGCGCTGTTTCGCACGATGATAAGCATGCCGAACAGCCAACGATGCGATATGCGATTACGCACCATTCGACACCTGTTCCCGAAGCAAGACTGCAGAAGCAGACTGGATTACCGATCGACATTCAGAACCAAAGAGTCCATAATCGAAGCTAATGCCATGTCATACCTCCGAATTTTCTAGCAAGGCAACATCGGATTGCTCTTTGCTGGTACTGGCGACCGCGTTGCTAAATCGCAGTCTGAAAATGGCTTTTAGAAATGAAGTCATCTGCTAACAAAAAGGCCATTACACAGACCCGTGCTCACAACTAGAGACACAAACTGCATGAACTTCCACAAAAACCATTCCTCCATTCCTTTCTGTTTTTTGTGGCGCTTGCGCCTGAGCACAGGGCCAGGTGCATTCTCAGCTCCCTCTTCTTCTTAACTTAGACATCGCGCAGGTTTTCAAGGACATTCTGAAGCTTCCCTACTGCAATTAAATTCTAAATAATTCACCATGCTTGACTCAAGTTCACATTCTAAGCCCACATTTGAATGGATGACCAAATTCCATTTCTTGCTGGACTGTTTCCCACTCCATTGTTTTCCCATAGTTGTCCCTGCATCCCTCAGAATTTTCATAAAAAATCGTACAACAGAGGTCAAGGACATTAAAAACAAAACATAACATATCAAAACAAGCAAAACAACACGCTGGAAACAACCACGATAGATCACCCAAAATGTGGGAGACGCTCACCTCCTGGCCGAAATCCGGCTCGCTTCCATGGAATCCGGGAACCCTGGAGCTGAATTCGAACCGCAGAGGTAAAGGGCACTTAAAAGCAGAACACATTAGCAATAAACATTAAAACAAATAAAATAACACGTTAGAAAGAACCACAAGAGATCACCAAAAATGGGGGAGACACTTACCTCCTGGCCGAAATCCGGCTCGCCTCTATGGAATCCGGGGCTTTGGACCTGAAACGAAACTGGAAAGTTTATGGAGAAAGCATAAAAGATATAGTGGGTGTCGTCCACGAAAAATAAAAAAGCCAAGTGCGAGTGCGAGTCCGCACTGCGAAAATCAGCTGATAGGAGCTATGCCGCGCTCCAGTCCACCGCGATCAATCGCATCGCGCCCTTTTCAAAAGCAACGCGATCGGTCGCTGGCTCATGCGATTCATTCCTGCCGGCCGGCGTCGACGCTGGGCAACGCGAATCCCGCAACAATCAATTTGGCCTCAATGCGTATCCATCGCGTCGCTTGGCATCTAACTAGGGAAGGAGGGTTCCTCTCATGGAACTTCAAGTTGAGACCGGGATCATTACAAAAAGCTCGGAATGCTGATTACGAATATGAGTGTCAAAATTGTAAAATAAAACTGAGCGAGTTATGGCCTGTCGAAAGCGGATGGCCTCACCAGAGGCTGGCCGTGCGACACAGCTAGCACGAGAGTGTTGAGTCATCGGAGCTCCGTAAGAGTGGGTCGCCAGGTGCGGCGATGGTGCAAGGGTAGTGCTCCTGCTCGTCAGGTGCGACGTCGTTGGTTCGGTTCCCGTTGCTGCCCTTTTTTTGCAAATCATAATTTATCTTCGAAATGACCCTTTATTCTGATTTATGACACATGTCTGATTAAATAGTCGGAAAAACTACCATACACGTTTGTAAAAACGCTGGAAGGTAAAAAAACTACTATAGTGACATTTCTGTTTACTATTTTGCACAAATAGAGTCAAAATCTTATATTGAACAGCTGAAGGTGTTTCTAGTAACCTTGGCGTTCATGGAACAAAGCGAAAAAATGTGTGAAGCAGACGTGTTGCTCACACACTGCGCATGTTATACATGCAGCCTCTCTACAACCAGCAACAAAACACTTAATTGTAGCTAGATCTAACAAATATCACCAGGAGTAACAAACACACCTGGGTGATCATCAATGTAGCCTGCTTTATGCCATGTATTTCGAAAAGTTTGAAAACCTAGGGGCACAAAACATACGGTAGATCTGCGATAGAACCTTCATTAGGTTGTCTCTCTCGGTCTTATTGAACTCCACGCTATTTACCATGGCAATCGACCTGACCCTTTTTATAAAGTTTTTCATCGGGTCGAAGAAAAAACATCTAGAAGTTGAATGAGCGACGTATTCCCGGCAGAAATATTGCGCTCAGCGATTTGGCAGCCTGCAAAGATGCGCACAACAGTAAATTAGTAAGATTATTTCACTAATGTGTGGAGAGATGGATGTGAATGTAAGTACCTTAGGGGAAAGCTTTCTCAGTGGTTTCCTTATTAGGAAATGTTTATGAGTCCACGATGAGATATACTTCTTGATTACTCCTTGAGTTAAATACGCAATTCTTGATCCAATCGAACATGAGGTCTTTGGTCACTATACGTGAAGTGGTGGCTCTGACTACAAGGTTTGGAGCTTCAAATGACCTCGCTGCGGAAATGGTCCATCTTTTTCTTGAAGGACCACGTATATTTTTTCTCCCAACTTTCCGTCAGCATGAAATAGCGGGAGGACGGTATAAGAATGTGTCATTGCTTTCAACAACTCTCTCAACCTGAAAAAATCATACGGTAGTGTCTGTAAAGAGGGGGGCTACCAATGTAATATACTTAACTTTTTAACTCCCACCAGTGCTAGTGATCTCGCTGTGGTCGTTTCTCTCACAAACACTGCTGATTTCCGCTGCAGAAGCAAGCCAATGGTTTCCTTTCCAAGTCTTTCCTAACAGCGCTCACAAACTGTTGGGCTTTGAGCTCAATTTCCTCACGGCTTCTGTAGTTCTTCATCGTCACAAATGTCCACAAATGTCGTTATTTTCTTCGACACAATTCCATAGCGGCATTTGAACGACTTTATTCAGACGGAACTTGCTCTAAAGCCCTTGAAGTTGTTTTGCCGGGACAGATGAAGTGCCATGTTGCGTATATTCTCGTCATGTAGTGTAGCTTCCGAATTTGTGTAGAAACATTTGCTAAAGCTCCGAAAAGGAACACAAAAGGTCAGTTAGGATAATAAGGATAAAGGACGGCGTTACTCAATCCCTTCTGGGATGCGCCAGCGCATTCTACTTCTACGGGATGTCGTGGAGGCGACATGAATGCGTATTTGGCTACACAATGACCTGCGGTGGCCAGCCGATGAACAAGTCAGCGCTCTATCTTTCCCAGACAGGTCTGGTACCAATTCACCGACCCCGGAGGGATGGAAGGCTTGGTTGGCCTGGGTGGGAAATCCGAACCAGGAACCTGGTATCGGGTGCACGCGACAGTCGCGCCTCCTCCGACTGCGCTACACGCGCCCAAAAGGTCAGTTAGGAGTGGAATTCAACCTGCTGCCATTTTCTCTTTCACTTCCTCATGGAGAAGCGCAGCAGTCCTTTTCATCTGCACAAAACGACGAGCCCTTGTTTCCAGCGCCTCTTGTTGCTCATTTTCGAAAAAGCTTCCTCAAATGGTGCTTAATTCTTATCCAACGAAATCTTGCTACCATGCTCGACAACGATTGATATCCTTTCGACGAGCTTCTGTTGTGCTGAATAGCTTTCGCCACCTAGAGAGAAAAAGTGTTCTACTCTCACACTGAAAATTAAATGAAACAGACGAGCATTCCTGATCGACAGTTACGGCAGTAGTGTCAAAGTGAATGACATTCTCATGGTTGTTGCTCGAGTTTTCTTCGCCCTCCTCATCGCAATGGTTCCAATCGGACTCGTCATCAGTAAACACATCTGATCCCAAATTTTCATCCGTTTCGACATCAACTGAAGCTGCAGCACCGTCACGCAGAATAGCTGCGAACCTTCTAGCGATCTTCTTCTCCTCACGAGTTGGTGCATCGTTGTCGTGTGGCATCCCAAATTCAGCGAGAAGAAAGGACACCACCTTTGCTGGTGAAAAGGACATAATGAGTGAAGAAAACGCTGTAGATCAACGACATTCCGGGCTTCCACATCAATCAAAAGTGCAGTAGATCAACGACATTTTGTTCTTCGTCATCATACATTCTACTTACCTTTTTGCTTCACACATTTTTTGCTTTGTTCCATGAATGCCAAGGTTGTTAGAAACACCTCTAGTTATTCAATATGATTTGGACTCTATTTGTGCAGAATAGTAAATAAAA
The DNA here is from genome assembly GCA_947359475.1 of Heligmosomoides polygyrus bakeri. Classification (NCBI taxonomy): domain Eukaryota; kingdom Metazoa; phylum Nematoda; class Chromadorea; order Rhabditida; family Heligmosomidae; genus Heligmosomoides; species Heligmosomoides polygyrus. Next base: position 66,503,585 of record OX375865.1, on the reverse strand, counting down.
ATGTCACCATAGCAGTTTTTTGCCTTCAAGCATTTTTATAAATGTGTAAATGTGTATGGTAGTTCCCGCCTATTTAATCAGACACGTGTCATAATTCAGAACAAAAGGTCATTTCGAAGATAAATTATGATTTGCAAAAACAACGGCAACGGAACATGATCCAGCGACTTGGCACTCGACGAGCGCAAGCACTACCTCTGCGCCACCGCCGCAACTGGCGTGGCCTTCTGACGGAGCTCCGATGACTCACCACTTCTTGACGTTGTAATTTTAATTTTAATAGCGACTTTTTGCTGTTGTTTTTTTTTGCGTTGTTGCTTCTGCTACAAGCTGTTGTTTAGCTTGTGCGCAAGCTAAAAAATTGGTGGAAAGTTAACAATTTAATGGATATTCAAACGATGTAGGCTTTTTGTTGGAATATGTACCATGCATAGGCTAAAGTAAAGTCCTTGAACCTACAGTTTTTTGACTTCCTTGAAACGTGTAGCTTTATTTGAATGATGTCATACTAGCAAGAAGGCATGGTCAGCTACTAGCAAGAAGGCATGATCAGCTTGAGCTGAAAATGAGACAAATAAATGGACAACGAATCACATCTGATCAATATTAGTTGTATTGCACTTTAGATCAGGTGACGCTTATGATTTACGGTTTACGATTTACAATGGGTTTTCTTCGCAGTCACGGTCTACGGTCAGCGAAATTTCAAATTTCATTTACGCACACCTCTGCTCATCACAAAAAGAAAGCAAGGAATTTTTTTAAATTTAAGTTTATTAGGATGGAATTATAGGTTACACATGTAATGTTTAACCACTTGTTAATCAAGTGATGGTGTGAATTACCTTTGAACCACGGGACATTGCTTCTAGGATCGTCTGGGTCAGAGTGAAGGTCCAGTGGAATTTCGCAGTCATCCACCTCAAAATCCATCTCAAATTGGGTCATTAACACATTTGCCCAGCAAAGTTTGCAGTGAGAACTTTATCCTTAATTCTTCCACTGGTAAGATTGTTGAATCTGAGATCCTTTCAGATTCTGTGGCGTTCTTCTCTAAACAAGCGCTTTACATACCTTTTCTAGTAAGCGGAAAACGTTGTGTTGCAGTGTTCAACTCACTTTATTTCAGCCACAAGCAGCTTCCGTCGAGGTCAGCCTTCACAGAGTGCTTGGCTGCGATCAAAATTCTATAGCAGTGCGGGGCTCTAACCTCCATCCCTTGCTTACCGGACGGGACTCTACGCGATTACACGTGCAGCGGCGCACTTCTGCGATATCCTCACAGTGCTGATTTATGGGCACATATTCAAACAACTGTGATCAAACAGTGCTGGTGAAGGGCATAGTATACCCAAGGCAAGCAGGGGTGCGGGTTCGAGCCCGTCGGGAGCTTCTCGTCGCGCTACTGCAACCAAGCATCCTCGTGAAAGCCTACTTGAACCTTTTTTCGATTTGGATCTTTCATATCAAGTGATTGAGCTTCAACGGTTCCATGCTGATATCGGCAGCCGACTCATCCCCATCTCGCAATTGACTGCCGATGGGCCTCTACTACGAGAGTATCGTGGACGTGACTGTGAGATTAGTCGTTGCCGCTGGTTTAGTGGCATAGCATCCTGCCATGCCCTGCAAACGGGGGTTGCAGGTTCAAGTTCCGGCTTACGCTAGGGTTTCGATTAGTACTGTTTATCGTTGTGAAGACTTTTCACTGAAGTTTTAAGAGCTCTTCCTGTCAGAGTACCTAACGAATCCGGTGGCAGCGGCAGTATCCAGTAACAAGCACTCTCGATGGGCCAGCATGCTCTGCTGATGCTGAAGCAGAACAGTTGATTTTGATTTTACTCTGGAAATCATTTTGAGACGGACGTGAATTTCTATGGATGTTTGGAGTATCGTGTAACAGCTCATCACTGGTGCTAACACCACATCTAGAATTTAGAAGATTTCGGCATTTCGGAATACCAACTCCGTTAAATACGTGAAAGGCTGACACGCGTTCACGGAGATAGCCAATCTCTAAGTACTAATCCCTGTCCTTATAAACATTGCACTGAGAAATGCTTACTTAAAGTCGAGCTTTAAAAACGTGGTTTCCAGCTAGCACTAGCCATTAAACTATCGTCCCTGAGTGCAAAACCGATTACATGTACATATTCAGAAGGAGTATTGAAATTCAAGTTGAAGTCGAAATAATCGACTTTGAGACAATAAGCTGAACGTGCTCACTATGTGCTGAAACTGCATCTGTTTCTTATCATTAAAACAATGCCTATATTAGCAAATTAACTTTGGCTACAATATAGCTGTTGATCTACAAGAAGAGAGCTAAAACTCTGCAAACTTCATCAGCTCTGATTCCAGGACACTGACGTAGATGTGACCATCGCAGCCGTGTACGGGATGAACGTTCAGCTGTCATGGACATTGTCAATGAGAAACGGATCAATCTTCAAGAACAGCTACATCAGATCTCTCCAGATTAGGCGTTACAAGAAGGCTAGTGCCGGCTAGAGCAAAGCACGTGTGTGGTACGAGATTAGACGTCAGATTCCAGGGCGATAGCGGCTACTCCGTTTCCGACAGCCTTCTCATCACCGAAGACCGCACTCTGCGTCAGATGGATCTCGGAGTAAGTGCTCGCCATTGGTGAATCTTGCGGATCTTAGGATTGTTACCTTTCAAAACTTATTGGGGAACGGTTTGACCTCCAATGGGTCTTGCAGTAAATTGCCAGGGTCATTAGGTAGAGCCCTCGCCTGTGATTGGAACCTTGAGAGAGCCAGCAGAGCGCAGACAAGGAAAATGCTACGCAACCACGTTACCCGATATCCATCCATTGCGGATGTGGGGTATCCTTATGCTCGAATGACCCATCCGAATAGGTATTCGAATGATCTTCATTTGAATACTCGAAAAATCGCGTTTTTCGAATGCGTTCGTATTCGAATGTCCAAACATCTGTTTTTCGAATGAATTCGAATTCGAATATTCACAAAAATGGTGTTTTTCGCACATATTCGACTCCGAATGCTCGAAAAATTTTCGGTATTCGACACCCTTCGAATATTCAATTTTCCCAGGAAGCCATAATTATTCGAGTATTTGGAAAGCTTCATTCGAATGTCCAACGAGAACTTGTGTAACGGCGTATTTTGAAAAGGCTTGTTAGATACTTCAGGTAATTGGGATCTCCAAAACGGTCTTTTCTGTGAATCAAACCCTAGTGCAATAGTGGCTCAGTGCCGGGATACTGAGCGCCTCATCGACTCTGGTCACTTCCCGAAAACCCTTTCTGTCGAACGGGAGAACTTCCACAACGTATCACGATGTTGAACGGCACAAATCTTTCCACGCGGAATCGCTGCCGTGGTGAATGACCGATCGGGAATGACAGAAAAACTATCAAATTCTTGCCTGATCGATCTCTGACACGTCTTCTGATTTACATCGGCTGCAGGGCTTCTTAATCACAATGCGCGCAGGATACGTTCAAAACATCGACAATATCGACCAACAGTGATTGTCTGATCGAAAATTCCTCTTGCTGTGCAGCCTTTCGGTCGATCGTCATAATCACGTGGCTCCCACCCCGATCGGTTAACTCTGACCAGGGAGGGGTTTCAACCTCCCATGGAACTTGAAGTAGAGACACAGGGTCATTAGAAAGAGCTCAGGATGCTGATCATGAATGTAGATGTCAAAATTGCAGAATGAAACATTTGAGCGAGTTATGACCTGCCGAAGTTGGATGAGTAGCACTGCAGGCTGGCCTTGCGAAAGAGTGGTGAGGAAAGGAGGCTGCGTACGTCATACCCACACTCAGCCCGAGCGAAGCCTAATGATAAGCTCCCATATCGATCGCGCGAAGCGACGAGTCGATATGGGAGCCTACCATTACGGTTCGCTCGAGGTGAGCGACGGTATGACATAGACCTAAGCATGACCCGTCGGCGGATGTGGTGGCGGACATAGTGATCCGGTCGGTTGGATATGAGGTTACTGGTTCGGTTCCCTTCGCTGCCATCTTTCTTGCACATCATGGTTTATCTTCGAAATGACCTTTTATTCTGAATTATGACACGTTTTGATTAAATTGTGGGTAACAACCAGCATTCACCTTTTTAAAGTGCTTGAATCTATAAAAACTGCCATGGTGACATTTTATTTACTTTTTTGCTTAAGCGGAGTCAAAATCTAATACTGAACAGCTGGAGGTGTTTCTAGCAACCTTAGCGTTCATCGAACAAAGCAAAAAGTGGTGAAGGAAACATGTTGTCCACACACTGCACATCTTATACATGTAGTGTCTCCACAACCAGCAGCAAAACAATCAATTGTAGGAAGATCAAAAAATATTCACCAGGAGTGACAAATACGCCCTTGGTGATCATCAACGTAACTTGCCTTATACCTTGTGGATTTCAAAAAGCTTGAAAACCTAGAGGCACAAAACATCGCGGTAAGCCCGCAATACAACCTTCATAGTTTGTCCCTCTGGGTCATATTGAACTCCACGCTCATAAATCATGTCATAATTCGGAAAAAGGTCAATTCGAAGATAAGTTATGATGATCAAAAAAGCCATGGGGCCCGCACCAAAGACCACACCCTGATGAGCCGGAGCGCTTCCCTTGCGCCACCACGGCCGCTGACAGACCATGCTTAGGCATCTGTTATACTCCCGCGGGAGCATCCGCGGAATGTCCGCGGACCAATGGTGCACGGCGGAGGCGGGCGTGGCGAGGCGCAGGTGAGGAGTCTCGGCGCGATTCCCGCCCTTCCGCGGATGCTTCCGCGGGAGTATAACCCAGGCCTTACGGAGCCGCTATCCCTAACCCTCTTTCGTACGGCCAACTTGCAGTCCGACCCACACAACTTCGACGGGTCTTAACTCGCTCAGGAGTTTCATTTTTTAATTTTGACATCCCCATTCGTAATCAGTATTCCGAGCTCTTTCTAATGACCCTTGCCTCCACTTGAAGTTTCATAGGAGCTCGAAACCCTTCCCTAGAGATAAGTCCGATAAAAAGATCCATAGCATCGATCAATATCGATTGCCGTTTGCGACCCGTGACACTGTTTTCCAAATTCCAGCGCTCGCTGGAGACGTGGATATTTTACCGTGTTCTGCCTCTCGGCAGCACTGACGGCTCCCCAATCTCTCCGCTGTACTAATAACTTATCATCAGCTAGCAGCTATGGTTTCCGCAGGAAGAACATCTTAACTACGTCAAGTGGGGCAAGTTAGAAAGGGTAATGAAGAGAGGCTGCTATTTCAGAGATGTTTATTACTACTCAGAAAAGATTGAGCCCGCAAGCTAAAAATCCACACGCAATTGTTCCGTTAATTTAGTGGCGCCACACTGAAAAACGTCCAACATTTTTAAATGCTATGAAATACTCAGAGGATCTTTATTTCATTATAACCGGGCGAAGGCATTGAAATGCTTGTAAAGACTACAAACACAAAACATTCATCAACTACGCTTCAGCGATCTCAATTACCACCAGGACTGAACTTTCGGACAGCTTAAACAACGTCCACAAAAAAATCGATAATTTGATCAATATCGATTGATGGCGGTCGATAGTTTGTAAACGAACTTCAGACTCACGTTCATCGACCTTGACTACCCCGAGGGCCGGAGTTTCGGACGGCTTGAACGCCATTCACAGAAAATCGATAATTTGATTAGTATCGACGGATGGCCATCGACAGTTCGATAACGAACTTCATACTCATGTTGATCGTCCTCGATTACCACAGGACTGAAGTTTCCGACCGTTTGAACGATATCCACAGAAAATCGATAATTTGATCAATATCGATTGATGGCGATCGACAGTTTGGAAACAAACTTCAGGCTCACGTCCATCGACCTCAATTACCCTCAGGGCTGAAGTTTGGGACCGCTTGAACGCCATTCACAGAAAATCGATAATTTGATTAGTATCGACTGATGGCCATCGACAGTTCGATAACGAACTTCATACTCGTACTGATCGTCCTCGATTACCACAGGACTGAAGTTTCCGACCGTTTGAACGATATCCACAGAAAATCGATAATTTGATCAATATCGATTGATGGCGATCGACAGTTTGGAAACAAACTTCAGGCTCACGTCCATCGACCTCAATTACCCTCAGGGCTGAAGTTTCGGACCGCTTGAACGCCATTCACAGAAAATCGATAATTTGATTAGTATCGACTGATGGCCATCGACAGTTCGATAACGAACTTCATACTTGTGTTGATCGTCCTCGATTACCACAGGACTGAACTTTCGGACAGCTTAAACAACGTCCACAAAAAAATCGATAATTTGATCAATATCGATTGATGGCGATCGACAGTTTGAAAACAAACTTCAGGCTCACGTCCATCGACCTCAATTACCCTCAGGGCTGAAGTTTCGGACCGCTTGAACGATATCCACAGAAAATCGATAATTTTATCAATATCGATTGATGGCAATCGATAGTTTGAAAACGACCCCAGTTGTGACCGACAGAAACACGCACGCATGCACGCATGCACACACACTACTCTTTTGTACGCCACTTTCAGGTCGAGCTAGACACTTTTCGAATCAAATTGGACACTTTTTAAACCAAATTGGACACCTTTCAAATCAAGCGATACTTTTCACGTCAAATTGGACACTCTTCTAATCTCGCCTAAGACTTTTAGAATCAAAGAGAACCCTTCCGAATTGAATCAACCTTCATACAGACCTGAAACTACAGACTCAATAAGATGGTTAGAAAAAATTTCGTTCAAGAAAAATTTAAAATAACTTTTTTGATTTTTTTAACTTTAGCTACCCAAATGAGTGTAACAATTTTGTTGATAGTGTAAATGCTGCTTACATGAAATAACAAGGGAAGGATATGCGCGTTCTTCACAATTGTTGTTGTCGCAAGTTATTTTACTTGACTGTCGTTGTTGAAGTACTCTATTTTCTACTAGTGCTTTATTTGAGTAAGATCTTATGTAGTTTTTTGTCTAGTAGAATCACGAAATGGAAAAAGAGAATACTGCGTGTGTAGATTTATATTATGTAAATGTTGATTGTATTTATATGTTGATTTATACATACCTGTAGACAATGCAACAAGTACTTTTGTAAAGAACGCACATACCTCGTTGTTCCATGTAAATAGTATTTACACTATCGATCAAATGAAAATCGCGACGAACATTCCAGGCGCCACATCTGGTATTTTAGGGCACTATATAGTTGCTGCGCTTTAAAACAAAATTTAATGTGTTATTTTTCTCCGAAAGTGAAAACTTTATGAAATTGTTACACTCATTTGAGCGGCTAAAGTAAAAAAAGTTATTCTAAATTTTCTTTCAACAAAAAAAATTACTAACCATCTTTTTAAGTCTGTAGTTCAACCTGTATGAAGGCTGTTTCGATTCAGAAGAGTTCTCTTTGATTTCAAAAGTCTTACAAGGGAGGTCAATGAACGTCCCGTGGCAATTTTAATAGTGACCTACTGAGGGTTGTAGGGGATTGTATGAGAAGCACCGCAGTGGTTTTCAAATTTCCTGCAGACATCTGGGTAGGTCAAAAATTTCGAAAAACCGTTTCACTTCAGTGCGGGCCGATAAAGCAATGCTGACGCCTGGAACTGCCATGTCGTGGTTAGAATCTAACCTTCAAAAGATCTGGGGCTGGAACAATAGCGTAATTACAGCGATTTCGCAATTTGCTTGTTAGCGGTACAGTGACCGAAGTGGAACGTTGAGGTGCTTCGCTCACCAACAACGGCTCAGCGACCGGATAGCCGAGTAGCTAGGGGGGGGGGGGGCTTGCGGGAAAAGTGTCGGGGTTCGCATTCGTAGGTGCTGCTCCTGCATTGCTGGGCTTGCTCCATCCATTTTTGTCGATATAAAGTGTACCTTGACCACGGTAGTGTACCTTACTGACATTATAACTTTATTTTTACCTAGATGATACGACATAAACACAAAAATAAACACCCAAAGCAACAGCGTTCATGGAACTCAATTCGAATGGCCATTGAGGAGGAGCAGGCGATTTTTCTTTGCCTACAAAATAGATAGCTTCAGAACTCCAAAGATCGAGGAAAAAATTGATATTTTATTTTCATTTATTATTTTTATTTTTTATTATTTTATTTATTTTATTTATTTATACGTGGATATCCACGCAAAAAAATAGAACAAACAGAACATGCACATTAAGAACCAGAACAAAGCAAACAAAAATATGTTGTTAGGTACAAGCGACAGACAGCGGCAACAGTTAGAGCAAACTTTAAGGAGCTCTTGGAGATACCTGTCAATAAGTCTTTTGTATTGCCTTAGCGATTTCGGTAAAATGTTTTTTTCGAAAACTTTTGAAATTCGCTTCCAGCTCGGTCTGTGAAAAATATAGACCTTATATTACTCATTATTACTTATTTATATTTATATTTTAATTAATTAATTAATTATATTTATGCTTGATTTTTTTTCGACCTCTGGAGAGAAAGTATAACAGTACCAATCTATCTTCTTCGTCCTCACCCTACCATACAATACCGCTCGCGCCGCACGGTCAAAAGTGGGCGAAAAAACGCCAACATAGCGTCGCAAAGCGTCGCACGCTCATAACTCCTTCAGTTTTAGGTTTTTTGAATGAATGTTGCTACCATTCGATTCGCCTCTTCGAGATCTACACAAACATGTGTAAAGCTTTACCGGAGCACCCGTATTTTCGCCGTGGGTGGTCCAAAATTGGCTGGACGGGCGATTAGAGCAGCTTATTTCCCAGGATATGCGTGCTTTCGGAGTATCTCAAAGATGGCGTACGTCGCCAGTGCTCTGTCATGCCAGGAATGCCCCGAGAGTGCGCCGTGCACAATGCACACAGAACCTAACCTATCAATCGAGTGGGCGAGCGCATGTCCCCTGCGCTTCTACCTTCTCTCACTGGGAACTGCGAGGTTTTCAAGACTATTTCGAGCCGTTTGGAGAATGTTATCAGAAATCACCCGCCACCCCACTCAGGATTAGCTCCAATCTGTCCCAGCGAAACTTTGGTGTGCGCCGTGAACAATGCATGGAGAATCGAACCTTTCAATCGAGGGGGGGGGGGGGGTGGACAGCTTGTAGACCGATCGTTTGGGCAGTTTTATCAGAAATTTCTTGCCGCCCTACTCAGGAATTGCTCCAAGGCTGTCCAGCGAGCCTTTGGAGTGCGCCATGAACATGCATACAGAATCGAACCTTTCAATCGAGGGGCGGGGGACAGCTTGTAGACTGAGCGTTTGGGGAGTTTTATCAGAAATTCCCCGCCACCCCACTCAGGAATTGCTCCAAAGCTGTCCAGCGAGCCTTTGGAGTGCGCCATGAACATGCATACAGAATCGAACCTTTCAATCGAGGGGCGGGGGACAGCTTGTAGACCGATCGTTTGGGCAGTTTTATCAGAAATTTCTTGCCGCCCTACTCAGGAGTTGCTCCAAGGCTGTCCAGCGAGCCTTTGGGGTGCGCCATGAACATGCATACAGAATCGAACCTTTCAATCGAGGGGCGGGGGACAGCTTGTGGACTGAGCGTTTGGGGAGTTTTATCAGAAATTCCCCGCCACCCCACTCAGGAATTGCTCCAAGGCTGTTCAGCGAGCCTTTGGAGTGTGCCATGAACAATACATACAGAATCGAATCTTTCAATCGAGGGGGGGGGCGACCGCTCGCAAATTACACGCGCGGGCGTCTTCGGAGCATAATAGCTCTGCCAAGTTAGAACCTTTCAGGTTGCAGCTTATAGGTCTTGTAGGCAGTCGAACGGTCTGCTAGGACGCCGAAGCAGAATGGTTTAGCATAGGAGGGGTCAATGTTATAGGGGTGCGAAGATGCAGGTAAGGCTTGTGCAAAGCATTTTTTTTTGCGATTTCCGTGGACCACTGCGAGAAGACGCCACAAGCTAACGGCCTTAAAATGCGTACGCGAACAGAGCGCTTAAGGTACTTTACGATGACGTGCTCGTAGCTCCTCAGCTGCCCATATTGCCTAGCCTCAGCTGCCGTTTTAGAGCGGGCAAACCTAGCGGTTAGAGTTTCTTGCGCTCCTACTCGCCCAGATTTGAGTCATCGACACTCGGAATGGTACCGTTCCGTTCAGCATGAAAAGCGCTATCGAACGGTGTCAAATTCGACCGATTTTGGCATCATCAATTTTTTGACTGTTTAGCATCGAGGACGAGGCGGAAGGACGATGACGTCATCGAAAAATCGATGTCTTCGAGTTGGGCTATGCTTGAAACCATGCGATAGAGCTTTTCATACTGAATTGAACAGTGTCATTTAGAGTGGGAAAAACTGTAATCTGGGCGAGAAACAGCGGAGAGCGTCTGCCGTTGTTGCGCTAAATTGCACGCGCGGGCGTGTTCGGAGCACAATAACTCTGTCGAGTTCGAATCATTTCGGCTGCAACTTGTGTGTTGTAGGCAGTAGAACGATATATAAGTATACTAAAGTAGAATGGCTTAGCTTAGGAGGGCGCAATGTTACAGCGGTGCGAAAGTGCAGGTGAGGCTGGCGTGACGCATTTTTTCCGATTTCGGTGGACCACTGCGAGAAGACACGGCGAGCTAACGGCCTCAAAATGCGTATGCGGACAGACCACTTAAGCTACTTTACGGCGACGGGCTCAGAACTTCACAGCTGCCTAAACTGCTTTAGCCCCATCTGCCGTTTTAGGGCGGCGGACTTAACGGTTGAACTTTCCTGCCCTCTTATTCGCCCAGATTTGAGTCGTCGACACTCGGAATGGTACCGTTCCGTTCAGCATGAAAAGCGCTATCGAACTGTATCAATCTCGACCGATTTTGGACACATCGATTTTTCGGCAATATCCTATCGAGGACGTGGGCGCCCTAGGCCGAGCTGCGCGGATGATGACGTCATCGAAAACCGATATTTTCGAAATTGGCCAAATTTCCTCGTGCAAAATTCGTTCAAAATCGTCTAGGGGTTATTTGGGGCGCTGATTACGAATTCGACGTTCGTTTTTGAAAATCTCGACTTCGGTAGGTTTTGGATTTTCTTCTGGATAATTGAGGGTGGTCGGGTCAGGATCATCGATTTTGTTCAAAATTCGTGTAGGGTCGGGGACTTATTCGGGGGTGCCGAACACGATGCCGAGGTACATTTGTACGATTAGGGCAGGCGAGCGCTCATACCGATAACTGAGGGTGATCGGAGATCGTGACCCGACCACCCTCAAATGGGAACAACCTGCTGAAGTCGGCGGAATTTTCAAAAACGAGCGTCGGTTTCGTAATCAGCGCCCCAATTAACCACTAGATGATTTTGGACGAAGTTTGCACGAGGAAATCTGGCCAATTTCGAAAATACCGGTTTTCGATGACGTCATCGTCCGCGCAGCTCGGCCTAGAGCGCCCGCGTCATCGATTGTCAAAAAATCGATTTTTCGAAATTGGTCGAGAGTGAAACCACCAGAGCTTTTCGTTATAAACAAAACGGTGTTATTGGGAGTGTCGAAAACCCAAATTTGGGCGAGTAAGAGGGCAGGAAACTTCAACCGTTAAGTCCGCCGCCCTAAAACGGCAGATGGGGCTAAAGCAGTTTAGGCAGCTGTGAAGTTCTGAGCCCGTCGCCGTAAAGTAGCTTAAGTGGTCTGTCCGCATACGCATTTTGAGGCCGTTAGCTCGCCGTGTCTTCTCGCAGTGGTTCACCGAAATCGGAAAAAATGCGTCACGCAAGCATCACCTGCATTTTCGCACCGCTGTAACATTGCCCCCTCCTAAGCTAAGCCATTCTACTTTAGTATACTTATATATCGTTCTACTGCCTACAACACACAAGTTGCAGCCGAATGATTCGAACTCGACAGAGTTATTGTGCTCCGAACACGCCCGCGCGTGCAATTTAGCGCAACAACGGCAGACGCTCTCCGCTGTTTCTCGCCCAGATTACAGTTTTTCCCACTCTAAATGACACCGTTCAATTCAGTATGAAAAGCTCTATCGCATGGTTTCAAGCATAGCCCAACTCGAAGACATCGATTTTTCGATGACGTCATCGTCCTTCCGCCTCGTCCTCGATGCTAAACAGTCAAAAAATTGATGATTCCAAAATCGGTCGAATTTGACACCGTTCGATAGCGCTTTTCATGCTGAACGGAACGGTACCATTCCGAGTGTCGATGACTCAAATCTGGGCGAGTAGGAGCGCAAGAAACTCTAACCGCTAGGTTTGGCCGCTCTAAAACGGCAGCTGAGGCTAGGCAATATGGGCAGCTGAGAAGCTTCGAGCACGTCATCGTAAAGTACCTTAAGCGCTCTGTTCGCGTACGCATTTTAAGGCCGTTAGCTTGTGGCGTCTTCTCGCAGTGGTCCACGGAAATCGGAAAAAAATGCTTTGCACAAGCCTCACCTGCATCTTCGCACCCCTATAACATTGACCCCTCCTATGCTAAACCATTCTGCTTCGGCGTCCTAGCAGACCGTTCGACTGCCTACAAGACCTATAAGCTGCAACCTGAAAGGTTCTAACTTGACAGAGCTATTCTGCTCTGAAGACGCCCGCGCGTGTAATTTGCGAGCGGTCGCCCCCCCCCCCTCGATTGAAAGGTTCGATTCTGTATGCATTGTTCATGGCGCATTCCAAAGGCTTGCTGGACAGCCTTGGAGCAATTCCTGAGTGGGGTGGCGGGGAATTTCTGATAAAACTGCCCAAACGATCGGTCTACAAGCTGTCCACCCCCCCCCCCCTCGATTGAAAGGTTCGATTCTGTATGCATGTTCATGGCGCACTCCAAAGGCTCGCTGGGACAGATTGGAGCTAATCCTGAGTGGGGGGGGGGGGGGGCGGGTGATTTCTGATAACATTCTCCAAACGGCTCGAAATAGTCTTGAAAACCTCGCAGTTCCCAGTGAGAGAAGGTCGAAGCGCAGGGGACATGCGCTCGCCCACTCGATTGATAGGTTAGGTTCTGTGTGCATTGTGCACGGCGCACTCTCGGGGCATTCCTGGCATGACAGAGCACTGGCGACGTACGCCATCTTTGAGATACTCCGAAAGCACGCATATCCTGGGAAATAAGCTGCTCTAATCGCCCGTTCAGCCAATTTTGGACCACCCACGGCGAAAATCCGGGTGTTCCGGTAAAGTTTTACACACGTTTGTATAGATCTCGAAGAGAAGAATCGAATGGTACCAACCTTTATTCAAAAAACCTAAAACTGAAGGAGTTATGAGCGTGCGACGCTTTGCGACGCTATGTTGGCGTTTTTTCGCCCACTTTTGACCGTGCGGCGCGAGCGGTATTGTATTGCAAGTGGACTCACGGCCGTCACATACAGCATCCTCCTCACTGTTACAATTAACTGAAAATATAAATAAAGATAAAAATCAATGATACGTAATTAATACAAAATAAATAAAATAATAAGTAAATAAATAAGACAAAAATAAAGATAAATCTTTTTTATCCATTTTTTCAATCTCTCTTCGAATTTTGGAGTCATGAAGTGGTGCTAACAGGCCCACTGTCAACGCCTAACGAAGACGGTCAAGGTAAAGAATATGATCTATTTTGTAGTTGGGACAGGCCCTTGAATGCTACCGAGGAACTGCGAAGAAAAGTCGCCTGTTCTCTCGTTCGTGATGTTAGCTTGACTGAACGAAGCGGCTGTAGCCTGTTAGCCGGACGATGACAATGATGTGGGTGGTATTACGTCTCCTTGTAAGAGTGAGGAGGATACTGTATGTGACGGCCGTGAGTCCACTTGCAATATGGTTGGGTGAAGATGAAGAAGACAGATTGGCACTGTTATACTTTCTATCCAGAGATCGAAGAGGGATCGAAAAAAATAAAAATAAAAATAAAGTCAATTAATCGAACAAAATATAAATAAAATAATAAAAAAATAAAAATAATAAGTGAAAATAAAATATCAATTTTTCCTCGATCTTTGGAGTTCTGAAGCTATCTACTTTGTAGGCAAAGAAAAATCACCTGCTCCTCCTCAATGGCCATTCGAATTGAGTTCCATGAACGCTGTTGCTTTGGGTGTTTATTTTTGTGTTTATGTCGTATCATCTAGGTAAAAATAAAGTTATAATGTCAGTAAGGTACACTACCGTGGTCAAGGTACACTTTATATCGACAAAAATGGATGGAGCAAGCACAGCAATGCAGGAGCAGCACCTCCGAATGCGAACCCCGACACTTTTCCCGCAAGCCCCCCCCTCTCCCTAGCTAGCTACTCGGCTATCCGGTCGCTGAGCCATTGTTGGTGAGCGAAGCACCTCAACGTTCCACTTCGGTCACTGTACCGCTAAAAAGCAAATTGTGAAATGCTGTAATTACGCTATTGTTCCAGCCCCAGATCTTTTGAAGGTTAGATTCTAACCACGACATGGCAGTTCCAGGCGTCAGTATTGCTTTATCGGCCCGCACTGAAGTGAAACGGCTTTTGAAATTTTTGACCTACCCAGATGTCCGCAGGAAATTTGAAAACCACTGCGGTGCTTCTCATACAATCCCCTACAACCCTCAGTAGGTCACTATTAAAATTGCCACGGGATGTTCATTGACCTCCCTTGTTAGACGAGCTTAGAAGAGTGTCCAATTCGGTCTGATAAGTTACCAATTTGGTTTGAAAAGTGTCCAATTTGATTTGAAAAGTGACAATTCGATTTTAAAAGTGTTCAATTCGACCTGAAAATGGTATACATAGTAGGGTGAGAGAGTTTTCAGATCGCCTTAGAGTACGGTCATAAAGCTTAATTTGATCTGGACCAGCTTTTCATTTCACTCAAGCTGTTTTGGAAACTGTTTTTGCTGTAGATGTATAAGCACAAGGGGTGAAGGACAGCAGAAAGAAGGATAAAGGTAAATTCTTGTTTGGGAGGTGCCAAGCATTCCACTTTTATTACTGCGCCTCAGCAAAGCGGCTGAGGAATAATAGGAATTCTTGACTGCGGAAAAAAACTTGGAAATGATGACTTGAACGGTATTTCGAACGGACGCTACTTGTCCTTCACGCTACAGCGAGGAGTCTGCTTGTGAGACCACAGGCCATCAAATGTCCGCACGAGCAGTGTCGACAATTTGGGGCCGGATTCATCAACGACTTACGTAACGTTAGCGGGGAATTGTAAGCGAAAAGCTCAGACAACGAGGCTCACCATATCTCTCGATAAGCCGTGTTATCTGAGCTTTTCGCTTACAATTCTCCGTTAACGTTACATAGGTTGCTGATGAATCCTCCCCTGGAAAGCTGCAGACGTGCGCGAGAGACACCGCTCTTTACGACATCGCCTTTCTATCCCTTCTGGCTCTTAACTATTTTCTAGAAATGTTAGGTGCTTTAAAGCTTCGAACTTTTTTTTGTAAACGAGGAAAGTCAGCAAGGGATTGGGAAGCTGATGTACCGAGAGCGTGTAGTGCCTCGTCAGACGAAATACGTCATGATCAGTTATGGAGTGGAGCAGAGTGTCATAATAAGCGAGCAGAGTCACTGAAACTGCTTCACAGGCCGAATTGAACATTTGGGTTATTGGAGGAGTTAAAACCCTTTAGATGGATGATCAAGTGGTACCAAGCTTCTACTTAGTTCAGAACCAGTTAGAGTATGTCCTCACTCAACTGTTTTGCCAAGTTGATCCAATTTTTGAGGATCCTCAGGTATTAGTTTTTTTCGGAAAGTTCTCAGTTTTTGAGTGCTTCACTTCGAACTACCAAAACTTTCTAAAATCTTATCGGATTTGCTTGAAATAAGCGCCGTTCGAATCACACACTTCTGCCAATAGGCCACCAGTCGAAGTATTCCATCAGCAAAAAAAATTAGGTGGTCGAGATTCGACAAAATCCACGAAAGCTGTTTTGGCTTGGTCCTGATTGGTGAAATCTTTACCAGCGATAAAGTCCTGAAAGTGTTTGAAAAGATGGTAGTCGGCTTACGAGAGGTCTGGAGAATATGATGAGGCAGAACTTCAACCCTTGACTCGTTCAATTTTCGAACAGCGATTTGGAAAACGTGTAGGCGGGCGTCATCGTGCAAAAGAATTGGGCCTCTTCTGTTGACCAATGCTGGCTAAAGCTGACGCAATTTTCAGTGCATTTCGTCGATTTGCTCACAGAAGGACTCTGCTATGACCGTTTGGCCTTGGGCCAAAAAGTTGTAATGGATCGTACCAGTCGCCGACCCGGCTGGTAGTACGAACATTCAAGTTTTCGCCGCGTGCGCGGTGGGCTCTGCCGCACGCGCGATGAATCGCCACTGACGCATCGCGCCTGGGTGGGCTGCTATGGTGGAAGCAGAGCTCTAACAAACTCCCGAGTTATGCAGTATTGTATCTAGATATGTGGCTTTTAGAAATGAAGGTTCGTGTCATGAAAGAACCCAAAATTGTTTCACAATTGCAGCAATTGTCTATTGCCTGGATTAGGTCATCTAGTTCCCACCCAAAATAACCATTTCCTCCAATTAAGTGCACCGGAGGACCCTCAAATAGCTGAGCAGAGGTATCCAAAGCAGCTTATGCAATTAAAAGAGCGTTAGAATTCGTAACCGTAGCAGCACACACTGTGTAGATGTCGCGCTTGCCGCAGCAGTCGCCGCGGCTGCCGCGCGCTTTTGTATGTTCAGCTTGCTCCCCGCCGACCCCTACTGACCATTATACTTGTGCTTTTCCAAAAATTTTCGAATGAACGAATAATCGAATAACCACATTTTTTCGGTTATTCGAATTTCCGAATAATCGAATAACCCCATTTTTCGAAAATTCGAATGAACGAATAATCGAATAACCCCAATTTTTCAGTTATTCGAATTTCCGAATAATCGAATAACCCCATTTTTCGCTTATTCGAATTTCCGAATAATCGAATAACCCCATTTTTCGCTTATTCGAATTTCCGAATAATCGAATAACCCTGTTTTTCGGTTATTCGAATTTCCGAATAATCGAATAACCCAATTTTTCAATTATTCGAACGAACGAATAATCGAATATCCGAATAAATCGAGTAATCGAATAAACTTCACACATAATAAGGACAGTGAGATTTTTCCTTTAACTAAGACGTCGTCCAACGTGGGTGAGTGTTCAACAGACATGCCGAAAACGTCGGCCAAAGTTGGTCGGAGTTCAGCTGACGTGCCGAAGACGTCGTCCAACGTGCTTGGCAATTTGGAAGAGTAAGGGAGACCCGTAAAGGAGGAACCACTAACTGCGGAATGCCTTCAGCTTCCCATGGAACTTCGGACATACCTACGTCTTGTGAAGGAGATCGAAACGCTGATTACAAATATTTATACCAAATTTGCCAAACGGATTTCATAAGCAAGCACTAGCTGCCCAAAGTCTGCGGAATGTGTGCCGCGTGCGTTGATGCAGCGTGGACGCAGTGTTGCGCAATCAGCATTGTCGTTAGCGGCCTGGCCACCTTAGGCGGCGCAGCGGAAGTGTTCTCGCTTCACAGAGAGTGGTAATGGGTTCAATTCCCGCACACACCATTGTTATTGCGTCTTGCGATTTATCGTCAGTGAGAGCTTTTGTCGCCATTTCCAACGCATTTTTGAACAAAAGCATGGCAACAAATGTCATTTACGTTCTTCGAGCTCCTTGTAAGTGGAAAGGTGAGCATTTTTAATTTCCCCATTAAGCAAGCCAAAAACCGTATTCACTCGGCGCGCGGGAAAAATACGCGTGTCGTGAAAGAGTTAACCTGCCATAAGAAACCGGAAATTCAGAAACCGATATCAGATTCGTGATGAGTAACCCAATTCGTAGCGAAGTATGAATAACTATTTTTTCGACCTCGGTAGTACAGTGCATGGGCCCTTTTTATTTTCGAACAGCCAAGCTGTTTCAAGATGAAGAGGTGTTGTAGACAAATTATATTCTTTACACGAATGGAATCAAAAATGTACTAACCAACTGGTAAGTATAGCTAATGATGCAATAACCTTCTTGAGTAATGACGGAAGAATGCAAAAAACGTGTGCTTTATAGCGAGTGAAAGGTTTTGATCGAGAGGTCAATATCGATCGATATTGTTGACTGTAGTTTGAAAGTGAAGTTTGTTTGTATGTCAATGACAGTTAAGGCCGCCGAAAGGGCAGAGCGCAGAGCGCAGACAGACAGACGCTGGAGCGGCGCCGCCGGGTGGAATGATTCAAATCATTTCCGCCAGCGACGCCGCCGGTGCCGCCGGTGCCGCCGGCCGGCCAGCGGCGCCGCTGGAAGCGAGCTCTGCGTCTCTGCCCTATGGTTAAGCATAGGGCAGAGGCGCTCGGCGGCGCCGCAGAAGTCTGTGGCGGCCTTTAGGCAGCCCGTCCCTGCCGTAGCGGTCCCGTGTGGAAAAATTTTCTGTTCAACTTAGCATTATTAGATTGGTGCAAAAGAAATGCAGGTTTTCTGTCTTATTGGTTTTAACACTATTTTTCAATAAACTAACCATAAGACTTTTCATAAGGTGTTATACATTGTTGGAAAGCTCATTATGTGCGATTTCTATGTATGTATATGGAATTTAACTCAAATCGCTTATTAAAAAAGATAATTTGGTTTTTATTTTCAGATGTCTAAACGCGATTTTCGTCAAATTTATTTCTGCGAGTTGAAACAGGGCCGGACTTCCGTTCAGACCGCTCAAAATATAAACGCAGTATGGGACCAGGGAAGGATCAACGAATGCACGGTACGACATGGTTCCAAAAGTTTCCTGCCGGCAACACTAGCCTCGAAGACGAACCACATGAGAGCCGCTGATAATGATCCATAGAAGGCGTCAGTCGAAGCTGATCCGCGCAAACCACGCGAGATATTGCCGAGAATCTAGACGTCGATCACACTACGGTTGTTCGCCATTTGAAGCAAACTGGGAAGACCAAGAAACTAAATTGACAGAAAGTCAGAAAAATCGTCGTCTTGAGATATCGTCGGCCCATCTTTTGCCCAATGCCAACGATCCGTTTCTCTAACGGATTGTGACTTCCGATGAGAGATGAATGCTTTATGATAACACGTTTGCCTAGTGGCTGAATCAAAAAGAAGTTCTCCGACATCAGCCAAAGCCGGAAAATTTTACGAAAATCGCGTTTGGACATCTAAAAATAAAAACCAAATTATTTTTAAACAACCGTCTTAAATCAAGTTCCATATATTATGTTGTTCGGAAAGTTCTCAGCGTTTGGTGTACTACTGTTTGTTCTTGTTACTGTTTGTTCTTCATAGTCTATTATTAAGTAAAAATTCAACTTGCATTGCGCATTAATGCTACTTTCTGTACAGAATTTTTTGCTTTATCTGCCTAAATAAATTATGTTTCACCGTTTTATTACAATTTTGTTCTTGAAGGG
>OX375865.1:66199389-66484028 GCA_947359475.1 Heligmosomoides polygyrus bakeri | reverse complement strand
CGATTGATTATGTCCGGCCTATATGCATTGTTCAACTCTATTGATTTATATGTCAAAAGATAGAGCTTGGCCTGCTGAGCTCAAATATATGTTTCTTTTCACAAGTGCTTGATTTTAAAGAAAGTTATATAAAAAAACCGCTTTGGAACGCTCCAAAGCAGCTTTTTCGGGAACTGACCAAAAGACATGCGCCTTACTGTAAATATAGGATCTGTGGGAGCGTTTTTCTTCATCACCATGGTCGAAATTGTGGTCTACTAAAAGCTCCGCTCAATACTCACTCGCCCAAAAAATTCGTAAAGGTATCATGTGTTTTACGCGTTTTAACTTTGAAAATTTGAAAATGCTGCAGAATTTTGATATTCAAGCGAATTTTGATTAACCACTTTTAATCTTTGTGCTTTTTTAAACAGCTAACATTTTTAATTTTTAATACCTGCTGCTGTAATTCTGGAGCTGTCCTGGTTAGTGCGGTGTTTCTTTCAGAAGTGCATCTTTTGCTAAAACGGTGGAGTAACCACTGGCAGGAAAAAATTTCACCTCCCTAATATCCTACGGGAGCCCTCTTTCAAAGCCATCTGATTTCGCGTCCTTATTCTTGACCCGAATACAATAAAATGACTAGAAATTTAATGCGAGTTGGGGTTATGTCTCAGCAGAAGAAGCTGCAAAAGTGAATTGGTAAGCGATGCTGTCCTCCTAGTCCTGAATGCGTCGGCTTACATACCAAAGCCCATCGGCTCCCTTGTGCAAGTGTGCTTGTGGATGTGGAAATAGGTGGAAGACTGTCCGCTCAACCACTGCTTGTTCCAGATTTTGTGTCGCCAAGCTACCTCATGTTGTATGCCTTCTTATTCGCTGCTCTTCTGTTAATGACGGGCATCATCTACCGCGCAACCAGTGCACGTCGAAAGGTAGCCCTAATGTTCGCTTACATGTTCCGCGATCCGTATACGCCATTTTCCTGCACGCATACCATTTTCAGCCTGTGCTGACGGAAACCTCCGCTGCCACCTCGACTAGTGTGACACGAACGTCCGCATCCACAACCAAGAAGGCTAAACGTTCGAAAACTAGTGCCAGCTCGAAGTCCGGGCTACGTGGGAAAAAGCGCGGCCGATGAAGAGGTGCAGGCGCACTGCTGTTCAAAAGCTCTATAACTATTTCTCTAACAACGTTCTAAATAAATAATTGGCCATACACAGGCGTTCAAGCACCATACAGTAGGTCTGCGCTGCGCATGTAGCCTAAGACAGTCGAGTTGTTTGTTTAAAAAAAAACATTACAAAACGGAAGAGGGAGAAGAGACTCAAGTTGAGTGAGTCATCGCTGACGAGACCGGCCATTCTGAATATACATGCTGAACTATTGCAATTATTCGCTGAGAAGCACTGTGTGATTAAGTCCCAAGAATCCATTCATGTAGAGTCCTACCTCTACAGATGCTTTCAATTTAGGCCTGAAGAAGCACCTGCGCATGCCGTTAATCGGCAAAAAAATCCGCGGCCCCATTTTCAGTCAGATATTTGACCGATGTTCGGATTTCCTGCGTGGACCAGCCAAGGCTTCGTGAACTGGTAGTGGACTTACCTTGAAATTGAAAACGCTGACTTATTCTTATATTGGGCACGACAGGTCATACCGTTGACCAATTCAAATTTTCCCCACGACGTCCAAGAAAGTGGAATGCGTGGCGCATCCAAAAAAAGATTGGCTTACGTCTTCTTTTATCCTTTCCCTTACTGATAAAGCGTATGTCGCTAGGAAGATGCAGCCTTTACATTGTCGTCGACAAGTGTGACAGCTGCTCCAGATATTTGCTGGCGCTCTCAAACAGCCTGAAAGTGAGGCTGAATTAAGAACACGGCGATGCCTCTATTGATTGCAGGGCTTACACCTGTCTCCGCAATGGACCTCTTTCCGGCAGGTTCTTTCCACGGCCAGCAATCAGTGAAGCGGGATGTTTGGTTGGATGCACCTGTGGACGCCACCGCAGGTCCAATCACGAGCGATGCGATTTCGCTGGAGCCTCGCTGTGAAAGGTTTTCTCATTATTAAGGCTCTGTTGGTTGAAGTTCTAAAGTCCCCGGCACGGGCAACAGTGCTTACAGCACTCCCTACGACAGAAAAAGTGCTCGTATTCCCGCCTACACGGGCGTGATGCACAGTCTAAATCGAAGGCCTGGATCTGAAGCACTCGTAACCTTCACATAATTTGAGCAATTAGATCAGTGCCCTTTGCCCACATATTGAAACCAAGGGTTATTCAAATCACGACAATAAAATGAGCAATGGGAAAATGCAAAATTGGTGGTGACTGCCTTATGCAAGGGCTTATTCACACTTAAAATCTGGGTATAAACAATAAAACATTCGCCAACCCCTTTGTGTTCACAAGGGGACACATACACATGTGGATTAAGCTCAAAGATAAAGCTTTAGT
The DNA here is from genome assembly GCA_947359475.1 of Heligmosomoides polygyrus bakeri. Classification (NCBI taxonomy): domain Eukaryota; kingdom Metazoa; phylum Nematoda; class Chromadorea; order Rhabditida; family Heligmosomidae; genus Heligmosomoides; species Heligmosomoides polygyrus. The sequence continues at coordinate 66,481,585 of OX375865.1, read as the reverse complement.
CAAACCCTTTGTGGTGTACGCTACATATTGCTACACCTTACTCTATATATCCTTAAGAATTCGCTTGCGATTTCAGCGCGGATTCATGAAGAGTGGCTCTCGAGACGGTAATCAATTTATTTTCCTTATTTCTTAGTAATTAGAAAGTTGTCCTCGGCACCGAAATCCGACAAGGGAGCTCTGACCGGGTGCCGATGGCTGCCACCGAGTGATGCTCTCGCGTTGTCTCAAGGTGATTTATAGGTTTTGGTAGTGTAAGAGGAATGCCCTCTTCTCCTCCCCCTCCCGCAGCCACCTTGCTCCCCACCGCGCTCACACGTCACCACTAATTGCCCCAATTAGTCGCCTTCGCCTACAATATCATCGCCACTCCAGTCGCTGTTGGTCGTCGGCTCAGCCCCGATTTCCGAGCGCTGAGCGCTGAGCGCCGAAGTGATCTATCTGGCGCCGAGAAGGCTATCGTTCGCATGGTCCTCCTCCAAGTCACTCTCTATCCAATGGGTCCTCCCGAACAGACTACCTTAATTACACTAGAGCTCAACTATCTTGTCATCAGACACATAATAAGCCGGACGAGACCGCCTCCAGACCACGTACCTCTCAAAACGAGGCCGTCAGCAATATTCTGCAATGCACTTGTTCTACATGCAGCTGGATTTCCGTATGCTACCTAATCTCTAGCCCTATCAGCTCAGCTCTACTCCCTTTCTTATTTAAGGAAACGAGCTCCCACTCATCCCTTGATAAGGAGAAGTGTGCTTTAGGAGGTAGATGGTAACTCAAATAAAAAGTTCCGAAAATTGGTTTAGTACGAAACATTTCAATGAGGACTTCGCAGAGACACTTGCTGTCTAAGACTCCACAAATTTACTCTTTCTGTATTCTTTCCCTCATTTTTGCCCTAGTCACCGGTTTTTTTTTTGCTTCTCGCTGAAGGTGAACAGGAAGAACGGAATTCACGAGCAAAATATACAGATTTTGCCTTGAAAAATGATACGTTCGTCTACATGCCATATTTTAAAGTGCGCAAATTGAAATTATTCAAAGCTACGGCTATGGCGAAAGAAACGAACGACGTCTTTTAATCAATGCTAGCTCTTTCTTTGAAAGATGACGCCATTTTACTCTTTCTTGACACAACATTGATTGAACATATGCACACCAATTAGATGAGCAATTTTGGAAAATCTGCTGTTTATAGCTCAATTCACCAATTTTGAAGCAATATTTTCTTTCACCTTCTTCACTGTCAAAACAGGGTTCATCTCGAGATTCTCATCTGGTTTCCACTTATAGTGGTAGCGTTTCTTGCGCACGTTGTTGCTATATGTAGGGATAGAAACTTCCAACAAACTCACATCATAACCGTTTCATCATTCAAATTTGCTGTCCTGAAGTTCTGGCCTAATGGCGTCATCCATCACTGCATGATTTGCCACCAGCACCTTCGAGTACCAAAACTCAGCTTTCCCTCTTTCACTTAAAAAAGAAAGAACAGTTTGAGAACAGCGAAGCGATACCTCTGGACGTTTGCTGCACTCCGCTGGCTTCAATCCTTCGGGCCTCTAATTCCTCGCTCACTGCTCACTTCCTCATATCGGCGCAGCTTTCAGGGCTTTAGTTGCAGCGTCCTAGCTGCGTTTTATGATGAAATGGTGCAATCTAGCAGCTGAGAGCAATAGTTATAAACCGGCGAAGATGTGCCATCATAAACGGACATTCGTTGGAACGCGCTCGGATGTTGCATTGAAATGTTTCCTCGGTCAGAAATTGTTAACTCCACATAATTGCATTCCACGTAAAGTTCATTAGTCACTTTTGTCAACCTTTACACTATTCCGAAGCCAGCACGGTCGCACTTTGATAGCAGTCTCCCTCCAATTAAGAGCTCCTAGCAGTCAGGAAGAATAGAATACAGTAGAATGTAGAAGAATGAATGTAGAATAGAATTCTACAAGTCATGCGAAGGTTCTTCTCCCAGGATTGCACCTAGCTCCCTCACTTCTCTGCTCTTCCGTTCGCCCACCACTCGTACTGCTAGTCGTCCTTCCTTTGGGTCGATCACTCCTCCTCTAGTCATCCGTGAAATCGACTAAGCTTGGTCTGGGAATGGGAGTTATGGCTCGCAGAGCTTAGTTAAAGCGCCCTCCGCTCTGCCGCTCGTCGCTGCCCAGACGAAACGCTGCTCATTTCTGCGGGTGCGCATTCAGCAACATACCTTCTCCTCCTTCACAGTCACTACCATCGTGCAGCTAACCGTTGGCGCTTGAATCGCAGCCTTCTAAAGGCACTGGCATGAGACTCTGTTGGTGTGCCGCCGTCAGTGGATCCAGCTAGCCCACGAGCTAGCTCCATGTCAGCTCTCGGCCACATCTTCTAGCGATCATTATGCAGAGTCTACTACCGCTTTGTTTCCTCTTTTCTCCACTACGGGGCGCATGGAAGATTCGTATGTCTTAAAGAAACTGCTCATTTCTACGCGTGCGCATTCGGCGATGAGCCTTTTTCTCTTGTCCTCTATTCGCGGTTATTACCATCGTGCAAGCGCGCTGACATTAATAACATTTTGACATTTGCATTGCTAAAATGTTCAGATATGCGCATGCTTATGCTCGTGAAACAGTTCTTTTGGATGTGATTTATTCCAATTTAGCACAAAAATGAATTCAATCATTTAAACTTAAAATAACAAATTGAAGCCGAAAGACAATAGTAAGATATAAAAATGTCACCGTGTTAACATTCTCGAAAAAATCAAAATGACTTTAACTATAGTATGGTATGAGTTATCCTTTCTGCCTTTCTGATAGCGAATAGTGCATCACAGTGGAGCTATTTTTTGTTAAAGCGAAGACTAGAGTCAGCTGATCGCCATTTTGTAAGTTTCAAGTCTTCATATTTTCAACTTAACTTTAAACACAAGCTAACTAAAATATATAAATGAACTATATAAGCATTAAACTATAAAACGCAAACTACAAAATTAAACATAAAATATAAAATTAATGTTTTTAAGCACTTTAGGTCTAAACACACTGCAAGCACACACGCCTAATTTAAATTAGTAATTTTACGCATTTAAAAGCGATATAACACTTCACTCTTCACTGACGAGCCAAGAAGGTGAGAAGGTGTTCTAACAAAAAAGGTTCGCAAGGAGAACGGCGACGAAACGAGCCACTTCGGAAAACGAAAAATTTGTGATTTTATGATTTTTCTTTCACTTTTCTTTATTAAAGAATTGCTGAGAAACTATGTAATCGATGTTCCTGGCTTGGGTTTCCTACACAGACTAAACAGGCCTGTCATCCCCCGGACTCGGTTAATACAAACCTGCCTGAGGAGAACGCTGACCTGTCCTTCAGCGGGTGAGGGACGTTCGTATCGGCTGGCCGTGGGCGGCACGACTTCGCGTCCGGGTGCAGTACCTGCTCCGTCAAACGGCTGCTCGCCGTCTCCACTCGCGCTGAGACAACCCGTCGCGCGTTCGATGGGGCGCGGCAGGTCTCCGAGTGGAGGCGACGACGGTCCGGCGAACGAAACGAACACTAATCTCCAATTTCTCTCTTCTTCAAACCTCGGCATTGTAAGTGGTTAGCCAATTAAGCTTTTTGTGCCAACACGAGGTTTTAGGTGGATCTTTATTCAGCAGGGCGCGACGTTTCGCCTTCTCGTCGTTCTCAGGGGCCTGAACATAACATAACGCAACAATAACATTCCTAACGGCAACATTAAGCGGCAGTTAGTTCGGAATAGACTCTACGATCAGCAGTGTCTTTCTGAAAATTGCGTTATTTGCCCAAGTGGAAGATTAGGCGATTGTTCAAAGATTGGAGCAGATGGCGATGTCCGTTCCTCCACGTGGTGCCACTGGAAACTACTCGCTCTGCGAGTTAAGCCGAACACGGACACTCGATTGCAGGCGACAGGCCCTTGTGACAGGCCGGCCTACGAAGACCCATGTCACATCACATGGTGTATGACAGCTCAAGTGTTTCGAGATAGTGCTACGGCGTCCGCGGGAGCCGACGCGCACTCGCAGAGCCCGGCGAGTGTGAGAAGTATGCGAGGGTCCCTGATGCGAGGACGGCATCGGGGGGCAACTGAGCTAGTCCGAAAGTCCCGTAACGTAAGCAGGACCCGCGTGGCTACGCTGAATGTGGGTACGTTGACGGGCCGCTCGTGCGAGTTGGTTGAAGCACTGGAGCGTAGAAGAGTTGATTTCTGTGCGGTGCAGGAGACGAGGTGGTCCTGCCGCAAGTCAAGGGATATAGGACGTGGCTTTAAGGCCGTTCTATGTGGAAGTTCCAGGACCACCAGTGGTGTCGGAATAATCGTCTCCGAACGATTTCGTGACTCGATTGTAAGCGTCGAGCGCTTTGACGATCGATTGATGAAGATCGTTGTCGCCGCTAAGGAGCGACTCTATCACTTCTTCTCTGCGTATGCTCCGCAGACTGGCTGCTCGGATCAAGCCAAGGAAGAGTTTTGGAGCCTGCTTGATGAGAAGGCAGCAGTGGTACCGTCGAAAGATGTCATCATAGTTGCTGGTGACCTTAATGGGCACGTAGGTGCTACGAAAGACGGGTACAGCTGTCATGGTGGGTTCGGATACGGATCACGTAACGCCGATGGTGAGCGCATTCTTGAGTATGCGGAATCGCATAATCTCACCATTGTGAACACCGTTTTCCGAAAACGCGACTCCCACCTCATCTCATACTATAGTGGGAGCTCCAAGTCTCAGATAGACTTTGTCCTTGTGAGAGATCGCGACCGGAGTCTTGTCACAGACGCGAAGATCGTGCCGTATGAGACGGTCGCCCCGCAGCATCGACCGCTGATCTGCACTTTGAAGATCGCCCCTCCGAGGCTGAAGCAGGTTGAGCGATGCGGTGCAGCTAGAATTAAGTGGTGGCGAATCAGAGAGAAGGAAGCAGCTGTGATTTCTCGCGTGCGGTTACCGACAGTCACGACTGTCGACGAAACTTGGAAGAAGGCGACCGACGCGATTCGTCAAGCTGCACAGTCAGAACTCGGCATTACGAAGCCTGGGCGACGGAAGGTCGACAAGCAGACATGGCTGTGGACAAACGACGTGAAAGCGAAGGTTCGAGAGAAGAAGTCGCTCTATCACGTGTTTCTCGGCGAAAAGACAGCCGATAACTGGCAGAAGTACCAAGAAGCGAGGAAAGCTGCAAAGAAGGCCGTGGCTGTTGCGAAAGCCACTCATTATGGAGATGTCAACGAGAAGCTCGAGTCTCGTGATGGTGAGCGGTATCTGTACCGACTTGCAAAGAATCGCCATCGCCAGACCGAGGATATTGAGAAGTTTTTCGGCATCAATGATGAGAACGGCCATCTTCTTACGGACCGCAAGAAGGCATTGAAGCGATGGCGCGACTACTTTGAGGAAATCTCTACAGTAGAATTTCCTCATCCAGCCATCCCTTCCACGGCTCCAACCCACGACCCCGTTCAGAAGATCACCGTGGAGGAGACTGAAGCGGCTTTGAAGAAGATGAGGCCAGGCAAAGCGACTGGGCCCGATGACGTGGCAGCTGATTTATGGAAGTCCAAGTACTGGTACCCTGCTGAGTGGTTGGCGAAGTTCTTTAATCAGGTTGTGGCGGAGAAGAAAGTGCCTGAGTGTTGGCGTCAAAGTACGACGATTCCAATTTGGAAGAAAAAGGGCAGTCCTACAGACTGCTCCAATTACCATCCGATTCGCTTGCTTTCGCACGGCATGAAGATCTTTGAGCGAATTGTTGATGGACGAATTCGGGACATCGCCCAGCTGTCCAGCAATCAATGCGGCTTCGTGGCTGGCTGTGGCACCGTTGATGCCATACACGCCACTCGCCTCCTGATAAAGAAGCATCGCGAGAAACAGAAGGCAGTGTATATCGCCTTCCTCGACTTGGAGAAGGCCTTTGACTGCGTACCGCGTGAAGTGATATGGCACGCCTTGCGACATCATGGAGTTCCTGAAGAGCTCATAGAGTGGGTGCGAATTCTCTACTCTTGTCCAAAGAGTCGAGTTCAAGCTGCAGCCGGAACCTCTATGGAGTTCCCCATCTCTGTCGGGGTACACCAGGGTTCTGCGCTTTCCCCACTCCTCTTTGTTGTCGTCATGGATGCAATCACACGAGATCTTCAGAAGCCCGTCCCTTAGACGTTGCTTTATGCCGATGACGTGATGCTCGCTAGCGAAGATAAAGGAGAACTCGAGCGAGAGTTGCAAGCTTGGTGTGATCGCTTGGAGCGGCTTGGACTCAGACTGAACGTGAAGAAGACCAAGTATTTAACGACGGACGTTACCGAGTTCAGCTCCATCAAGGTTAACGGCATCGAGCTTCCACGCACTGCGGTCTTTAAGTACCTGGGATCAGCAGTCGCGTCTGACGGCAAACTGATGGTCGAAGTGAATTCACGCGTGAGTGCAGCTTGGTCCAAGTGGCGCTCGTTGACTGGCGTTCACTGCGACAAGAAGATACCAGAGCGCTTTAAGTCGAAGATCTACAGAGCAGTCATCCGGCCAGTAGCGATGTACGGCGCTGAGTGTTGGCCTGCGACCAAGGAAGTTGAAACGTGCCTAAGCGTCATGGAGACGAAGATGCTGCACTGGACGGCTGGAGTCACGCGCATGGACCGCATCCGAAACGAAGCTATTCGGCAGAAGTTCGGTGTCGCGCCGATAGCGGACAAGATGCGCGAAGCTCGCTTACGATGGTACGGCCACGTTCTGCGTGGAGAAGAAGACAGAGTCCGCAAGATAGGCCTTAACTTCGAGGTAACAGGAAAGCGGCCTAGAGGGCGCCCGAAGCAGCGCTGGGCTGATACGTTACATACGGACTTGAAAGCGGCTGGTGTCCACCCTGATCTAGCGCTGGATCGGGAAAGGTGGCGTCATGACACCAGAATAGCGGACCCCGCTACGAAGCGGGACAGACGCTGAAGAAGAAGAAGAAGAAGTTCAAAGATTGGAGCAATTTATCAGATCGAGTGCTTGGCATGTAACGCCATCATGGACGCGATTTGAATGCGTATTTGGCCATAGAATGACTTGCGGTGGCCAGCCGATGAACAAGTCAGCGCTCTATCTTTCCCAGACATGTCTGGTAGCAGTTCTACGACCCCGGAGGGATGGAAGGCTTAGTTGACCTGGGCGGGAAATCCAAACCAGGAACACGGTGTCGGGTGCACGCGACAACCATCACCTCCTCCGACTGCGCTGCACGCACCTCCAGAATGCATTGTTTCCAAAAATCCAAAACAAATTCATAAAAACATTAAAATGTTCATGCTGATTTTAATAGTTTTTTTTTCAGGAACAGTCCTAATCGGGAGGATGAGAACTGCAACATTAGAGAATTCTAAGGGCAAATGTGATAAACTCACTAAGAAGAAACCTGTTAAAAATTTCGTTAAATTTCCAAAGATTTCCGTCAAGTCGTTAAGCCAGATTTTAGCCGTTAATTCCTTAAATTCGTTAAATCGTTAACCGTTAAATGTGCACCGCTGGTGCCGAGGTGCCGCTTTTCCCAATCCCCCGCTTGATCAGGATGGACGCCAGTTACTTTCATGTCCATGTGGAAGGAATCGACCAGCGCTGCTTCTATTTTGTCCTCTACGGTGCTCTCCTAACACTGCCAACTCAAGGCCTATCCTTGAGGACGCTGTCTTCCTTCTCACAAATAACGTGGCCGTATCAGGGGTGACGGCACATTAAACGGTTAACGATTTAACGAATTTTAAACGGTTAACGATTTAACGAATTAACGGCATTTCCCGTTGAAATCCCGTTTAACGACTTAACGGAAATTTCCTGGAATTTAACGAAATTTTTAACGGGCTGCCTTCTCAATAAGTTGATCGTTTTTCTTCTCAATCTTCAACCCTGTTACATACCTCATCCTCCCGACTAGGTCTGCCCATGAAAAACTAGTGAAATCAGGAAAAGTAAACAAAAAACAATCCGTTCTAGCACAGCAGTAACAGCCTGTTCATACTTTGCGACGGGAGCGATTGGTCGGCCAGCAAAATCACACGTATCGATTTTTGCTGGGCAATCGATACGCAAAAATCGAAAAGTTTGATTAGCCTGGTCGATTCTCTCGCTCCATCGCTTCCGTCGCGAAGTATGAACACGCACTGGCGAGAAGATATTGCGCTGAAATGCCCAATATTTTTAGGTTTGACGTATGGGCTTGCTTCCGTAACGTCAGTCACAGCGCTTTTTATTTGCATTTCCGTGCTAGTTTTCATACCTTCTATGGCGCAATTTTTGAATTTCTAGAAGCAATGCGTTTAGGAGCTAGAAAAGTTCGTCTCTGAACCTCTGAGCACGCCAACGAATCCGAATAAAATGTTGGTATGGTCCCTTCGTAAGATCTGCCGATCCCTCCCTGGAACTGCTTATTACGAAATACATTTGTCATCGAGAGCAATCGAGACGACGAGACAATTTCGGCTGCTGGACGTATTTTAGATGATTGGTGAAAAACTCGTAACAAGAATCAATTCTGAAAACTCTTTCCTGAACGTTGACATTCCACTGGTAGATTTTTAATTGCATTTTTTAGCTCCTTCGGGGAGAATAGGCTCGGAGGGAGTACCCTTGTAGAGCAGCCCTATACAGCTTCTTATTTTATACGGAGATGTAACTTTTATTCACCACCGCATTGTGTTCTACGCCAATGATGAGGTGATCTAGGCCATTTCTGATGTCACTAGTAATACATGTGCCTTCCCCCTAGGGCGATTATCCACCAAGTACAAGATGAGCCCCTCCCTAGGCTATTCGCGCAGTTTCTTCGATGCTTAGCGGGCTGTTGCCCGCATCGAGATTGTACATGCTCGTAGAACAGTTACACAAAACGGTTTCGCAGAGAGCTAGGAAAGGGATGGGACTCTGGGATTCGCCTGATTTAATTTTCACCCTAATTCGCTGCTGAAAGCTGGTTTATTTTGCTGCTCACTCTTTATTGGTAGTGAGTTGTTCATGTAGCACATTGGGTTACATGTGGCATGTAACATTGCGTTCGTTGAACTTTAGTTGTTCACCTGTCGAAATGGGATGATAGAGCATTTCTTTGTTTTTCAATTGCAATAGTAGTCAGAGCTAGTAGCCACAATACCGCCCGCGTCGCGCTGTCAAAAAGACGGTTTGCGAAGGAAAAATCCGTCGCAAACCGTCGCATGTTCATAACTCCTTTAATTTTAAGTTGTTTGAGAAACTATTGGCACCATTCGATTCGTCTCCTCGAGATCTACACAGACGTATATAAAACTTTACCAGATCGCCGCGTTTTCGCCGTGGGTGGCCTAAAAATAACTGCAACAGGCTTTTGCGATTAGAGCACCTTATTTTCCAGGAAGTGCATGTGACGTGCAGTGTTTTCGGAGTATCTCAAGCATGGCATGCGTTGTCAGTGCTCTGTCATGCTCGGAATGCTCCGAGAGTGCGCCGTGCACAATGCATATAGGATCGAACCTATCAATCGAATGGGCGGAAGCATGTCCACCGGGTTTCTATCTTCGCTTCATGGAAAATGTAAACCCTTCAAGACTATCTCGCACTGTTTGAGAATTTTATAAGAAATTTCCGGCCGCCCTACTTGGGAATTGCTTCAATCTGTCCCGGCGAAACTCAAGTGTGCGCCTGTACAATGCGTATAAAGATGAACCTATCAAAAGAGTGCGTTTGACCACTGGTAGTAGAGTTGAGCTTTTCGACAATTTTTTTCGAAAGTCGAGCAATCGAATAACTCGATTTTTTGAAATTTTCGAAAGCCGAACAAACGAATAACTCGATTTTTTGAAATTTTCGAAAGTCGAACAATCGAATAACTCGATTTTTCGTCGTCTTTGAAATTCGAACAATCGAATAACTCGACTTTTCGCTGTCTTCGAAAATCGAACAATTGAATAACTCGACTTTTCGTCGTCTTCGAAAATCGAACAATCGAATAACTCGATTTCGAAGGCACGTTCAACAGAGAACCGAAAGAAGGCAGAACAAAACCACAGTTGTGGATGAAAAGGGTTGAACTTAGGAAGACAACTGAATCATCGTTTACAATCCAATAAGAAGACCGGAATAACAAAATACTTGGTCATTTATTTTGCAAGTAGTGAACATTCTCCAGGGTTGAGGTGCTACCAAAGGAAGGGATTTTCCTCACTTCTGCGCGTAATTTGCTATTTGCCACGGGTTCTTCATTTGCGAGTCGATGTCACTAAATTCTCGCATTATCCCATTACCAGCGTCCGTCGCCGGCTTCGCCGCGCCGTACGCAGGACGTGCGGGCCACGTCAGGCTTGCCGGCTTTGCCTGCTTCTGGTAGGGTGGGCACGCTGGGAACGTAGCCCAAACCTAGCTAGGGATGCTTCCTAAGCCAGTGTCCGTTGCCGGCTTCGCCGGTCCCCTACGCTGGGCGTCCGGGCCACGCCAGGCTTGCCGGCTTCGGGTATGCATATTTTCTTCAGCACACATATAAATCCGTAAGGTTTGTAAGGTAGCTTCTATCCTATTATGTTCAAGAGTCAGCTCTTTGCTCTTGTTCAGCTCTTTCGACCTCGAACAAGAAAAGGAAACGGATAAAGGACGGTGTTAGTCAGTAAACTGGTGGAGGAGGCCACCTTTTAGTTTGTGGTTTTCCCTCTTCGTGAGAAGACCCATGAATATCGATTTACATCAAAAATGGAGCAACACAATTCAATGTAACAACAAGGGGTACGACACAGTAGTGTTGAATAACATTTTCGCGCAACACAAAATGCGTGATGGCCTGCCTTACATGGTGACCCCTCCCCCTTCGAGCCTATTTTCATAAATTTAAGAAAAAAGCGTGATTCTACGTATAGTCACTGTACGCAGTTTGAAATTCGCGCCTGGGTTGGTTTTGAAAAGAATGACGATTTTGACGTTCACAGAGCGCGTTTTCCGACGGCGACAATTCGTCCGCAGTTTTAATGCACGCTTAATGAGGAATTGCTCTGATCTACACATGGTAAAACAGAACATTTTCTAGTGCACTGCGACCGTGGCGGACGCGACGTTCCGCAACGATCACGACGAGCTTCCGTATGTTCAGAGGCGCGCCGGCCTACACACCCAGATACTAGCATACGATTGCAATGCGCAATATCTGCCGAAACCGACGTAGCACGCCGTATTCCCATCGGAGCACGCAATAAGAAAGAGCTCTCAACGATATCCAAACTGCTTGAAATGGCCCACAGAAATAGTTTAAGCTAGCATTTCACTGATACATCCATACATCTATTTTGTAATACATCATCACTTTTACAAAAAAATTGTATTTTATCACTTGAAAACGTTTATCTGGCTTTTTTATCAAAATCATAGTTTATTATCACCTATTATTATCAGTTGAAACAACCAGTATAGGATCAACTATAACGCACAACTATAGTTGTGCTCTCGCAAAATTTTCAACTATTGGAATGGTTTCAAATGCTCGCAGTTTTCGAGTATTCGAATTCAAGCGTAATCGAAAAGTGGTTTTATGAAGGTTAGGATTCGAATACATGGGAAAAACGCGGTTTTTTAAATTTCGAATTCATTATCTAAGTTCGAATGAAAATCATTGGAATACCTGTTCGAATAGGTCATCCAAACAAAACTATACACAACACTAGACATGAGGATGAGATAGTACCCAAAATCATAATATCGCCACCAGAATCGACTAGACAGCAGCTTCGTGACGCTGCTTAATGCTCATGAGATTTTCGAGAATTCTCAGGGATTGTAATAACCTAGAAAAATCGGGCTCTTACATCCTAGGTATGTTCAACAGCAACCAACAAAATATCGCATTACCTCTGGTTAACCGCCACTTCTATTTGAACTCCCTCTTTAATTCACTATGACGAATTCCTCGATCTCAAGCATTGTTCGATTTCGGAATACGTTCTAACAAAACTTCGCGAATTTCAAATTCGAACCCTCCAAATGAAATCGCAGATTGATGATCGCGAAAAAGCATTGTTTGAATATTGTTCGAAATCGAACAATGTTCGAACAATGTCAAGAGTCGGCCGCCAGAACCCTCGAAAGGAAATCGCAAATCGATCCCGCCAAGTACCGTAGGCGCAGAAGTGGAGCGAGTTTGAACGTGGGTTTTTCAGAGAACGGAGACGATCCATGCTCAGGAGGCCTACTCTTGATATTGTTCGAACATTGTTCGATTACGAACAATATTCGAACAATGCTTTTTCGCCATCTTCGATTTCGAACAATGTTCGAACAACGTCTTCCTATCTTCAATTTCGAACAATGTTCGAAAAACGGTTTTTCGAGAAAATCGATTTCGAATAATGTTCGAATAACGGTTTCTCGCGAAAGTCGATTTCGAATAATGTTCGAATAATGGTTTTTCGCGAAAGTCGATTTCGAATAATGTTCGAATAACGTTTTCTCGCGAAAGTCGATTTCGAACAATGTTCGAGCAACAACAATTTACGATTTTCGAGTAATTGAGCGATTAATTGTTCGAAATCGCTCGAGCGATTAATTGTTCGAAATTCGGCCCGATTAATCGAGCTCAAGTCTAACTGGTAGAGTGAGCGTTTGGGGAGTTCTATCATAAATTTCCAGCCGCCCTGATGAGGAATTGCTCTAAGGCTGTCCAGCTGGCCTTTGGAGAGCGCCGTGAACAATGCATGTAGAATCGAACCTTTCAATCGAGGGGCGCCGCTTGCAAATTGCACGCACGGGCGAGTTCGTAGCGCAATAACTCTATCAAGATGAAATAGTTTCGGCTGCAAATCGAGGACTTTGTAGGCAGTACGAGGTTCTCGACGTGTTCTAAAGCAGAACGGTGTAGCTCATGAATGGACTAAATTACAGCGCTCCGAAAATGCAGTTCTGGCTTGTACAATCCAATTTTTTCCGATTTCGGTCGACCACTGCGCGAAGACGCGGCGAGTCAAGGCATGCAAATGCGTAGGCGAGCAGAACACCTAAGGTGCTTTAAGACGATATGCTCGCAACTCCCCAGCTGCCTAAACTGCCTTAGCCCCATCTGCCATTTTAGGGCGGCGGACTTTGCGATTGAAGTTTCCTGCTCTTTTACTCGCCCATCCCTTGGGTTTTCGACACTCCCAATAACACCATTTTGTTCATCACGAAAAGCTCTATCGAATGATGTCATTCTCGACTAATTTCAATGAAATCGATTTTTGGACAATTTCCCATCGAGGACGTGGGCGCCACTGGCCAAGCCGGCGCGGACGATGACGTCATCGAAAACCGAAATTGGTCAAATTTCCTCGTGCAAACTTCGTCCAAAATCTTCTAGGCGGTTATTTGGGGAGCTGATTACGAATTACGATCCGTTTTGAAAATTCCGCCGATTTCAGTGGGTTACCACCCATTTGAGGGTGGTCGTGTCAGGACCACCGATTACACTCAGTTATCGGTATGGGCGGTCTCCTGCCGTAATCGTCCAAATGTACATCGGCATCGTGTTCGGCACCCCGAATAAGTCCCCGCCCCTATACGAAGTTTGAGCAAAATGGTGATTCTGACCCGACCACCCCAAATTATCCAGAAGAAAATCCAAAATCTACCGAAATCAGTGGAATTTTCAAAAACGGACGTCGGGATCGTAATCAGCGCCCCAAATAACCCCTAGATGATTTTGAACGAGAAAATTTGGCCAATTTCGAAAAGATCGATTTTCGATGACGTCATCGACCGCGCAGGCTCGGCCTGGGGCGCACCGTCCTCGATGGGAAATTGTCAAAAACTCGATGTTTCCAGAATCGGTCGAAGTCGGTACCGTTCGATAGCGTTTTTCATGCTTAACAGAGCGGTACCACTACGAGTGTCGAACAATCAAACCTGGGCTAGTAAGAGCGCAAGGAACTCTAACCGCTATCTTCCGCCGGCTTAAACTGGCAGCTGAGGCTAAGGCAGTTTAGGAAGCTGAAGAATTCTGAGCACGTCGTCGTGAAGTGCCTTAAGCGCTCTGTTTGCAAACGTATTCCAAGGCCGTTTGCTCGCCGGGACTTCCCGCAGTGGTCCACTGAAATCGGAAGAACATGCGTCACGCGAGCCTCACCTGCATTTTCGCACCGCTGTAACATTGCCCCTTCCTAGGCTAAGCCATCCTACTTTAGTATACTGATAGGCCGTTCTACTGCCTACAAGACACACAAGCTGCAGCCGAAACGATTCGAACTTGACAGAGTTATTGTGCTCCGAACATGCCCGCGCGTGCAAATTTAGCGCAACAACGGCAGACGCTCTCCGCGCTGTTACTCGCCCAGATTACAGTTTTCCCACTGTAAATGAAACCATTCAATTCAGCATGAAAAGCTCTATCGAACGGTATCAAGCATGGCCCAACTCGAAGACATCGACTTTTCGATGACGTCATCGTACGTCTGCGACGGCCTGGAGCGGTCTCGTCCTCGATGCGAAATTGTCAAAAAATCGATGTTTCCAGAATCGGCCGATATTGACACCATTTGATAGCGCATTTCACGCCGAACAGAACGTTAAAACTGCGAGTGTCGAACAGTCAGAACCTGGGCGAATAATGGCGCAGGAATCTTTAACGCTGAAACTCCGCCGCTCTGAAATGGCAGCTGGTGCTAAGGCAGTTTAATAAGCTAAGGAGCTGTAAGCATGCCATCGTAAAGAAACTTAAGCGTTCTGCTCGCCTGTGCATTTGTAGGCCGTTAGGCCTTTGCGTCTTCCCGCAGTGGTCGACTGAAATTGGAAAAAATCGTGTCACACAAGGCTAACCTGCATTTTCGCACTGCTGTGACTTTGTACAATCATAAGCTACATTGCTGTGTTTTAGCGTTCTACCAGAACATTTTGCTTCCTACAAAACTCACAAACTGCAACCGGAAACGTTCACACATGAGAGAGTTATTGCGCTCAGAACACGCCCGGATGGACTGGCAGATGAGGCAAAGACAGTTTAGGAAGCTGAGGAGTTCTGAGCACGTCATAGTGAAGCACATTAAGCTTGCCGGCGCATTTAAAGGCCGTTTGCTGGTCGGATCTTCCCGCAGTGGCCCACCAAAATCGGAAAAAAATGCGTTACACAAGCCTCACCTGCATTTTCGCACCCCTGTAACATTGCCTCTTCCCAAGCTACACCGTTCTACTTTAGTGCACTACTACAACGTTTTACTGACTACAAGACCCACGCGTTAGAGCCGAAACGATTTGAACTCGAGAGAGTTATTGCGCTCCGAACGCGTGGTGCAGTTTGCAAGCGGTCCCCCCCCTTGATTGAAAGATTCGATTCTATATGCATTGTTCGCGGCGGACTCTAAAGGCTAGCTGGACAGCTTTAGAGCAATTCCTTAGTAAGGCTGCTGGAAATTTATGATAGAATTTTCCAAACGCTCACTCTACCAGTTGTCGAACCCACTCGATTGATAGGTTCATCTCTACACGCATTGCACACGGTGCACTCATAACTCTCGCCGGGACAGATTGAAGCAACTCCCGAGCAGGGGATCTGGAAATTTCTGATAAATTTCTCTAAACGTTTCGAAATATTCTTGAAGGCTTTATATTTTCCAGTAAGTGAAGATAGAAAACCAGTGGCTATGCTTCCGCCCATTCGATTGATAGGTTCGATCCTATATGCATTGTGCACGGCGCACTCTCGGAACATTCCAGGCATGACAGAGAACTGACAACGCACGTCATGCTTGAGATACTCCGAAAACACTGCACGTCACGTGCACGACCTGGAAAATAAGGTGCTCCAATCGCAAAAGCCTGCTGCAGTTATTTTTTTAGGCCACCCACAGCGAAAACGCGGTGGCCTGGTAAAGTGTTATACATGGTTTTGTAGATCTCGAGGAGACGAATCGAATGGTGCCAATAGTTTCTGAAACAACTCAAAATTAAAGGAGTTATGAGCATGCGACGGTTTGCGACGGATTTTTCCGTCGCAAACCGTCTTTTTGACCGCGCGACGGGGGCGGTATTGTAAGCGACCTTCGCGCTTGGTCATCGAGATGATTTCCTATAAACCCGATTGAAAAATCGACGCTATCGATCGATATTGGTTATCTGATCGACTGCTTCCAGCCATTTGCCCAAACTGGTCATTTTCCTCTAATTTTCGTTCATTTTCATCGATTGCACGTGAGAGTAGCCTTGGCAGGTTTTACATGTAGGGCGGTCACTTTTACACTTTTGACATGCCTTTCTGGTTCACGCAGGTTTGCGATACACAAACACACACACAGATAGACGGACAAACGGTTTTATATGCAGTAGGTTAGGATTTGGGGCAACACCGAACTTCTACCGAATAAAATCATTTCGGACGTGGTCTATCCGCCTGACACCAGCCGCCCAGCTCAACATTTTCGTCCCCGTAACACGTAACAACAGGCGCGTTTCAACTTCCTTGGTCGCAGGCCAACTCTCAGCGCCATGCATTGCTACTGGCCGGACGATGGTTCTGTAGATCTTAAGGCGTTTTGGTATCTTCCTGTCAGAGAGCACGCCAGTCACCCAGCGCCATTTTGACTAC
This sequence comes from Heligmosomoides polygyrus bakeri, assembly GCA_947359475.1. Lineage (NCBI taxonomy): Eukaryota > Metazoa > Nematoda > Chromadorea > Rhabditida > Heligmosomidae > Heligmosomoides > Heligmosomoides polygyrus. The sequence continues at coordinate 66,465,038 of OX375865.1, read as the reverse complement.
GCTGCCTCACGCCTGAGTTCACTTCTACCATCAGAAGCTGTCACTGGTTCCTGGTTCACACAGCGATGTGCGTGAAAGTCCAGTACCGTTAATTTTAATGGAGCCAGATTCGTTCACGTCAGTCGTATTATTGTATTCGGCCTTCTTGACGTCCAGGGGCCAGATTCATCGACAGCTTACTGCAATCTAATAGAGAAAATACCACCGAAACCCCTGATAGAGAGGTGCAGGTTTCATCAGATATTAATTAAATGGATAGCCCAGTATCTTTCTGGTAGAACATTTCAGGTTAAGGTGTATTCCTCGTTCTCAACTGTGAGACGAGCAATCAGCGGAGTTCCACAAAGAGGATCCTTTCTTCTCTGCTTTTCATCGTGTTTACTGCGGAGGTTCCGGAGATAATGGAACAATGGAATGTCACAACGAAGGTGTACGCTGACGACATTAAGAAGTATAGGACAATCACTTGCCCTTCCGATGCGATAGTGCTTCAACAGGCAATAAGCTTATTGGCGGACTGGGCGAATATGCGGCAATTACCACTTTCCTCTCAAAAAACTGTTCTTCTACATCTAAACTCTAGAATATCAGGGCAGCCTTATGATTATGCCATTAATGAATCCACTTCTTCTAAAGTAGACTAGGTTTAGAGGCTTTGGCTTTTACTATGACAAGAGTCTTGATTTTGGAAAACACATTCGAACAACGTGAACTCCCAAGGGAAGGATACTAGGTGAACATGGGACTTTAGGATTAGATGTATATCAGTGGATGCAGCTTGACGCTGACTCCAAATATGTGTTCTGTTTCTGCTGTGCGCATCTGTGAACGGAGTTGTGGACCATTTGCAACATGGCTTTCGGCTAAAGTAGCCTGAAAATTGCGTTGCTGGCCGAGCAGTGGTGTGGGGGGAGAGAGAGAGAGTTAGAGGAGCGGCGTGGTGAGACGGGCTGGTTTCTGGTTCGACTCCCCTGTGCTGCAGGATTTTTGCACTTCCTAAAAAAAGATCTGTCACGATCAACCAAAGCTCTCTATGTCAAATCACAACGGTAAAGGTCACCAGAAAGGACTCGTCTTCATACTGACAACTTTATGCTGGCAGAAAAATACAATTTATCTTTAATAGTTGCTAAAAACATGGCGAGAAGACAAACAATGCGTTGCACTAACAACTGTGAAATAACACTACGAAATTTTCAAAACATAACAGCTGCTGGCAATGACCGCAGCGGATAAAAAATACATCAGTGCAGCCGCTGTAAGAGCAGTGCTCTACGATGTCAGTAGGGAGTCAGTAGAATGTATACCTCGATGCTCCCGCATTGTGCATCTCGCAAGATGGATGCGAAACTGCTGGCCATCTTCTTCTCTTGCCTTGTAGGAACGCGTGAAGTGTCGGAAGACCGAACTTTTCCAAAAGGCACACCAACACAACAACTGGTGAGAACATAGCTTGGAGGATAAGTCGGCAGTATTGTCCTTACCGACCCCGTGTGACGAAAAAAAATCACACAAAGGGTTATTTAAGGCACTGATCACCCACTTGTAAGTATGGGTAGTGGAACCATGGTGATCGATTTCGCCCAAATTTCGCTATTTGACACAGGGAGCTTTCGCTGATCGTGACAAATCTTTCTTAGTGCAAAAATCCTGCAGCACAGGGGAGTCGAACCATAAACCACCCGTCTCACCACGCCGCACCTCCACCACCTGTGCCACCACTGCTCGACCAGCAGAGCTGGTTTTCAGGCTACTTGAGTTGGGAGTCATGCTGAAAATGGTCCACAACTCCGTTCGCAGATGCGCACAGCATGAACAGAACACATATTTGGAATCAGCGTTTGAAGACGCATCCAGTGATGTACGTCTCATTTCAAAGTCTCGTGGCCACCTCGTATCCTTCCTTTGTCAGCTATTTTACGTGCACCAAATATCTTGAAGGCTATAGCAATTAGACAAAAATCAATTCTTTTGAAGGTATGTAAAACTTATTTACGTTGAGTCTAGTGTATACGTTATCTCGCCATATAAAAAAAGACATCTTCGTCATAGAAAAGGTGCAAAACAACTTAACCCGCAAGCTTCTTCTTCGAACAGTTAGTTTTCTATATACAGTTCCCTCTCGTTATAGCGCGTTTCCTGCCCTCGGAGATACTTTCTGCTATATGCATAATTGTGACATATATGTATGTGTTAGGAATAATGAGTAAATAAAGGATAAAGGACGGCGTTATTCAATCCCCTTTGCGAAGCGCGACGCATTCTGCTTCTACGGGATGTCGTGGAGGCGAGTTGAATGCGTATTTGGCCATGCAATAACTTGCGGTGGCCAGCCGATGAGCAAGTCAGCGCTCTATCCTTCCCAGACAAGTCTGGAACCAATTCACCGAACCCAGAAGGATGGAAGATTTGGTTGGCCTGGGTGGGAAATCCGAACCAGGAACCTAGTATCGGGTGCAGGCGACAGCCGGCGCCTCCTCTGACTGCGCTCCACGCGCCCTCTCGTGCCAGGCGGGAATGGACCCACACTCTCTACGTTCCAGGCTGAATGTTAGCCCGTTACGCTATTAGCGCTATTAAATCGCGCTCCACATCCGCCATATCCTTGTGGCGGTGGCATCTCAGCGCTCTTCCACGATACCGGGATGTTGATCAAACAGCGCTGGCTGTAATCCTGCCCGGAAAGCAGGTGTGCAGGTGCAATTCCTAAGAGTTCTGATCGCAACAAAACATCGTATGACAGCACTGCCTCTATAGTAGCTTCTCTAGGCTTAGAACAAATGTGTAGAATAATGCTTTGAATAATCTGAGTGTTACCCCATATTTTCTCTCGTATCTGATAGATGGTACCAGACTTGTCTGGGAGGGATAGAGCGCTGACTTGTTCATCGGCTGGCCACCGCAAGTCATTGTATGGCCAAATACGCATTCATGTCGCCTCCACGACATCCCGTAGAAGTAGAATGCGCTGGCGCATCCCAGAAGGGATTGAGTGACGCCGTCCTTTATCCTTTTATTTTTATTATCTGATAGATAAAGGCCTCCAATTTAGTTTCGAACGACTCATAGCAGCTTCTAACGACCACTGAGAGTCTTATACTGTGCTCTACATATTACTGACTATAAACACTTTTGGCGCCGCATGAACAACGTCTACATGCATCTATTTCATTGTCGAACAGGTGCTGTTCGAGACTGCTAACGAGGCAATAGAAGGGTATGATTCCGCAGGCAGTAATATGCTTTAGTAAAGCGCCAAAGCATAGCAAATTATCTTATGAATTTGCAAGGTTACGGCGGTGTGAAAATGCAGGTTGGGCATGTGTGACACGGTTTTTTCAGAATTCGGTCGACCGCTGCAGGTACACGAGGCGAGCCAACAGCATGCAAACTCGCGGATGAGCAAAGCACTGAAGGCACTTTAACTCTCCAGCTGCCTAAACTGCCTTAGCCCCACCTGCCATTTTAGAGCGGCGGAGGACAGCGGTGAAGCTTCTTCCGCCCTTACTCGCTCACATTTGAGTTTTTGACAAAACAGATGGTATGTTTTGTTCAACTCGAAAAGCTCTATCGAACGGTATTAATCTCGCTCAATTCCGGGAAAATTGATTTTTTGACAATTTCCCTGGCATGTTGCAGCCATTTGAGGTTAGTAGGGCCAGGATCACTGACCACCCTCAGTTATATGGGTGGTTTCCTGCCATAATCGGCCAAATGGATTTCGGCATCGTATTCGGCACCCTGAATAAACCCTGCCCTTTGACTAATTTTGAGCAAAATCGGTGTTCCTGACCCGACCACCCTCAGTTATCCAGAAGGAAATCCAAAACCTGTCGAAATCTGCGCAATTTTCAAAAGCGAACATCGGATTCGTAATCAGCGCACCAAATAACCCCCTTAATGAATTTGAACGAAGTTTGGACAAGAACATTTGGCAATTTTCGAAATCGTCGACTTTCGATGACGTCATCGTTCGGGCAGGCTCGGCAAAGAGCGCCCTCGTCCTCGAGAGAAATTGTTAAAAAATCAATTTTCTCGGAATTTGCCGAGATTAATACCGTTCGATAGAGCTTTTCGAGTTGAACAAAACAGTACCATCTGTTGTGTCAAAAACACAAATGTGGGCGAGTAAGGGCGGAAGAATGCCCTCCACAGCTCTAAAATGGCAGCTGGTACTATGGCAGTTTAGGCAGCTGGAGAGTTATGGGCACTTCATCGTAAAGTACCTTAGCTAGTTTGCTAGCCTACACATTCGTAGGCCGCTAGCTGATCGCGTGTTCCCACAGTGGTCGACTGAAATCGGAAAAAATTGTGTCACACAAGGTTTACCAGCATTTTCGCACCGCCGTAACTTTGTCCATTCATAGGCTAAATTGCTGTGTTTCAGCGCACCTATTGAGCTTTCTACTGCTTATAAAATGCACAAGTTGCTGCTCGAAAGATTCAAACGTGACGGAGTTATTGCGCTCAGAACACGCCCGTGAGTCAAATTTAGCACAACTACGGTCGATGTTCTCCGCGCTCTTAATCGCCCAGATTGCAGTTCTTGCTGCTCGCAGTAACACCATTCAATTCACCACCAAAAGCTCTATCGAACGGTATCAGACCTGGTCCGGCTCAAAAATATCGATTTTCGATGACGTCATTGTCCTTCTGCCGCGGCCTTGAGCCGCCTCGCCTTTGATGCGAAATTGTCAAAAAACGATATTCCCAGAATTGGTCGAGACTAACACCATTCGATAAAGCTTCTCGAGCTGAACAGAGTGGTACCATTGAGAGCGTCGAGAACTCGAATGTGGGCGAGTAAGGGCGGAAGGAACATCGCCGTCGCCCTACGAGGCTTCAAAATGGCGGATTGTGCTAAAGCAGCTTAGGCATCTGGAGAGCTGCGAGCACGTCATCGTAAAATGCCTTCGGTGCTTTACTCGCCCGCGAGTTTGCATACCGTAGGCTTGCCTCGTGCACCCGCAGCGGTCGACCGAAATCTGGAAAAATCGTGTCACACATGCCCAACCGGCATTTTCACACCGCCGTAACCCTGCCAATTCGTAAGATAATTTGCTACGCTTTGATTCCACACGTTGCAGCCAGAAAGCCGGAAGCTGACAGAGCTATCGCGCTCCGAACACGCCCGCGCGTGCAATTTGCGAGCTGTCGCGCCCAGTCGATTGATAGGTTCGATCCCATATACATTGTGCACAGCGCACTCCAAAGTCTCGCCGGAGCAGAGTACAGCAATTTCTGAGTAGGGCGATCGAGAATCTCAATTAAACTCCCTAAATGCTCTACAAGGGCGCGTGTAGCGCAGTCGGAGGAGGCGCGACTGTCGCGTGCACCCGATACCAGGTTCCTGGTTCGGATTTCCCGCCCAGGCCAACCAAGCCTTCCATCCCTCCGGGGTCGGTGAATTGGTACCAGACTTGTCTGGGAAGGATAGAGCGCTGACTTGTTCATCGGCTGGCCACCGCAAGTCATTGTATGGCCAAATACGCATTCATGTCGCCTCCACGACATCCCGTAGAAGTAGAATGCGCTGGCGCATCCCAGAAGGGATTGAGTAACGCCGTCCTTTATCCTTATCCTTATCCTAAATGCTCTACAAACTGTACCCCCCCCCCTCCTGATTGATAGGTTCGGTACTATATGCATTGTGCACGACACACTCTCAGAGGATTCCTGGCATGACAAAACACTTTACGCCATGCTTGAGATGCTGCGAGAACATGCAAGTCCTGGAATATAAGCTTCTCCAATAGCAAAAGTCTGCTCCCGTCAGCTTTGACCACCCACTGCGAACTTGTATATATGGTTGTGTAAATCTCGAGGAGACGAATCGAACGGTACCAACCGTTTCTCGAAAAACCTTAAATTAGAGGAATTGTGAGCATGCAACTGTTTTGGCGCCTGCGGCCGACAACTCGTCCGCGGCCGGCCTTCTCAATGGAGCGCAAGTTTTCAATTTTGGCCATTTTTGATCTTTCATATGAAATGTATATACCAAACGATAGAGCTCGATTTCCTGAGCTCAAATATACTCTTGGTTTCTCAAAAGGAGGAATTTTTGGCGAGTTATAGCAAAAAGACCCAAAAACCGCAAAAGTGCGGTTTTTTCCGCGTCTATTCAAAAACCGCGTCCGGTACTGTACAAGCCCTTCAGGAACGTCATGCTGTCGTAAGACGTACCATAACACCTCATGTGGTACGCGATCAAAGGCTTCTCCAAGTCCAGAAGGGCAAGATGCACCGGCTTCTGCTTTTCGCGATGTTTCTCCACCGGAAACCGGGTGGCATATATAACATCAGTGGTGCCATAGTCAGCCACGAACCAACTCTGGTAGTATGAGTAGTTTCTGCAACGGCCACGGCCTTCCTGGCAGCTTTTTTTTCGCATTCTGGTACTTTCGCCAGTTATCGGCTGTCTCTTCGCCGAGAAACACGACGTGATAAAGCTTTCTCTTCATTTGTCCACAGCTATGTTTGCTTGTCGACTTTATGTTGCCCAGGCTTCGTAATGCCGAGCTCCGATTGTGCAGCTCGATGTATCGCGTCAGTCGCCTTCTTCCAAGCTTACTCATGAGCCGAAACTGTGGACAAAATGCATGCGAGAAATCACAGCTGTTTCCTTCTCTTTCAGTCGCCACCACTTGATTCTTGCTACACTGCATCACTCGACCTGTTTCACCCTCGGAGGGGCGATCTCTAAAGTGCAGATCAGCGGTCGACGCTGTGGGGTGTCCGTCTCATACCGCACGAAGTCTATTTGCGTTCTACAATTCCCACTATAGAACCTGACTAGGTAGGACTCGCGTTTGCGGAACACAGTATTTACTGGTGAGATTATGCGAGTCCGCATACTCAGAAAGACGCTCAACATTGGCGTTCAGCGACACATAACCGAGTCCAATATGGCAGCTATACCAGTCTTTCAAAGCGCCCACGTGCCCCTTAAGGTCACCGGCTACAAAGTGACGTCTCTCGAAGAAATTCCTGCTGTCTTCTCATCAAGCAGCCTTCAATGCTCGTCCTTGGCTTGATCGGAGCAGCAAGCCTGCAGAGCACAGGCAGAGAAGAAGTGATAGAGTCGTTCCTTATCGGCGACAACGATCTTCATCAGTCGATCGTCAAAGAGTTCTACGGTTACGATTGAGTCACGAAAACGTTCTGAGACGACTGTTCCGACACCCGGCTCCCGGGACTAGGACGGCCTCCCATGTCTCTTGACTTGCAGCAGGACCATCTCGTTCCCTGCACCGCACCGAAATCAGCTCGTCTTCGCTCCACTGCTTCTACCCACCCGCACGAGCGACCCGTCAACGTATCCATCCACATTCAGCAATGCCACGCGGCTCCTGCTTACGTTATGGGAAATTCGGGCTAGCTCGGTTGCCACCCGATGTTGTCCGCATCAGTTACCCTCGCATACTTCTCAGACTCGCCGGGCTTTGCGAGCTCAAAACCCATAGTGGTTGGGGGCCGGCTTTTGCGTCCCTTCGATGAACTCCTCCTTGCTGTTGATTTTTGATTTATGGCTGTGATTCAAAATGCCTTTGTCCAAGCGGATGGCAACGGGCACGAAAGCCTGTACTGATGCTAGTGAGGACATTCTAATGTTAAGGTTGGTCTTTATTAGCGTTGCAGCCATGCCCTCCTGAGCAATATTGTGCCACGAAAGAAATGTTAACCAGTCACGAATCCTGGTCTGGAAAATGCTGGTAACGCTTTAGAAGACTGTTAGATATGACCTCATTGAACCTTTATGCCGCCGTGTGTATAACGCTTTGCAGCAGCACGTTCGCTTCTGTAGGGGTAACCGACACCATATCCCATCTTACAAGGAAAGGTTCTCAGCTCATGGGGAGATTTTGAGATAGTATTTTGACATGATCACAGGAGCCAATTATATGCGATCAATGCTTACAGCAAACCAGGGCTGTCTCTTTGTCATCTCCACTGAGGACGAACTTCACAATATTTACAATTACAGTGGGTAACTTATTTAAAGGGTTTACAAATGCAGCATAAAGAGTCGTACTGGTGCGAGACCTACACACTTTCATATCAGAATATCGAGCTCTATCCGATGGGCTGTACAAGAGCGCTTAAAAATTTCTCTGAATTTCAGATGTTGTGTGATAAAGTTCAATTACCATGAATTTTTGCTATTACCTATTCAATCTTAGTCTCGAGAAATATCGTGCTAGGTATCACAATGGTTCATATATGTTGTTGCTTTACATTGGTTTGATTCGTTCTAGGTGTGTCTTCATGTTGTTGTGTTGTTGTAATACTCTTTTCTGGCGTTTGCGCTAATCGCGAACGTATTGAATAAATAAATAAATATAGATGTCGAGGCTCTTAGAAAAAACTGAGAAATATTATGAAAAAACTAGAACAGGATTCTGCTAAGAAGACTCTCTACTAAATGGATTGCTCGCGCAGTCTTTATCCGGAGGGATGGTTCAAAATATCTCCAGGGGAATTTTTAAGCGTTCTTGTACAGCCCATCGGATAGAGCTCAAAATGTTGACAATGAATTATACAAAAATCGTACCTGCTTGTTCGTGAAGCCTTTCGCGTGGATATATACGTCAAAATATCTCTACGGGAGAATTCTTAAGCATTCTTGTACAGCCCATCGGATAGAGCTCGAAATTCTGATATGAAAGTGTGTAGGTCTCGCACCTCTTAACGCTTCCTTTGTAAGCCCTCTCAATAAGTTATCCACTGTAATTGTAAATATTGTCGATCTGTGAAGTTCGTCCTCAGTGGGGTCGCGCTCGATCTGCAATCTCCCGTGCTCGGCTAGGTCACCATCGCACGGCGGCGAGGGCTGCCTGAGGCCTGAGTTATACTCCCGCGGGAGCATCCGCGGAACGTCCGCGGACCAATGGTGCACGGCGGAGGCGGGCGTAGCGAGGCGCGGCGATTGGCCAGGTGAGGAGTCTCGGCGCGATTCCCGCCCTTCCGCGAATGCTCCCGCGGGAGTATAACTCAGGCCTTAGAGATCGTCGCGAAGCGGGAGTGGTACGGTGCGAGTCGACGCTAATTGGCTCCGGAGGCACCGTCGGCATCGTCAGTGCGCATCCGAGTCGGGACTAACGACTACCTCCCCGAAAAACTAGCTCATATGAAGGCGTAGAGAGACAGCCTTGAATTGTTGCAAGCATTGGTAGTGTACAATTGAGTTATGTGATTGTGAGAAAGCGTAATAACAACAAAACAATATGTGCAAAAATATTGGCAGTGCACGAACATGAACTCAAAAGGTCGCTTGTGTACTTCTATGATGCGGCACTCCTACCGGCTGCGCCACCAGAGCTCGGGGAGTTTCATAGGGGTTGCTGATTGTTGCGCACACGTTTTCACACCTCTTTTTAAGGTCTTTAAAAAAGCGTTCAGCAAAAACCAACTGTAATTCTGGACTCCGCTCACGAGGCCCTACATCCTGTCAAAATGGCATCGCAAAAGCTCACCACGAGTTGGAACTTTTCCTTGTTAGGCGTATCACAGAATGCGAGAAAAGAGATTTCTGGTGCTCTTCCCAACCCTATTGTGCCATATTCACTCAGACTGTGACTAACAATAACTTGTTAAGATTGTCCCTGTTAAATTATAGGCAAGCCAAAGGCTAGCTAAAGCGAAGAGAACTTACGGTTGAGGCTTCTATTTGGACAACGTATTTAGTCGGCCTTTTAAGACAACGTTTCTAAATAAGCGATTTATTCCGACTTTCCTAAAACGTGCGCAACAATGGAAGTAACTCAGCCGACTTTAGAGGTGTCCAGTTAGTTAGAAAACAGAACAGCTTAAGCTAAAATATTGAATTACTGTAATTATCGCTCCCAGAAAAAACAGCAGCGCTACCCGTTAAGCACCTGTTACGATTTACGAAGGTTTTTTTTCCGTAATTACGATTATCGAAGTCTCGGATTTCACTTGCGCATAGGGGATCGAGTGCCGATGGGTGGCATTCAGAAGACGTGTTCCATACGATGTCCATTGTGCTCTTGAGTCAGAGGACGAGCGGCAGGCATGGTCCGACCTGCATTGGGATTCGGATGACGTGTCACATACTTGGTGTAACATGCGATGGGACCCAAAAGACGTGCCTCAGGCATCGTGCTACCAGCGTGCGCGCGGTTGTAAATATGTAAAAAGTTGAGGCATAAGAAGAATTACCACAGGAATCGATCAAGCGCTATTGCCATCGGTCTGCAGACGGTTGATTTCATTTGTTTCTGCAGATCAGCCACTTCTATTTATTCGGACTTTCGCGACCCCATATAATAAGTGAGGACGCACGCGGGCATGTCTGTCGGTCCGTCTGTTTCCCGCCGCGCAGAGGACGGGTTCTTCGAAGTACAAATCGCGTGAATGCGATAGAAGGAGTGCACAGGCTTCATAGGGATTGTTGAATGCCATATACCACTACCGTATTCCCCATATAGGGGGAAAAGGGCCCTAAAAAGAAAAGAAAACAGCGAAGGTGATTATTTACATCCGGGGCAAAGCCCCCAACCAGGCGTTTGGCGGCCCCTGGTCCGCTGAACTTCTTCATTCTTAAAACCTTCATAAAAACACTGCCACTGACGCTCCATTTTTATGCAGAGAAGCACTGATCTTCAACAGTGGATCTCGCCGTGAAAATTGAAGAGCTCTGTGCAGCAAGTTCGCCAGTACCAATTGCTGTCATTGTTCAGTGTTGACAGAACACTGAAGCACTTCTAACATCGATCGCCACACTGAAATTGAGCTGAGGTCTGCTAGGGTGGGGATTCTTCACGGCTCTTGCTAACCAGTTTTCAGCTATGCTCGCCCGCATCCAGCACTAAATGCGAATTCCGCCTGTGCGACGGCATTTTCTGTCCGCAATTCACGTCTCCCCGTGCTCTTTCACGATGAACAGAGGAATGGCGCTCGAGGCTCTTTGTTTTTCTTGTTTGCTGGAAGGTTAGCGACACTTTCGTCGAGCGGAATTCCTCTGCGCCTATTTCGCATGTGTGTATTCATTTTAGCAGCAGCTGTTGTAGATGCGCAACTTCCCCGAGTATGAGATCTGCGTCCTCTACAGGTGCAGTTTAAATGAGGAAGCGTGCTTCAATGAGGCTCGTTGTCATCCCGGTTACAGAGAGCAGACTTGATTCGTTACCATCATCTCTCACCGAGGGTACGGACAAGCATCTGAGACCGCGTAATGAAGTCTTGGGCTCGCGAGTAGACTCAAGTGCGCAGCTCTCTGCCGGCATCACTTTTCTTCGATGAGCTCACCACGCGCAATCACAACACTCACTAGCTCAGGTCACATGCCGATGGGTGAGGAACTTCACAAAAAACGATAACGTAGGCGTAGTTCTCTAGGCCGTCGATGGTGTCTTTATATCGGCCGACGACTTTTCGTCGTGTTCGCCCTTTTCCTTCTTCCTTGAGATGTCGGAGACATTCACAAAGCTTCTATCGCAAACGCGATTTCATCACACGGCAAGAAATATAGAGGCAAGGCGCGATGTCCAGTAACAAGGCAACATCTAACCAACGAAGGGTCTCAGGCGTAGATCTGAACGGGGGGAATAGATAGTACTACGAGAAACCCATCCTTCATATAGTAGAAAAGCATGTTTCGTTTTTGCTAAGTCCTTGAACCAAAAGAGCCACGAGCCCTCGAAGATGGAGGTGCTAAACCAGATGTTCGACTCCCGTGCTATGCACTATTTTTGTATTTTTTCGTAACCGCTGCCTCCTTCACCAGTTTGCTTTCCTCACATCTTCTACACATTCATTTCACTCTAAATTGTCAAAAGGAACAGATTCGTGATTAACACTCCATGACCTCAACAGCACTAGTTACCCGCACCTGCTGTAACCTGTCGTAGTCAGCGAACGTTTCAAAAACGAATGTCAGATTCGTGATCAGCACCCTAAATAACCCCACTCGGGGAGGTTTGACCGAAAAAAATTTCAACCTCTCCTCGACCTCTGGAGTCGTGAAAGTACAATAGCGCCTTGATGGTGGTTTAAATCAGCTTACTTCCTACACATCTCCTACACATTTATTTCACTCTAAATTGTCAAACAAAGGTTTTCTATGAGCTATGGTTCACTCACTTTTCCCAGTTTCTGAATTATACAACGTTTTGTGTTTTTCAGCGAATGTTAAACAGTGATCTCTCACAGCAGGTACGGGTTATAGCAGGTATGGATGACTAGGGCTGCCGAGGTCATAATCACCGATTTTGCCCAGACGTCTCCAGGGGAGTTATTTGGGGTGCTGATCACGACATTCGCTTTTGAAATTTCGGCTGATTACGGTAGGTTGCAGCAGGTACGGGTGACTAGGGCTGTCGAGGTCATGGGGTGTTAATCATCAATCTGTCCTTTTCACAATTTAGAGTGAAATAAATGTGTAGGAGATGTGTAGAAAGCAAATTGGTGAAGGAGGTAGCGCTTATGAAGAAATGCAAAAGCGGTACATAAGCACGGGAGTCGCACATCTGGCATATCATCCTTGTAGCAACCCCTTACCCTGCTGAGCCACCGACCCGCTTGACGCTGGTTCCTTCGCCGCGTCTCATACAACATCGCGCGCACGCATGCACGTGGGCAAATGATGGTGCGCTACTATACCCCGCCTTCGAGGGCGTAGCTCCTTGGGTTCAAGGACTCAGCAAAAACGACACATGTTCTTCTACTATATGAAGGTTGGAGATTCTCGCAGTACTACCCATTTCCCCCGTTCAGACCTGTGACCCTTCCCTGGTAAGCTCCACGTGGCTGAATGAGTTGGTCATGGATACCATCCGACTTAACTATCCTGAAGGTAAAGTTAGAAACACCGGAGCACGCAAAGCACGAAGGGATGTCTTGAAGTGCCTGCCTGACCATTATGACCTCTGCCCTGCGACTGACTTGCCCTTGCTTGGCTGTGATTCAAAAGGCTTCATCCATATTCTTGCTGTCTCAACTCGCACCATTGCCGTTGAGGGGGCGACCGTAGTGATAGTTCGTTGTGGACAGCGTAAAGATAGTATGTAAGTCGCTGCCAAGGAGCTACATAGCATCCCTTGCCTGTAAGGCGGGTACTCGCGGTGGTGACGTCGATGGCAACGGTTTCCGCGCTATGACGAGCCTCGCTGAATGAACTAATATTATTTATTTATTTATACGTGAAGTTCACGCAAAACATAAACAATTCATAAGGATATTGAAAGAACAGTAAAAAAACATCTTAAAAAGGGACAGATGGAGAACATAGACTACAACACTGATAGAAAGATAAGCAATTAAGCGTTTCGGAAATGTCTGTTTAAAAGCCTTTTGAATTTACTTAAGGTGTTAGGAATTGGAGATGTCTTCGATAATTTGATGATTTCGGAACCAGCCCTTTGTGTAAAGAACGAGGCATGCAGGGAAGTCCTGAAAAGTCTTGAAAAGGGAAGCTTTGCCTGTGCACCTCTGATGGTAGAATGCAAAATCGTGTAAAACTGTTCCACAGATAGACCACTCAATGAGTTTAGAATTTTGTAAATCATGATGAGGTCGCACCTTTTTCTTCGAATAGCAAGCGACGAGATATCAAAATTTTGTTGCGTACAGGGGCGGGCACATACCCATGAAGCCTTATCCAGAGCTTTCTAGTAAAGTTGCTCTGCACTGCTTCAAGTTTTATTCTGTTGCGACTTGAGGACGGGTTAAATACGGTTGTACCATATTCAAGTTGTGGTCGTACGTAGGACTTATATGCTGAAAGTAAATGTTTCACTGAATTAGTGCTCAAGGATTTGAATATGTTGTGGAGATCCCGAACGATATCGGTGCTGCTGACTTGGAACTCTTTAAGGTAGTAAATGTGTCTATTGTCAGGACTTCCAAGATGAAGCAACTTCGTTTTAAGTGAGGAGAGTGGAAACCTCCATGTCGCCGACCATTCAGCAACAGCGTTAATAGCAGATTGAAGTGCAATGCAATCCTCAGTCTTTTCGACGCTTTTGTAGACCTTTATATCGTCCGCAAACATTTTGCAAGACACGCTATACCTTTGAATTACTTCAGGTATTTCAGAAGTATAGATGGTGAAAAGAATAGGAGATAAAACTCCACCTTGCGGCACTCCACTTGTAACTGGATATGATCCTGATAATATGTCATTGATTCTGACTTGAAAGAACCTTCCTGTTATATAACTTTTTATCCAGTTAACTACTCTATGGTGCAAGCCTACTCTGTGTAGCTTAGGATGTAGAAGATCAAAAGGAACCTTGTCAAAGGCCTTAGTAAAATCAAAATAAACGACATCAATATTAATTTTACGGTCTAGTGCACTCGTCTAAGCATTAAGGGCAGCAAGCACCGCAGTTTCTGTAGATCTCCCTGATCTGAATCCATGTTGATTGTCAAGTAAGACGCCTTTAGATTCAATATGCTTGACGATAGCTTTCTTCAGCACCTTCTCAAACACTCTACAAAAATCTGACGTAATCCTTATAGGCCTATAGTTGGATGCTAGAGAGAAAGGCGATTTCTTAGGAATAGGAGTGACGTACAGTACCGTCGGTAAACGTTCGCCAAAACGCGGCCGGCGGCGGATTACTCCGCCGTTTCCGCCGATTTGTCATAACTCTCTTCAAAGTCGCTTATATTCAATGAAAGGCACATTGTTGGAATCAGAACAGCATGATCTACCCAATGGCGTAAAAATCTTAACAAGGTTTCAAAATTTTTGAGTTCGAGATGACCTAGATTAGTCGAGCCTGTAATTGTCTTGACCTGATCCACATTCGCCCCTGAGTCTCCCCTAATTGTGCCCCTGGCAGGGATCGACTTGCCCAGTGGAATTTTAAAAATTTTAAACGCTGTCAAAAATATGTTTCATGCTCATTTTAGGTTTTGTCTCATCACGGCGATATCTTTGATATCAAATTCGTCTGGTTTGTCACCAAGTTCAGCGTTCCATGCATCCTCAACTGCCGATTTTTTTCCATTTTAGTTAATTATTCACGACCGCGTCACTTTTGCTCTAGGGCTGAGTTTTGCTGAAGTTTTCGACTTTGAGGTGCGGATTACAACTGTGGGTTTCAGGCTTAGTTTGATCAAAAGTAAGACGGTATTCAGCCGCCAAATTGGTAGTTTATCAGGGTTCCAGGGAGACACGTCTTGCAAAGGCTACTTTGCGTGTGTAGATCTGTGTCTAAGCTGGATATGAGGTCAGACACCATGCAGTGATGCTGTCTCACATAAACGATGGAGCTGGCAACTCACGTCTCGGAATTTCGCTTCCTTGGAAAATCCAACATTGAGATTTGACACTGACGTTTGCGCAACCCTCGCAGAAGAGCTCCTACCACTTAGCAAAGCCCATATTTGCGATATCTTTCGAAATTTTTTCAGTCGACTTTAATCGAATTTATTACTTGAGACAGGTCCGATACTGGAGCCCACACTGTTGTCGTAATAGCAGTAACCTGACCTGCCTCTGCAAATATGTGTCTTTTGGACATGCAATCGCTGCTTCTCTCCTCTCACTACTCACATTAACCCAACGTAGGGTCGGGATTGAGGTTCCAGAATCAAGGGTGGTCGTACTGTGACGTCGTCTTTTCTGAGGGGGGGGCGTCGTACTCCTCCTCGTTTTAACAGAGGACTTTATCGTATTTTTTCGTAGTTTCTTGTTCGCCTCAAAGAATCCAATTCTTTTAATTTCGGCAGTCTTCAAATCAGTGTGGTCCGCTTCAATTTTCGCAGATTCCACCTGGACGTTATGGATACGACAGTTTTTTTTAACAATAATGTCGCTCTTCTTTAAGAGCGACATTTGCATGCAAAATTGCACTCTATAGAATATCGAGTGTTAATTGCTAGGAATCACTCAAGTGCTTCCCTTACAAGTGTTACCTGATTTCCTGTCTTTTGTTTATCTCTTCACACAGTAAAAAAATAAGCTTCGAGCTTCGATATAATTTGGGGCCATCTACAAAATTGTCGTTTGCATGAAAATGAAACGTCAAATCTAAATGTTGGATTTGAAGGAAACTGCCTTTCCAAGGAAGCGAAACTCCGAGACGTGAGTTGCCAGCTCCATTGTTTTTGTGGGACAGCATCTCTGCATGGTGTCTGACCACATATCCAGCTTTCATCGTGATCGTGGAGACACAGACCTACACACGTGAAGTAGCCTTTGCAGAACGTGTCTCCCTGGAACCCTGATGCACTGCCAATTTGGCGGCTGACTACTGTCTTACTTTTGATCAAACTAAGCCTGAAGCCCACAGTTGTAATTCACACCTCAAAGTCGAAAACTTCAGCAAAACTCAGCCCTAGAGCAAAAGTGATGCGGTCGTAATTAATTATCGAAAGTGGAAAAACCGGCAGTTGAGAACGCAAGGAATGACGTACATGGGGCCAAACAAGACAAATTTGATATAAAATAGATCGCCGTGATTAGGCAAAGCCTGAAATTACCATGCTTTCACTGGGCGAGTCGATCCCTGCCAGGGGGCACAAATAGGGGAGACTCAGGGGGCGAATGTGGATCAGGTCAAGACAATTACGGGCTCGACTAATCTAGGTCATCTCGAACTCAAAAATTTTGAAATCTTGTTAAGATTTTTACTCCACTGGATAGATCATCTTATTCTGATTCCAACAATGTGCCATTCATTGAATATAAGCGACTTTGAAGAGAGTTATGGCAAAGCGGCGGAAACGGCGGATTAATCCGCCGCCGGCCGCGTTTTGGCGATCGTTTACCGACGGCACTGTGTGAGTGCTTCCACCTCTTGGGCACGGTGCTATGCATTAAACTGAAATTGTTCCAGAGGATAAGCAACCGCAGCTGCGATATTACGAATAAAGTATGGAGGAAGCTCATCAGATCTTCTTCTTCTTCTTCAGCGTCTGTCCCGCTTCGTAGCGGGGTCCGCTATTCTGGTGTCATGACGCCACCTTTCCCGATCCAGCGCTAGATCAGGGTGGACACCAGCCGCTTTCAAGTCCGTATGTAACGTATCAGCCCAGCGCTGCTTCGGGCGCCCTCTAGGCCGCTTTCCTGTTACCTCGAAGTTAAGGCCTATCTTGCGGACTCTGTCTTCTTCTCCACGCAGAACGTGGCCGTACCATCGTAAGCGAGCTTCGCGCATCTTGTCCGCTATCGGCGCGACACCGAACTTCTGCCGAATAGCTTCGTTTCGGATGCGGTCCATGCGCGTGACTCCAGCCGTCCAGTGCAGCATCTTCGTCTCCATGACGCTTAGGCACGTTTCAACTTCCTTGGTCGCAGGCCAACACTCAGCGCCGTACATCGCTACTGGCCGGATGACTGCTCTGTAGATCTTCGACTTAAAGCGCTCTGGTATCTTCTTGTCGCAGTGAACGCCAGTCAACGAGCGCCACTTGGACCAAGCTGCACTCACGCGTGAATTCACTTCGACCATCAGTTTGCCGTCAGACGCGACTGCTGATCCCAGGTACTTAAAGACCGCAGTGCGTGGAAGCTCGATGCCGTTAACCTTGATGGAGCTGAACTCGGTAACGTCCGTCGTTAAATACTTGGTCTTCTTCACGTTCAGTCTGAGTCCAAGCCGCTCCAAGCGATCACACCAAGCTTGCAACTCTCGCTCGAGTTCTCCTTTATCTTCGCTAGCGAGCATCACGTCATCGGCATAAAGCAACGTCTAAGGGACGGGCTTCTGAAGATCTCGTGTGATTGCATCCATGACGACAACAAAGAGGAGTGGGGAAAGCGCAGAACCCTGGTGTACCCCGACAGAGATGGGGAACTCCATAGAGGTTCCGGCTGCAGCTTGAACTCGACTCTTTGGACAAGAGTAGAGAATTCGCACCCACTCTATGAGCTCTTCAGGAACTCCATGATGTCGCAAGGCGTGCCATATCACTTCACGCGGTACGCAGTCAAAGGCCTTCTCCAAGTCGAGGAAGGCGATATACACTGCCTTCTGTTTCTCGCGATGCTTCTTTATCAGGAGGCGAGTGGCGTGTATGGCATCAACGGTGCCACAGCCAGCCACGAAGCCGCATTGATTGCTGGACAGCTGGGCGATGTCCCGAATTCGTCCATCAACAATTCGCTCAAAGATCTTCATGCCGTGCGAAAGCAAGCGAATCGGATGGTAATTGGAGCAGTCTGTAGGACTGCCCTTTTTCTTCCAAATTGGAATCGTCGTACTTTGACGCCAACACTCAGGCACTTTCTTCTCCGCCACAACCTGATTAAAGAACTTCGCCAACCACTCAGCAGGGTACCAGTACTTGGACTTCCATAAATCAGCTGCCACGTCATCGGGCCCAGTCGCTTTGCCTGGCCTCATCTTCTTCAAAGCCGCTTCAGTCTCCTCCACGGTGATCTTCTGAACGGGGTCGTGGGTTGGAGCCGTGGAAGGGATGGCTGGATGAGGAAATTCTACTGTAGAGATTTCCTCAAAGTAGTCGCGCCATCGCTTCAATGCCTTCTTGCGGTCCGTAAGAAGATGGCCGTTCTCATCATTGATGCCGAAAAACTTCTCAATATCCTCGGTCTGGCGATGGCGATTCTTTGCAAGTCGGTACAGATACCGCTCACCATCACGAGACTCGAGCTTCTCGTTGACATCTCCATAATGAGTGGCTTTCGCAACAGCCACGGCCTTCTTTGCAGCTTTCCTCGCTTCTTGGTACTTCTGCCAGTTATCGGCTGTCTTTTCGCCGAGAAACACGTGATAGAGCGACTTCTTCTCTCGAACCTTCGCTTTCACGTCGTTTGTCCACAGCCATGTCTGCTTGTCGACCTTCCGTCGCCCAGGCTTCGTAATGCCGAGTTCTGACTGTGCAGCTTGACGAATCGCGTCGGTCGCCTTCTTCCAAGTTTCGTCGACAGTCGTGACTGTCGGTAACCGCACGCGAGAAATCACAGCTGCTTCCTTCTCTCTGATTCGCCACCACTTAATTCTAGCTGCACCGCATCGCTCAACCTGCTTCAGCCTCGGAGGGGCGATCTTCAAAGTGCAGATCAGCGGTCGATGCTGCGGGGCGACCGTCTCATACGGCACGATCTTCGCGTCTGTGACAAGACTCCGGTCGCGATCTCTCACAAGGACAAAGTCTATCTGAGACTTGGAGCTCCCACTATAGTATGAGATGAGGTGGGAGTCGCGTTTTCGGAAAACGGTGTTCACAATGGTGAGATTATGCGATTCCGCATACTCAAGAATGCGCTCACCATCGGCGTTACGTGATCCGTATCCGAACCCACCATGACAGCTGTACCCGTCTTTCGTAGCACCTACGTGCCCATTAAGGTCACCAGCAACTATGATGACATCTTTCGACGGTACCACTGCTGCCTTCTCATCAAGCAGGCTCCAAAACTCTTCCTTGGCTTGATCCGAGCAGCCAGTCTGCGGAGCATACGCAGAGAAGAAGTGATAGAGTCGCTCCTTAGCGGCGACAACGATCTTCATCAATCGATCGTCAAAGCGCTCGACGCTTACAATCGAGTCACGAAATCGTTCGGAGACGATTATTCCGACACCACTGGTGGTCCTGGAACTTCCACATAGAACGGCCTTAAAGCCACGTCCTATATCCCTTGACTTGCGGCAGGACCACCTCGTCTCCTGCACCGCACAGAAATCAACTCTTCTACGCTCCAGTGCTTCAACCAACTCGCACGAGCGGCCCGTCAACGTACCCACATTCAGCGTAGCCACGCGGGTCCTGCTTACGTTACGGGACTTTCGGACTAGCTCAGTTGCCCCCCGATGCCGTCCTCGCATCAGGGACCCTCGCATACTTCTCACACTCGCCGGGCTCTGCGAGTGCGCGTCGGCTCCCGCGGACGCCGTAGCACTATCTCGAAACACTTGAGCTGTCATACACCATGTGATGTGACATGGGTCTTCGTAGGCCGGCCTGTCACAAGGGCCTGTCGCCTGCAATCGAGTGTCCGTGTTCGGCTTAACTCGCAGAGCGAGTAGTTTCCAGTGGCACCACGTGGAGGAACGGACATCGCCACCAGAGGAAGCTCATCAGATGTCCAGGAAAAAGTGGGTGAGAGATTGCATAACATTTCGTAAATATCTTCCTTCTAGAACCATACTTCACTGTCTCTTAGCGATGGAATACAAATATGTAATTCAGCGCAGGAGTTCTGAAAGTGGCCAAAATAAGACTTTACAAAGTGCTTAGCTAACATAGCTACCTTCTCTGAATCAGTATTTGCTGAACTGCCATCCCCATCATTTAATGCAAAAATTTGAACGTTCTGCTTTAATCTCGAGTTCAGAAATTTATAGAAAATTTTTTCTCGGATTTTCAAGAACTTCACATTCTATGTGGTTGTTATATTTTCGGAGTAAACGATCGAACTCATCACTAATAGCCTTAAATTTATCAATGCTTGCCGGAATAGGATTCTTTTGAAATTCATTCCAAGCCTTCTTTTTAAGGTCACGAAGTCGGCGGAGATTTGGTGGAATGTTATCATGAAGTAATGCTTTTTCTCGGTAGGAATAAGCTGATATACGCAAAACTGTAGAGCTGATAAAAAGAATTCCTACTTGTCATCAATATCGGTGAAATTCTCTAAGAGTAATCGCCAGTCTAGAGAAATCAAAAACCGACAGATGTGTTCGTAATTGGCTTTGTGATGACATACGTTTTGCCTCAATTTGAGGCCGCTCGAAATACGAATGTAATACTCGCATGGTCACTGGTGCCGATTGGAGAGTTTATTGTAATATTCGTTATTAGGCTAGAGTGGCTACTAAGAATCAAATCCAAAATGTGGTTGCCGCGAGTTGGACGATATTCTCCAGAAACTTGTTAGAATCACACATATTATTAGGTTGGAAAAAAAGCCTTTTCATTTTTTTCAAAGATTTATTACTTCACAACTACAAAGTCAAATCAACTGAGATAAACTCTATTTTGTCCCACTACACTTCTCCAAAGACTGGGTAATTTTCCAATTCCTCTCGCTTAAAAGACTGCAGTTCTGGAGTCGAACCATTGATGAATCCAATTTTTGAGGTCTTCATCAGTCCCAAAATATTTCTCTCCAATTTCTTGCTTGAAAGCACGGAAGAGATGGTAGTCGGCACGAACGAGGTTAGGGCTATACGGTGGATGTGACATTACCTCCCAGCCCAGCTCCTTTATTGTTTCTCTTGTGAGTCTTGCAACATGTAGTTTTGCATCGTCATGCAGGATCATCACCTTCGACTTCTCCGGCCTGTTTTCTTAGAGAGTTGCGACGACTTTGTGGAGTTGGCCGCAGTATGTGACAGCAGTAAGTGTCTCTCCACTTCTGAGAGTTTGCCGATAAATCACTTCTCTGATATCCCACCAAACACTCAAGAAAATCATCCTTTCGTGAACATTGGGCTTGAGATCAGACTTAGGGCTCTCTCCCTTTTGTACCCATTGCCTTTTCCTCGGAAGTTGGCACACAGAACCCAGGACTCTTTGCCTGTCACAATCCGCGGAAGAAACGATTTTCTTCCTTATCTGGACAGAAGAGAAGCAGCGATGGAGAGCTGTCGACCTTTCTGAGTGTCTGACAGGGCATGTGGAATCCAAGCTCCAAATTTCCATGAAAGCCAAGATTCTTCAGATGGATTCCTACTATCCTATGAGACACTTCGAGCTTCTCTGCCAGCTGACGTGTCGTCTGCCAACTATCGGTACGAAGAAGATGGTGTAGTTCACTGTCGTCCAATCCAGTTGGCCTTCCTGACCATGCTTTGCCCTCAGTGAATAATCTCCTTTTAAAGACTTTCCGAACCACTCATAACAGGCGCGATGAGTAGTAGATCCCAAGCCATATATATGGTCAATTTGGTCTGCTGCCTGACGTGCTGTGGATTCTTTAATGAATTCATGAAGAATGCCGTGCTGAAAACGGCCATGAGGTAGATCTGGCATTGAGTTCGGAAGATTGGGTGGATAACGAATTACAAGAAGAGTCTTAACCTGTGTCCGCGTGCGAACGGTAGACAAGTGTGATAAGATTACGAAATCAGCAATCAACATTGGCTAGTGCGTTTACAAGGGGAAGGGTAAAAAAAATTTCGAAGTGTGAAGAGACTTTTTTCCAACCTAATATTATCTCCTCTGCAGTTTATCATTGCAATCTGTAGTGCAACATCTTCGCGATTTGACAGCAGCAAAAAAGGTGGGGCAATAAAACTGGACACTATAGGAACAGCTTTCAAACCGACCGGTTACAGGATAAATGGATACAGGACGATGTTGATCCATCTATATATTTTTGGAATCCGCCGCGCAATCTACTTCTATAGGATGTCATGGATCAAACGGAAGGCGTACGTGGCCTCTACAATAAATTGCGGTCGCTAGCCGGTGCTTTGTCTTTCCCAGACAAATGTGGTACCAATTCACCGAAACCGGAGGGATGGAAGGCTTGATCGGCCTAAGAGGGAAGTCCGAACTAGGAACCTGGTATTGCGTCGTATGAATTCGGAACCCCTGGCGCGACATCGGTGACACGTCGTCTGAATACGGACAGGCCTTTTCGACATTGGTGACACCTCTTCTGAACTCATGCACCTGATGAACGACGTCGGTGACACCTCTTCTGAACTCGGATGCTCGCTTTCACGACGTCGGTGACACATGCCCGGAACTCGGACGCCCTTTGCTTGACTTTGGCGACATGTCTTCCGACCCCTCTATATCCTACTATATATGAAGGAGTTGTTCGTCCGTCCGTCTGTCCGTCCGTCCATGCGTCCGTCTGTTCATCTGTCTTATCTTTCCTAGAAGTCGAGTAGCAGGCGTCCGTGTTTAGACAAGGTGCCACTCACGCCATGTCGAGACCTTCAGAAGAAGTGTCATCGGTGTCGCCCAAAGGGCGTTCGAGTTCAAAAGACATGCCAGCGACGTTGCTCAGCAGGCGTACGGATTTAGAAGAGGTGTCATCGACATCGTGCAACAGGCGCTCGGATTCAGAAGGCATGTAACCGATGTCGCGCATTGGGTGTTTGGGTTCATATGAGGTGTCAACGGTGCCGCGTAATAGTTGTCTGGAGGTCAGAAGACATGTCACCGACGCTGTTCAACAGGCGTCCGGTTTCAGAAGACGTGTAACCGATGTCGCCCAATGTGTGTCTGAGTTCAGAAGCGGTGTCACCGATGTCGCGCTAAGGGTGTCCGGGTTGAGAAAACATGTCACCGACGCTGTTCAACAGGCGTCCGGGTTCAGAAGACATCACCGATGTCATGCAAGGGTGTCTGGGTGTTCAGAAGAGGTGTAACCGATGTCATGAAAAAGGTGTCTAGGTTCAGAAGAGGTGTCACCTATGTCGCGCAAGGGGTGTCTGGATTCCGAACACGTGTAATGGGAGACCACTAAAGGGGAGACCGGTAAGCGGGGGTCCAGTGAAGGGTGGGAGGACAAGTGAAGGGAAGGGCTACCAGTAAGGGCAGACCTTTAATGGGAACGAAGCGGGACCGATAAAGGATACCACCAAGGTGAGGATTGGGGGATTGTTAGGAGGGGGGGGGGGTAACGGGAACCAGTGAAGTGGGAGGGTCCTGTGAAGAGGAAACCGGTAAAGGGGTACCATTAAAGGAGGACCAGTGAAGAGGAACCAATGAAGGTAGGACTAGTAATTGCGGCCAGTGAAGGGGAGAGGCCCAGTAAAGGAGATCAGTGAAGGTGAGACCAGTAATGGTTGAGCTGTGAAGGGGTGGGGGCAGTAAAGGAGGGACCGGTAAGGGGACCATTAATGGGGTCAGTGGAGGGGGACCAATAAACTTGGTGAGGGAGGCAGTAAGGGGCTGGCAAAAGGGGAAAACTGGGACAGTGAACGGGAACCAGTGAAGTGGGAGTCCTGTGAAGGGGAAGGGGGGGGGGGGTGGACCGGTAAATGGGGAACCAGTGAAGGTGGGACCAGTAATGAGGGCCAGTGAAAGGGACTGCCAAAAGAGGGTGGACCAGTGAAGAGGGGACGTGAAGGTGGGACCAGGAAGGGGGATCAGTGGAAGGAACCTGTAAGGGGGACCAGTACTTTTCTCACTATCGTGCAACGGGTATGTGACAGGAGCGTCGCGCAACGTGCGTCTAGATCAAGATGTGCCACAGATCAAACATTGCAAAGCATACGTTGGACTTTCAGTTGACCTTTCAAAGGCAGCGTGCGTGTGCGTGTCATGCCTCTCACTCTCACTACTGACTGGGGGAGGGGAGATTGACTCCCCCAGTCAGTAGATTGCAGTGGTGTTCATTGATGTGTGTCTTTTTCAATTCCAGGGTATCTTTATAAACTATTTTCAAAATATCATCTACTTGTTTTTCGTCTAAGTTATGGACTATTAGTACGTCATCCATATGCCTGTATGGTATAAATATGCTATTACTACTAGCAACAAACGCTTTAGCGAATTCGTATTCCAACATAGACATTGTGATATCTGCAAGTAGTGGACTAAAGTTACCTCCTTGAGGAACACCTTTGTTTTGCCTGAAGATAGTTGAGCTAAATACTACATAGCTATTTTTAAGTAAGAAATTAACTTGATCCATAATGTCTTGCATATTAAATATTTTATATTGAGAATTCAAATTTGTTTCATTAGTGTAAAATGTCTTGTAACCATTACAAGCTATGAAATTTTTATTAGCATTTTTAAAACAGATTTTGAGTAAAACTGCAATTTTGTCTAAGATAGTCTTATGAGGCAGGTTAGTAAACATATCTTTGAAGTCTGCTGAATAGAGTTTCATATGGTTATCTTGTAATGCATTTAGTTCATAGGTAATATTTGTATTATTAATTGCCCAATATATTTTCATAGATCTGTTTTGGTTAGCTACTACGTTATAATAGTTAATAAAATGATTCTTATTAAATGTGAATATACATTGTAATTGTAAGGCAAGGTTTTTAACGCTGCTTTTGGATGCGCCTGTTATAAATCTAAAACTAATTGGGTCCTTGTGCATTTTAGGTAGGCAGTAGATTATCGGAATTGCGGTGTCATTGTTAATTCTTAAACCGTTATTCACATTAAAAAGGTTGTGTCTACGTAAGATATCAGATTCACTGATATTGGGCATGTGATTGTACAATTTGTTGTTTTGGTCTTTAGTTGTCAAGAGCACATTGTACGAGTTAATGACTACTCCTAGTTCTTTCATAGTTACTTTAAGTAGTATTTTTCGCAAGTTATACCGTAGTTGTTAGAAGCTTTGTCTAGTGGGCAAAAAATAACGTAATTTTGGTAGTACTTTATTTGATTATATGGGACAATTTCTGATATTTCTTGATTATTATTTAGTACGGGATTAACTTTATTTCTGTATTGTAAAATAAAATGCTTTCTAATTTGAATTATAATGTTAACATTCAACTTATATTTATTTTTGATTTTCTCGATAATAACATCAATAGCCTGGTATATATGAATTTCATTTTTTTCTTTGTCTAGTTTTTTAAGTACCCTACATTTAGTGCCTTTACTAAGTAATTCTCATAGTGCTATATCTTTTATGATTTCTAAATTACCTGTTATAATATGATTATGATGCTTGTCGACAAATTTTTTATCGTTTACATATATTGTTTCGCATGGACAAGGGTTAGATAAGATATGAGAAATGTTAGTGTTATCTAGTGACTTAAGAAACTTATTGTAATTAAAAATTTTGGTTGATATTGGAGGATCGTATTTGTAGACTACTCTAAAAGGTAGTTTATTTGATTGTAAATTCTTCAGAAATTCGATGGAGTAGATGCTATTAAATATTTTATTAAAGTTGACAACATCTAATTTAGTATGTATATAAGGGACTAAATAAAGGATAAAGGATAAAGGACGGCGTTAATCAATCCCTTCTGGGATGCGCCAGCGCATTCTACTTCTACGGGATGTCGTGGAGGCGACATGAATGCGTATTTGGCCATACAATGACTTGCGGTGGCCAGCCGATGAACAAGTCAGCGCTCTATCCTTCCCAGACAAGTCTGGTACCAATTCACCGACCCCGGAGGGATGGAAGGCTTGGTTGGCCTAGGCGGGAAATCCGAACCAGGAACCTGGTATCGGGTGCACGCGACAGTCGCGCCTCCTCCGACTGCGCTATAAGGGACTACTACATTAAAATATTCTTTCTTCATCGTATTATTGTTATTATGAATGTAGTTATATTTTGGTGTTGTCAGTAAGCAATATAGAACAAGCTTTGCTTTTTGTTTAAGATGTTTTAAAAATAGTGGATCAAGACATAATTCTAACAGTCTTATTATATTTCTTTTCGAAAGACTTTTAAGGAGTCTATAAAAATCCATAATGTGAATGTTATTTTCATTGCTGCTTAAATAGTTAAGAATTTCGTTATATCTGTTGTGGTCTTGTTGCTTATTTTTTGCCTTTTTTCCTCTATTTGTTCTTTCTTTAATGATCTTTAATGCGAAGTAAGGGTGATTAGCTTTATGCCTTAGAGGATTTGCAATGTTTGTTATATTACCTTACCCTTTTATATTGTCATTAAGTCCAAGCGGAGATGCAGTGTTGAGTAGTTTTATCCAGAAAAGTTCCTTATTGAGTAATGTATTTTTGTCTTTGTTGTTCTCTAGTGAATCTAAAATACTAACCTCAAATTCCGACTTACAGTTGTGAAAGTGAGTATATAAAACATTAAATTTCTTTTTATTATTTATGTAATACATATGCTCTCCTATTCTTTCTTTTAGACTTCTTGTAGTGATGCCTACGTATTGGATGTTACATTTTTACATGTGATGCAATAAACTACATTCTTGGTGCAACAAGAAGAAGTTGTTGTTTTAAAAGTGTTGATCTTAAATTTAGTTCCGCTAGAAATTATATTGTCATTAAAAGAAGTAATGTTACATACGGTACAGTTGACATTACAACGCAATCCTTTATGCTGGTTGCCAAAATCTTTAATTATATATTGATTGCTTCCGTTTTTAAACTTGCAGAAAACGGGAGAGAGGTGAAATAGTTATTTGTTTTAGTTACTATGTTGTCTTTAGACCTATATCTGAGTACATGGGCGGTCTAACCCAAGTACAAAGAGGAGTCTCCCTTGAAGGGTTCCGTGGGAGTGCCACGCGGGGTTGTCAGACCCGTACGTTAGACCCGTAATGGAGGCGCCAAAACATGACCCCTCTTGACTATTTTGACTTTTATAAACCCCATCATTACGGATCCCCATTTTTTAGTAAGAGGATGGGGCCTCTTGAGTGGGTAAGATAGTTCGTGTGAGATGTCTCAATTCCAAAGAATAGAAATGAAAAGTGTTTTAATATTTACGTTTGAAAATGTCGTATAGACTGTAATAAATAAAATGGCAAAGTTAGCCTAATATAGGAGCATTCAATTTGATTAATTGTGGGATTGCAATATACTTTTTTGACCACGCAGTACCGAATGTAACAGTATAGTAAGTAAATCATAAATACTACTGTCGTTTATTATTAATATTGTACTTTATTAACCATTTGGTTTTAAGTTGACAATGTTTTAATTTCTTAATAATACAAAAATATTTAATAATCTATTATGTTTGTTGTTTTATAATTGGTTCTAATTATATCACAGATTTCATTTATTATTCATTATTATTATATATTTCATTTTCTTAACAAATTATTTCTGTTTAGTATTTACATAACATCCACAAAATTTTGGAATATAAAAACATCAGTAGAACACAGCAATAACTCAAGTGAAATAGATGGGAGAAGATTTTTAATTAAGATAGAAGACTGAAAGAGTAAAGATTTGAGAGAACTCTGCGTCAACTAGACGCTTGGCCACTGGCCACATGAGAACGCCACTGGCGTCTGAGGAAGTATCCTCATAAAAAGAATGACTGAGAGAATAAATATTAGGAGAGAAATCTGCGTCAACTAGACGCTTAGCCACTGGCTACATAAGAACGCCGCTGGCGTCTGAGGAAGTATCCTCATAAAAAGAATTTATCAAAGAAATTTTTAAGAAGTAAATTAAGAAGTAAAATTTGTAAAATTAAAGAGATAAAATAAAAAATTACGAAATTATTATATCAATAAATTATTATAGTTAATTAAACATAATTCTAAAATAATAATTTTTATAACATAATAAAATCAATAAAATAGGCAAAAATTATGACCGTAAAATCAATAAAACAATAAAACTGGCTAAAATATTTAAACAATTAAAATATTTTGAATAATTAAAATAACCCGATAGTCGGTGCTGAGGTAATATATGCTGAGGTAAACAAGATTATTCTATAGGTGTCCGGCTTCAAATCAAAATGCGTTCAGTTTACAAACAATGTGTCTGTTGCAGTTCAAGGTGAACATTGTACATAGAGTGCTGCAATAATGTGTGATTTCCGAGTGGTTAGAATCTAAACTATGTGTAGTGAGACGGTGCTCCATGTTTTGTTTCCGGACACCCGGAGAACCAGACCCTAAGTTTTTAAATCAACAACACTAAGTACTGATACATAACTGCAAAAGAGCTTCTGATGGTGAAGTGAAAGTCGCTAAGGTAGGACGTCCAAACGCGAAGAGGGACAGGCAAATTACCGCTCTTCACCTGCCCCAAAAATGTTACCCCGAATGTCTTTGAGCTCCTGGCTTAGCCTTTAGGTTCATAACGGATCTGTGAAGCATGCACTGCTCTGGATTACGGTGATATGTTTTGCTTTTCATGTTTTACGCAACCGACATTGTCTCGACGTTCGTCTACCGCTCGCCTGCTGCCCCCGGTTCGGCTGAGCCCATTGCTCGTGACGGCCCCGTGCCAAACCCGGGGATTTGCATGTGTTCTGCTAGCCATTGCCGCATTCCGCACTGTCAGCGGTTCCTTTCCACGGTCGTCCCTCCACCCATTTCCGGCTTCGGATCGATTACTTCTCCCAAGTTCCTCAGAGCTTCACCCCTGTGTGTGCACTTCTATTCTAGTCGATCACCCCTGATCTGAGGAGTCCGCCGCTACGACCTTAAAAAAGCGAGAATGGGTCGGGTGGGGCCACGTTTTGAGAAGGTGAAATCTGGCTGCGTATCTGGTCGAAGTATCTGATCCGACGCCGTCGCGCTCCGGCCACAACCGGAGCGCGTCCAACGACTCCTCCTTCGCTCCGGCTGATTAGAGGTTTGCGTTTCTATTGAATTTCGCCTCAGCACCTTCTCGTCACATGAACACAGAACGTTTGGGCTCGCGTCATTCTTCCGCCAGGCTTCCCCTGCTGTTTATCCGATGATTCACGAAGCGCTTTTCTTAGTCGCGAGACGCTTACCGGAGCACTTCTATTCAAGGAGACCACGAATTCTCGTTCGAAAATACTCCGGCCTCATTACATGCGCTCTCCGGAACCAGTGAGTAACTTTCGATGGCGGCCGCGCGCACCTCTATTGTTGTGGGAAGGCGCTGTGAAGGCCTTAACAACAGCAATTGCCATTGCCAAATAACCTCTAATAAGTAGTCCTACTCCTTGTGTCCCTCCACATACATACATCTCTCGTCACGGATAAATCCTAGAACAGGCGCATGGCTCCCACTCCGGCAAAGGTCATTCTGATAAGTTATCAGTTTGTGCTGGAAGTGAGAGGTGTAGAAGTACACTGAAATTCGAGTGCTGACCGCAAAATCTCGTCCAGCTCAAAGTGACATCGGTTTCCACTAGAAAATAAAAAGACCATGCTAGAGGCATTACTTTCTCAATTTCCGAAATTCTGCTTTGCGCTTATGACGAGACTAGGGCAGTTTTCGGACGTGAACAGTGGCTTCCTAGTGTGCGAGGCACCAGCTGGAGAGACACCTAAACAATATGTATACTAGAGGAACCTGCCAAAATATTCTCGGGAGTATTGCATCTCGTCGGCAAGAGGCATCGCTCTCGCGTGCAGCTGAAATTCGGCTTTCTGTAGGTTTCCTTTCTCTAGGTTTCACGCTCAACGACAGTTCCCAGTTCAATTAGTTGATGCCACGCTCACGGAAGTAAAATGCTTAGTGTATTCTATAGAACAGATTAAACAACGCTATTCTGCAACGTTTTACACTTCTGACGAATTTCGGGAGCGTCGCTTTCGACTCCATTTGATTTTGTTCTCCAGTATTTGGAGAACGGCGGAACCGTCCGAACGCGCCGCCGTGCGTAGAACACAGAGAATCTTCTCCTCATCTGCATGTAAAAGACAAAACAATCAAATCAGCGAGCGGCGACTGTTGGTCATTGCAAAAAGTGAGTAAAGTCTACATTGGAGGCAGCGCACGGGAGCTAGTCTACTCTCTGCTTCTTTTCGAGTTCGGCTTCTTTTTCGCATCTTTACCGCGTCTACACCCAATTATATAATACCAGACGTTCAGTGGCCTAGCGGCCGCCAAACGTCTGGTTGGAGACTTCGCCGCC
The DNA here is from genome assembly GCA_947359475.1 of Heligmosomoides polygyrus bakeri. Lineage (NCBI taxonomy): Eukaryota > Metazoa > Nematoda > Chromadorea > Rhabditida > Heligmosomidae > Heligmosomoides > Heligmosomoides polygyrus. The sequence goes on along the minus strand of OX375865.1, from coordinate 66,434,656 downwards.
AAACCCCGAGAATAGAACAACCTCAATCTTTCCCCTTTCTTCTTTAGGCCTTCTTACAGTATAAAAAACTGGTTTTACTATATAGATTAGTACAGTGGGATATGGTAGGGCAGAATTTTCGCATATGAAGCCCATCCGCCCTCCATCACATGCACGCGATGTATTCTCCGAAGCGCTCGTTCGTAAACAGGTAATGACAGTCCCAATCCGGTGCTCAACCAGCAAAATCATAACTAAAATTAATCGGTATTGGTCGACATCGCTTACAGTCCGACGGCAATAATACTCCTCCGAATCCCATGGTCATTCTCTTTATCCCTCCCCCCCCCCCCCCGAAATACTTCCTTTCCTATGTGCTGGCAAAGGAACGGAGTTAGAGTCAAGCAGGCACATGTGACACTTAGCACCGATTCACGTGTCACTACGTTGCCACGACGTCTATGACACTCCTTCTGCACTCTGACACACGTGCCACGACTTCTGTAAGCCGTCTTCAGAAATCCGGCGCAGACTGAACTATATTGAGGGAAAATGCTGTTCCCCCTCCTTATTCACTCTCCCCCTCTAATGTTTCCCTTTTGTTGGTTCTTTCCTATTGGTCGCCTTACTCCGAATCCCTACGCAAGTTGCACAACGTCTTCATTGCGTCTTCTGTCTTCTGAATCCTTACGTACGTTGAACAACGTCTTCAGCATGTCTTCTGAATCTCTACGCACGTTGGGTGACATCATCAGCACATCTTTTGAATCCCTATGCACGTTGGACGACGTCTAGCGCAGGTCTTCTGAATCTTGACTCACAACGTCTAGCGCACGTCTTCTGAATCCCTACGCAAGTTGGACGACGTTGAACGGCGTCTTCAGCACGTCTTCTGAGTACCTACGCAAGTTGGACGGCGTCTTCAGCGTGTCTTCTGAATCCCTCAAGTTAGACAACATCTTCAGCGCGTCTTCTGAATACCTACGCAAGTTGGACGACGTCTACGGCACGTCTCCTGAATCCCTACGCTCTGCACTCGTTCCCCATTCATACCCTGACGCGTTGCCCTTGAATATCTTGTAAACTTGGACGATTAGCCGCCAAGGATATGGTTCGCCAGCAATCGCCCATGGTTAAGCTCAAAGAAAGCCCGGCTGTAATACGCCACACTGTCGTGGGCATCTTTTGGCTTCAGTCCCCCCTCCCCGTGACGGACACGTGGCATTAGCCGATTATATTAGTAGGATATTGCAGTGTAAACTCGACACGAACTTTTCTCTCGAAAGCGATTCTCATCTAAAAGCGTGACGCCAACATTACCAATTGCACAGCGAGTTAAACAATTGAGGCAGCACTGCTTCCATCTACGGGTTTTGCTGTTTCCATTGATCTTACTAGTTAGTGAAGTGCTCAAGAGAGTGTTTCACTGCTGCTGGCCTTACTTTTTGAGACTTTTGTTTTCTGAAAGGTCGCTTTGTGCTTCAAAGTGAGGCTAAAGAATGTCGGTTGCCCTGCACTTCCTCACTTTCCACAGGAGCCCCAGCTGAACAGTGACGTATCTCAGAGCCAGCTCAGATTAGATGGGTCGTGAACAGTCAAGAGCTCAAATAGTTTCTTTCCTTGTTGGAGGGTAAAACATTATTTTTCTTAATTCTCAAGCCTTAGGTTTGAGAGGATAGCGATGGTGAGGACATATTTTCTCTTGAAGATAGCCACACGAAAGAAAGAAATGAAACAAAGAAACAAATGGCGCCGCCCATGAGCTGAGTAACCAGTAATGTGCGCCTTCAAATGCAACCGGAGTCTTCATTATGGATCAACAGATTTCAAGAGTCACGTCTTTCAACGAAGTGACAACATTACACACCCTGTTGCTCGGATCTCAATTTTCCTTAGCAGTAGCAGCGTCAAAGGCCGGCGAGGAACAAGAAATTTGTTCAGCACTTCCAGTTTTCCTTCACCTTTGTGTTTTTCTTTGCTGTTAGAGGAGCGTCTGTTTAGATCAGCAACTCGCCGTCGGACTCTTAGCTGGTTCTCCGGCATTCAAAGCGCCCCTAGAAAGAATAATTGGGCGCGTTTATCCTCTTCACTCTGCGTTCGCCTGTGCGCTGCTCTTGTGTGCCAACCCGTACAAGAACTCGTCATATTCTTCATGAGTTTGCGGTGTCTTTCAGGCCACCATGAAACCGGTAAATCTCCCTCACACTTTGGTTTTGCCTTGCTGTTGTCATGTAGGACGCATTTGCAACAATGGTTATTTGTCCGCGAATATTGAGATCTGATTGCGGAGGAGAAGCTTCACTGGAATGCACAATCTCCCCTAAATCAAACAGAATTCTATAAAAATTTGAGGCCGTGTACCTCGGAGCGTACCATTAGCAATATGTATTGAACCTTCGTCAGAACTCTTTAGGAACGCTTCGAGCAGAGTGGCTTGTCTGGCTCGGAATTCCGTCCAGGTTCCTAATTCCATTGTCCTCAGTTCGAGTCATGAGCTGCATACGACACTCGTGCTGCAGTGACGCAGCTGGTCGTTCCTGGTGGAGTTATAACCTGAGTTCCTTCTCGGTCGCATACGGAACGATCGTGCCAGGGCAGGCATTCGAGGGCAAGACAAAACATTCGCCTCAAGCAGCAGCTATTGAGCATCTAACGCTTCAGATGACTTAAATAAAAACCTTTAAGTAGGCGTTTCCGGCACTTATCGACCTAGACGGAGGGCCTCGTCTGCAGCAAGTACGTGAGAACGATCCTTTCACCCTATGACCTCACTTGCCCTCCGAGGCGACTTATTCACTTCTCCGGCTCCCGGGCGTCGCGTAGCGCCCTGCGAGGCGCCGTCGCGACCTCGCGTGTCCTTTGACCGCTCCGCAATTACCTCAGATTCTCTCGCAGCTGAAAGGGGCAGCGTCCTGTGCTCACCGTATAGTCGGCGGCATACGGTGTGTTTCGCTCCGCTCACAGCGACTCGGAAAACTGAGCCCATGATGAGCGGCACTAGCGCCGTGTCTAATGATATCCACCGCTCGTCGAGTCCATTTTCACGCCTTCATCAGCACTTTGGCGATTTCTTCTAACTTGCGCTACCACTGTTTTAACCACGAATTCGCTTTTCAGCTAAACTCATTATCGCTCTCAGATGCATCTGTTGGCTAAGATGACGGCGAGAGTACGTCCAACCACCAACTAGTCATGACTGATGTTTCTGCCGAGGAAATTGAGCCATGCCTAAGTACCGAACCCGTCAAGTCACCAGGTGAGCTCTTCCGCTAGGTTGCTCTTGCTAATTCTTCATCCTTCTCCTTTCCTTCATTTGGGAGTTCGATGAAAAATGCATATTTTTCAAAGAAAGTTGGCACCAAGCGTATGATTGCGCTCGAATAATGTCGTGCGTCAGCCTTTCCGGCTACTGCAGCTCCACAGAACAACCGGACGCCGAAATAATACGCTGCTGCTTTATGTAAAAATCGTCTGTCCCACAAGCACTGTAACGACCTTGAATTGTCTCAACGGAGAGGGATAGCAGTGCACAGTGGTGCTTTGAGATGAGGGATGTGTATTCCGAGAAGCAGCCTCGAACCTTGATTCCAAATGTAGCTTCGCATTTGCAACGGACGTCGGAGAACGGAGATACGAACCATTTCTGCTTCGCTTTGAATGCGAGCTGCTTGCGCTCAGGGCAGGCTACCACATGCCGAGCTGAAGTAGGATGTAAACGCCGCTGAGAACCGGCAGTGGTGGCGCGGTGGATGGAAAGGTCACATAGCAGGAAGCAGAGCGTGCGTGGTTCAACTCCCTGGTGGTGGTCCCTCCCTACTTTGCGATTCCTTAAAAAGAACCGACGCGATCAATCGAAGCTCTCCATATGAAACTGCAACGAAAAGCTTTGCCAGAAAGGAGACCGCCGGATTTAGTGCAATACTGTTGTTTCACGACTTCGAGATCGAGGAGACTTCTTCAAGGGTGGTTATTCCGAGTTTTGATTATGAATATATCCATTTTTAAAACCTCGGCCGATCACGGCACACTACTGTAGCTATGAGTGAGTAGAGTGGTGCGGTCGGAAGCGATACCAAAGGCGAACCTTTTGTTCGTGATCAGTGCCTTAAGCATATTCGCTTGTCAAATTTCGGCGAAACTGGGATTGCGACTTCACCTTTGCTCAATCATACCTACCTTACCCTACTCCTACTCCACTGTGATGCTACGAATGGACATCACATTCGTTATCAGCGCCCCAAAATGACCACCTTAAACGAAGTTTGGGCGAAGTTGGTGCTCGCGACCCTTAAACTCTATGCAGGTATATGCAATTGGTGATCATTGCCCAAAGCAACTTCCTTAGGCGAAATTCCTTTCCAGCTTCTGGAGTTTTCTGCCCCTAACTTTTCCTAAATATCTATGAAATGTATATAAGACCTCCACAAGCACCACTTTGAGAAAGGTTAAAGGACGGCGTTAGCCAAACCATTTGCAAGGAGAGCCCCGTATTCTGCACAATCTACTTCAATGCGATAAAGAAGCTTGAATTCGACTGCGCGTGACAGCCGACTCCTCATCCAACTGCGCCACCACGCGCACAAGCTTTGATACACCATTTCCTTTTCTGGTCTCTTACTCAAGCTCTTGTAAGAGACCAGCAGGGGAATTTGTGTATCAAAACTAAAAGGTAAAAACTGCGAGCGCATTGATGTGCGATGGGAGCAGAGAAGTAATGGAAATTGTAATTGAAATGGAAGTGATGTTCATTCGCTGCAGTCACTGCCTGGAGGTTTTCTGCTTTTAACACGTCATCTTCGTCTTTTCGACGTTTAGTTGCGCGAAGCTCGTCTACAATGGTACGGCCACGTCCTTCGCGCTAACCACGACACCGTTCGTGAGATTGGCCTGAAGCTTGAGGCCCCTGGAAAGCGGCCCAGAGGACGCCCGAAGCAACGTTGGCTAGATACGTTGCATCTCGACTTGAAGATAGCTGGTGTGCATCCTGATCAAGCATTTGATTGGGAGAATTGGCGTCACCACACTAGAAGAGCGGACCCCGCTGCCAAGCGGGACAGACGCTAATGAAAATGATGATGATGACGATATTGGTCCACCGATCGACACCGTTTACTGTCCGACGGCAATAATACTTCTACTCCTGTAGTCGTTCTACCTTGTCGGTAATCATCTTGAATGATAATTCCATACCTGTTCTTATTCCACACCCTGTAGACATTCTGTTGCTGAAGGTTTGTTTAATGTTCTTTGTTGGTGTTGAATTGTTTATTTTACATTGCACTGCTGCACTCCATTCCTTCAGCTCTAACAGTTGACCTTTTGATGTTTTTTCTTTAATTTTTTTTCACTTGAAATAAATGGCATGCAGCTAATTGTTTTCAAGTGTTTTATTAATTGTTTTGTTCTTTAACGAAATTTAGCGATTTACATGAGATTTAACGAAAATTTTCCGTTAAAAAAATTCGTTAAGTTCAGAAAGATAGACCTGCAGGTTGAGAAACGTGAGCCAGTTCTCTTTCGGCTCCTCCCGTGTAAATCTAATGTGCGCTGACCGCCGGTTAAGTAACTCAAAGCAGTATCCATCTCGAGTTGAGTGGGACAGACAATAAAGCAATTGTCAATATGCCGGCAGTAGACGGTGGGCAAGCGATCTAACAGAGGAGCTTCCACTTTCGACAGGAATGCAACCGCGAGAGCTGGAGCTAGTCTTCGGTCCAAGGCAAGGCCTCTTATCTGCTTGTGGTACTGAACCGACCAGCTAAACTCGTTGCATTGCAGACACTCAGTGACGAGCCCCACCACTTGCAGTACAGATTGACCGTACGTGTTTACGCTTGTGTGGTGTATACCAATCTTGGCTACGCTGCACAACCTACTCGTCTTTTGCAATGCTGGTGCCCCTTCACTGGTCCCAGAGTTTGGTTTGGGAGTCTCACGATCCGTTCTTCGCCATGTAAAGAACGGGTACTTCAGGGCAAAGTCGCATACATGTGATAGAGGGTGAACAGGCTTTATAGGAAAAGTTTTGAAGTTTCTACCCTATCATATCCCTATTCACTATTCCATATGGTAAAACCAGATTTTATTTTAATGAAAGTAAGAAGGCCTAAAGAAGGAAATAGGACGGCCAAGGTGTACTATTCTCGAGGCTTTGGAGCGAAGCAACCGACCAGCAGTTTGGCGGCCGGTATTCCGCAGAACGTGTACCTTCGGATGAATGTAATCGAGAAGCTTCCACTTATCCACCTAGGAGCATTTTAGTTCATGAGGAGACCCCTGCCAGAATGAAAAGTGCTAAAATGGGTTGGCCCAATTTCTGCGCTAGAAAGGGTGTATAGAACAAGATAGAGGACGACGGCCTCGTCTGTGTAGCGTCACCCATTTTGCTGTACTACGAAGCACCCGTTATACGTTGGATCCGATCGGAAATCTTCGGATAATTTGTTGAGTTGAATACGATAATTTCGCCGGCCTCGGATTTTCGGATGATTCGGATCGTGAATTCCGAATCGGAGATCCTATAATGATTCATTGGGATCCAACAGTATCCAGTGGCTTGCGATGTCCAGCCAGTGCGCAGTCCAGTGTTTTGGCCTCCCTTATGAGTCTGCTATTATACCAGCTAACCGATTCCTGAAGCAGGTAAGGCTCTGTCGGCACGGCTGCAGAATAAACGCTGGTGATCGGTCCCTGCTGCCGTCTGAGGTCAGACGGCAGCAGGGACCGACTGTATGTACTGCGGACTGTGGCCAAGGGTGCATAACACTGTGATGCTTGCCGACACTAGTGAAGTCGTGGATAAATCGACGCTTTCGGGCAGTGTCATAGGCTCCAAGGCGTTTTGTGTTCTCGCCTATGTATGCAGAGAGATAAATCACCGAGGCTCACGGTGATCATGCTCCAAGTGAAAACCAGCGAATCGTCTGTATGATTTGTTTTGATTTGCTATTTGATTAAGCATTTCCGGAAAACGCAGTGAGAACTTCACGACATCGCGATTTAAACTGGTGGGTGGGTCTGCCGCCATGCTTCCTCTAAGATGAATTCATCCTTCTGCGATCGTAGTGCTCCTACACTAAAATTTGCACTTGCTTCGCCCAATGGCAATAGGCAACCTTCAAGCCTCCAAGTTATGCAATGTCGGTCCACTGATAACCACCCTCATCAGATATTGCTAATATTGAGTTTGTGCACAGTATGTTAAGAGCTCCTGATAGCATAGTCGGAGGAGGTGCCGTCTGTTGCGCGTAATTTTCCAGGTTCTTGGTTCGGGTACCGCCCAATCCAACTCATCCTTCCATCCCTCCGGGATGGCAATGAGTGCTAGATTTGTCTGGGGAGGACAAAACCCAGACTCTTCTATCACTTGGCATTCTTCAGTCATTGTATAAAGCAAATACGTGTTCAAGCCTTAAACAACGGCACCGTGTAGAGTTAGAATGAGTGACACATCCCTTAAGGTACTGATAAATTTATGCTTTAAATAAATTAATTACTTATAATGATTTTTTAGCTAAGAAACTAGTTGGCAAGCCCTTGTTTGCGTTGCTCGTTGAGTGACCAAAAATAGTGCTGGACAGCTTCTAAGCATATGCGTAGCCCCATGTTCGTTTCAGATTCTCTGGTGTCTGGCTTATCTTCTGTGTCCCATCGGAAGCCCGACTATGCCCGTCGCTGTATCCTCGTGCTCCTCATACACGCCATCTTCATACTCGCCGTCTTTTTCGCCTTCCTAATCGGGCACTGGCTTTCGGAACAGAACGCTGCTCAAAACTCGACAACAAATGAAGTACGTCAATGATCTCAGTAGCCTTCCGGTTTAGCGTCTTCAGTGGACACCTTGCTTTAAGTTGACCTTCGTCGTAACCCCTCCGCCATCTTCTACTAACCAACCGCGTGTCGACGTCACCCTGCTGACGACCGCAGAAAATCCAGCACTAACCCGCTTAACGTTAACCACTCTAATGCCGCGCGCCCGACTGATTCCGGTGAGTGCTTGAAAGGACTGCGGTGCAAACGCTATGTCCCAGCAGCACTGCGAAGAAGAGCACAGGCTGAATTCAGCTGGAGCCGCGGCGGAACTTCTCGCTGCTTGACGTGGTTCCTCCAGCGTACGAGTCGTACGAGTTCATGGAGGAAATGCACGCTCGGCAAGGGAACCGCAGGAAGGACGTGCTCCTGGTGCCGCTGCCAACGCACACACTTCCACTTCACTACGACCTCCATGTAAGTTCCTTTCATAAGGGAGTAGGTCAGGAAAGAGTTGAGTGATTTCAGTTGGACATGACGAAGTTTGAGCAGAAGATGGTACGTGGGAGCTTGACAGTGCATCTGGAGTCATTCGGGAACTCCACTGACGACGAGATTCTCTTCCACGTCGGTGCTAAGGTGAACATCGACCGAATCCGACTGCGGAGGGAAGGTGGGGCGCAATAAAATCCACGGCGTTTGATAAAAAACTCACTGATCTCACTGAAGATTCAGGGAAACGGGTTTATCCGAAGACGCTGAGAAGGGAAGACCTGAAGAAGTTGGCAAGGATCGTGCTGAAGGAGCGTTTGAAAAGAGGAAGGTTCGTTTGGGCTAGCTGGTTCACCTGGTTTCGGACGAGAATTTACCACGTCTCAAAACCTTGTCCAGGAACCATTGTCTACCCTTTTATGTATGATAGGCACCAACACGGCTTTGTGCTATATGATGATGACACGTACGAAGCATCTTCGAGTGGGTTCGCAGAACGTTATTCGCATTTTGCCGAAAACCGTCTCTAGGATACATAATGGCATAAACTATCAGTGCCTTTTTAGAGGGACACAGTCAGCCCTAGTAGCTTTCGAAGGATCCCTTAATAGGACCACTAGCTTCACATTCCATCGTAGATGAGCACTGTCCGGTGTGCTGTTTCACGGTAAAAAAAGCTCCCAACGAAGCATGCTTTCAGGTATCTTTTAGAGATCGAGTACAACATAACTATCTGCGACGAAGAGGGAGGCATCCACTGTTACTACGAGATGGATTCGGTACGTCTGACATGCCGTCGAGAACTGGCCTAGTCTCCTTTTCTTTTACAAGCGTTCTCTGTTTCCAGTTGAACAATTCGGTTGTCACATCGTTCACTACGAAATTCGAACCCGCCATGGCAAGATCCTTCCTCCCATGTTGGGATGACCCGGGAGTCAAGGTGGGTTGAAGTGCTAGTCGTAATCCCAGCCTTTTCTCGACAGCCCTTTCCGCTCCTCACTTGTTTTCGACTCCAGCAGACGGCGCTTGTAAGGTACCTGCGAGGTGGCGCAGTCAGCACACCTGCTCCAGATGCGTTAGGAAGAACTGCCCACTGAAACGGTAGACGATAAAGGGGAAGTCATAAAGTCCCCTTTGTGTGCACAAAATGGATTGTGGCTCGACTCCGCATCGGCTCCAGCCAAACTTAACCCTTCAGGTTACGTGGTTTATTCTCGCGATACTTCGATGAGCTTCGTATCGGTGTGTGGTGGATCGTGCTCAATCTGAACAGCTTGTAGAGTACGTACAGCAGGCAAATCGAGGAAATCTCATACCCGTCTCTCTTCCTACGCAGAAATACAGTCCTGCTGGTCTTCCAGTGAGGGGAAGCTTGCACTCCGACACGTTAGTGTGTGAAGAGCCGCGCCAGGGTGTTGATGAGCGCTGGCGGGAGGTTCTTCAGGTGTTCGGGTCTGATCCTGTTGGGACCGGGTGCTTTAGGATTCTTCACCGACAAGATGGCGCGTCGGATCTCGGAAAGGAGAACAGGGAGGACGACGGATCCATTCTGCGGAAGATGGCATGGGGCAGGTGGACCTGGCTAACGAAAAGACTGGAGTAGCAATCGTGGATGACGTTCTCTATTGCCTTTTTGGAGGAGGTGATGGTTTCATCAAAGCGTAGGTGAGCGGTCATCTTGGTCTTGAAGTTGAAGTTCCTACGAACATTGCGGATGCTCTACCCTGGCTCTGCAGCTTCAGCCAAGCCAACACTTCCGCCCTTCTCTCCTTAAGAACCTCCTCTATCGCCGCTCTGCATAGCTTTGCAAGCTCGGGCGTCAGTTGCCTGACGCTCGTGCTGCTCTGCGCTGGCGTATCAGCTCGAGAGTTTCTGGAGAGAGACGTTTCTATGTGATCGTAGAGCTCTCGGCTCTAGCACTATCGCGGAGATGGTGCACGAGGCGTCGTATTACTCCTTGACTTTACCGTGACGGCATTTTCTCAAAGGCCAACAAATGATGTGTAAAGGTACCATTTGATGGTTGTTCTGGGACTGCTCTTCTTGAATTTCTCGGCCTTCTCTCCCTGTCGCGGCCCGATCTTGACGTTGAAGTCTATCACCTTGTAGAACGTGCGATTTTCCACCTTCGAAACTGCTACGGAGACGCATCGTTTCGGTCGAGAAGTCCGATTCGAGGTGTCGGAGACTCGTACGATCAGATGATCATGGTCAGATTCGGGTTGGCGAGGACCACGATGCCTTCCACTCCTCCGCTGTCGAGTGTTCCGAATGAAAGGCCTTCTCCGACACCGTAGGAAGGGAGTGGTGCCTTCTCGTTCCTGTCAATCCGATGACTCCGTAATTGATCTTCTTGGCTTGCACCATCACGTCCTCGGTGAATGCTTGCGATGCAAGCGTGCGGGCATTGTAAGCCTTCCCATGTTCGGCTTCCCTTGAGGCGCTACTTCTGGCCCTTCTTTAGGCATTTTAATAGTATCAAGACTGCAGTTCAAACTCATGGCTCGGCATTCATAGCTAAGTAATCAAATATATATAAATATATTATTGATACCTGATTCCTGACTTTGATATTGTATTATATAATATATATATATATATATATATATAATATCAAAACAATCAAAAATCAAAGTGAACATCTTTCGAATCAAACTAATCTTGAGAATCTTAGAGACCTTTGGAAGAATTCTTGTTCAAAGAAAATTAATACAACTTTCTTTGAATTTTTTTTTATTCATCTGCCTTAAAATCTTAGCAAAATCTAAGTCTTAAAATCCATACCACCCTCTGTCGGGCAACTGAAACTTACACTATCAATCACTATAAGCACTATGAGCACTATAAGCATATATATAGCGTATATATCACTATAAGCATCGTAAAAGATTTCGCAATCGCACCGCCCAACATGAGAATTTAACATAGAATTTCTGTTTTCTTGCTTTTTATTATACCCAGTTATATACACCACTTTCGCGTCCAACTGGACGCTTTTCATAGTAAGCGGGACACTGTTTAATCGTAAGCAGGCACGGCGCTTTTGAAATCAAAGTGAACATTTTCCAAATCAAAACGAGTGTCTTTCAGACTAATCTTGAGAATCTTAGAGACCGTTGGAAGAATTTTTGTTCAAAGAAAATTTAATACAACTTTCTTCGATTTTTTTTTAATCGTCTGCCTCAGTATACATAGATGCTGCCTGAGTAAGTGAACGAACTGTTTGAAGATTTCTAAGGGCTTTCTCCAAGTTCTCTCTTCGTAAAACCTCGGCATTTTTCTTAGTCTATCAGTACTGCTGTGCCAAACGAGGTTAGGTGGATCAGTTTTATTGAGCGGCCTAACGTTTCGACCTGTTCGTCGTCTTCAGAGGCCTAAAAGTGGTTCAAGACTTTAGATTTGTTACTTACCCGACCAAGCGCCTTACCCCCCCCCTTTCCGACATCGTCCTAGGTGCCAAAACGAAAAACCCAATGCATGAAAAATAAACTCACCCGCTGATCCACCGTTGAAGCGGAGCGACGTCGCTACCGCTGCTGTTAGTAGTCGAGTGGTGACTGAGACATACTGTGTCATTCGCACTGATTATACTGAGTATACCAGTGTCATTCGTAAGGACACTCATGTCACCACCGGTCGTTCTATAGCTCACAATGCGAAAGGAATGGCAAGAAGTCACTAGTAATCGAGGGACACTCATTTCGACTATTCAGTGCTGGATTCCTTGCGGAAATCCAGAATGCTTCCAACGCTTTCCTAGACGAAATGTCGGTCTCAAACGTCAGAACCGTGCACTTAACATCAAAGTCGGTTCCTCCATGCCCCTCAACCCTGTGCTTGCCTAACGGACTGGATAAAATACCACGCCTTTTACTAGCCAGGTGTTCTTTAATGCGAACTGCCAGTACCCTTCCGGTTTCCCCGATGTATATTTGATGGCAAGTCCCACATTCAAGTTGATACACTGCGCCAGCTTTGGCGCAATCCCCCAACTTATTGTAGGGACATACAACACAGTTTTCTGATATACACTCCCTATCGTAGAGCCTATTTCGGACTAGCTGCTTCTTGATGTTGTCATTCGGGATGTTTACAAGCACAACATCATCTTCTAGCTGAGCCCGAACTATGCTCCGCTGTATGGCAGAAGTGATATTATCAGAAATAAAAGGAAGACAAAGGGGTATACGATCTCGGCGTGGTATATTACGTTGCACAGTGCGGACTCTTTGGTGGTGTTGTGGTACCACGTAGCCATTTTGGCAAGCGATCTTTGAGGCTAGCCTTAATGACTCTTGTCGCTCTTCCGAGCCTGTGCATACATCACGTGCAGTTTTGAACATGTTCCTTACAACTGCGCGTTTAACAGCTGTAGGATGTGCGGAAGATGCATGAACCAAAATGTTCTTAGAACTTTCTTTGCGGTACCACTTCACCCTGACGATGCCACCCGATATTTTAATTTGCGTATTCAAATAAGGTAGCCAACCGTTCTTGTCGCTTCGCCAAAAAGTGGTACTCACCCGCCAGTCCGTAAAATTCCTCCAGCGGTGCCGAACGACCGACGTCCTACCGCATTTCATAACGAATACGAAGATAGGAGCAGCATGCCGTCTCCCCGAAGATCACCCGATGATAAGGAAGGTTTACAAGTCGATGCTGAGGATCGCGATCAAGGAGAAGAGACGCGTGCTGCACTCGTCGTTATTGAAATGTAGATGGAAAGAGAGCGCGTGCCGGCGTCTTCTTCCTGGACCGACTTGGAGGAGGATTGAGGGTGGGTCAAGGCTAATTTGTGACTCTATTCGATCTAGGGCCAAGTCTTCCCTTTGTGCCAAGTGCGATAGGCTTCTGGGTGCTAGACGTGAAAATTCTAATGTCATTGAGAACAACTCTCCCGTGAACCACCGCTATTACGAAGCTCACAATGAAAATGAAAACGGAATGATGAGAGTTACTATCGTCGGGAACACTAACATTTCACCCAACGCTATCAATTTCTTGAATCTCGGTCCGTCCCTTTCTCCTGCACGAAACGTCAATGCGGTTACATATCGCAAAGTTGTGGGTGGTTTGCAAAGGCTAAGAGATTTACTGAGAACAAAGAGAAGGCGCGAAATCAACCCGCAGACCTCAAATCAGGGCACATCGGTATCAGTACCATTTCCACGTACATTCTATAAGGAACCACCTCCCGTTCCAGAAGTCGATGTGAAGTTGAGAATTTTGGCAACTGATGTGTTGGCTGTTTTAAGAAATCACGAGCAGCACAACTATAACAACTTGACATACGAGCAATGGGGAGGGTTCCAGGAATTGCGTGAGTTAAGATCGAATGGTACGATCCGTATCTCTGTGAGTGATAAAGGTGGAGAGTTTGTAGTTATGCCACAATCGTTGGATCGCGAGATAACAGAACTCCACCTGCGGGATTCGTCGGTCTACCGACACGCGACTGAGTTTTGGTCACAATGCCGACGCCTTAACCATGCTTGGATGACCGTTGGCGCTTCAGCAGGGATTGACAGAAAACTCCTCAGTAGACTTAAATTGGACAATCCAACCTGTCCAGTTTTCTATAGCCTACTTAAAACCCACAAACTTGCTCCGCAAGATGCTGTCGATGTCACCGGAGACATTCAAAATAAGACCTATCATAAGTTGCGTGGGAGGACCAACCGACAGAATATCCTGGTTTCTCAACAGAATTGTGAGCCAGTTGTTGACCACGGTTCCCTCGCACCTGACTAACACTAGGCTATTCCTTGACTATCTACACAGCAGACATGTTGAACAAGAATGTGTAATAGAGTCCTTTGATGTGACTTCGCTATACACAAACGTCCAAAACGAGGATGCCCTTCAGGCGTTATCAGAAATGCTTGATCGACATCACAGCAGTATTAATAACTTTGGACTTAGGCAGGCATCATGACTCTAATCAAGGAGTGCTTAGGTTGTAATATTTTCAAATGGTCAGGTAAATATTTTTCACAAATGCGAGGTTTAGCCATGGGCCAACGACTTGCCCCAGTTCTTGCCGTTTGCTTTATGAGCAAAATAGAGCAACCAGTTCTAGAACGTCTTAGTTCTAGATGTATTGCAGATACATTGATGATTGTTTTATTGTAACATCAACACAGTCCGAAATGGATGAGTGTTTCAATTTACTGAATCATCAATCGCAACACATTAAGTTTACGAGGGAAACTCCTAAGAACGGTTGGCTACCTTATTTGAATACGCAAATTAAAATATCGGGTGGCATCGTCAGGGTGAAGTGGTACCGCAAAGAAAGTTCTAAGAACATTTTGGTTCATGCATCTTCCGCACATCCTACAGCTGTTAAACGCGCAGTTGTAAGGAACATGTTCAAAACTGCACGTGATGTATGCACAGGCTCGGAAGAGCGACAAGAGTCATTAAGGCTAGCCTCAAAGATCGCTTGCCAAAATGGCTACGTGGTACCACAACACCACCAAAGAGTCCGCACTGTGCAACGTAATATACCACGCCGAGATCGTATACCCCTTTGTCTTCCTTTTATTTTTGATAATATCACTTCTGCCATACAGCGGAGCATAGTTCGGGCTCAGCTAGAAGATGATGTTGTGCTTGTAAACATCCCGAATGACAACATCAAGAAGCAGCTAGTCCGAAATAGGCTCTACGATAGGGAGTGTATATCAGAAAACTGTGTTGTATGTCCCTACAATAAGTTGGGGGATTGCGCCAAAGCTGGCGCAGTGTATCAACTTGAATGTGGACTTGCCATCAAATATACATCGGGGAAACCGGAAGGGTACTGGCAGTTCGCATTAAAGAACACCTGGCTAGTAAAAGGCGTGGTATTTTATCCAGTCCGTTAGGCAAGCACAGGTTGAGGGGCATGGAGGAACCGACTTTGATGTTAAGTGCACGGTTCTGACGTTTGAGACCGACATTTCGTCTAGGAAAGCGTTGGAAGCATTCTGGATTTCCGCAAGGAATCCAGCACTGAATAGTCGAAATGAGTGTCCCTCGATTACTAGTGACTTCTTGCCATTCCTTTCGCATTGTGAGCTATAGAACGACCGGTGGTGACATGAGTGTCCTTACGAATGACACTGGTATACTCAGTATAATCAGTGCGAATGACACAGTATGTCTCAGTCACCACTCGACTACTAACAGCAGCGGTAGCGACGTCGCTCCGCTTCAACGGTGGATCAGCGGGTGAGTTTATTTTTCATGCATTGGGTTTTCGTTTTGGCACCTAGGACGATGTCGGAAAGGGGGGGGGGGGGGGGTAAGGCGCTTGGTCGGGTAAGTAACAAATCTAAAGTCTTGAACCACTTTTAGGCCTCTGAAGACGACGAACAGGTCGAAACGTTAGGCCGCTCAATAAAACTGATCCACCTAACCTCGTTTGGCACAGCAGTATTGATAGACTAAGGGCTTTATTTTTAAGGATTAATAGTTTAGAACCTAAGTGCAGAATAGCAGAGAATGTCAGCGTATTTAAAAAACAGGTCGCGCCATGCTGTCGTCTTGGTCACCACGATTTGAATCGATTGATGTCATAGATGCTGCTCAGTTGAAAAAGCAGGGCGAAGATAAATTTTCTACAAATGTTTGGTTATACCGCTGAAGTGTGCTGCACGCAAACAGATGTTATCAATAAAAGGAACAGCCCATTACGTGTGCTTAGCGCACTCTTCTCAACATTAAAAAATGACGCGTCACTGTGCCTTTAAGTGAGCCATAAACCAATATTTCTCCAAAAATTAAAATTTTATAAAATTCAAACAGTGCACGCACTTGATGGAGGAGGTGAATAAAAAATTCAAAGAAGGTCGTACTAAATTTTATTTGGAGAAAAAATTATCTTAACCGTTTCGTAGGGTCCCTAGCTCAATATGATCGACGCTTATTTTGAAATGGAAGGTGTTCAGTTTGATTTTAGAGCGACAAGATTGCTTCCGTTTATGTGAGTGCCCGATTTGATTTGAATAACTCCAACCTGAGGTGAAAATGGTATATCAAGCGGAGCTGACCCATCTGGCCGTTCCTCCGGTTGCCTGTCCGCCTGACTATGCGCCTAGCCATTGTGGATTGTTGTGAGGTTGTGAAGTCTGTCCACTGGCCAGTATGTTTACTCGCACGATCTCCACCTCCAAAGGTTATCCCCTGGCACAAATCGATGAAGTCGATAATGTAATGGTAGCTGATCGGCAAAGTTTAGTTGTAATTTGGAGTGTACGCCACCAAGCAAGTAGACTCTGCGATTCGACAGAGGAGAGCGTGGCGTAGTCTCAGCACACGAAAAATGCTCCTGTTGGTTCTTGAGAGAGCGGAAAGCTTGTTTGGGCACTCGCCCTCTTCCTCCCTCCATCATGTAGTGCGGTGCCTACCGTTCAGGCGACGTTCAACGTCTCTGTGGTGCATCCGTCGAGGTTCGTCGTGCTGTCGAACATGCCTCGCAGTGCGGAGAAGAAACGGCGGGATGGAACGACTATCACCACCTTCCAGGAAACCCCACCTATGTCCACATATCTGCTGGCGTTCGCCATCGGTGAGGTTCTTGCTCTCAGTTTCCTTCTCTGCGAGGCGTCCTAACCGACCTTTCAGGAGAGATCGTCCCTCTGGAAATGCGCACTGGAAGAAATCTGCCGCTGGCCGTCTGGACCCATCCGGAGGACTATCTGGCTGCGCAGTTCGCAGGAATTTCTCACCAGTGATGTTTGATCGACTAGAGGAAGAACTTGAAGTTGGAGGAAATATAGTTTTTGACCGATCTAAGAGGATCAAAGTACCACTTTAGGTACCGTATCCACTACCTAAGATGGATCTCATCGCAGCGCGGAGTTTCCCAGTCGGAGGCATGGAGAACTGGGGCTTGATCATATTCGACAAGCAATCGCTTCTTTTGGACAGCACTCTCGAGGGTACGTATTCACAGCTGATTTGTTTGTTTCTCCCGGAAACCATCTGCTTTCAGACGGCCTGAATATGACTGTCGATCGGCTTTACCATGAGTATCGCATAGAGAAGATCGTCACACATGAAATCGCGCATCAATGGTACGAGTTCTCAATGTGTGTCTTGCTTCATTGCCAATGATAGAAGAAGGATCAAGACAACTCTGAGTTCACTAGTCCCTTGTCACTTGAGTCTCGTTCTTCATATGTTTTTCAAACTCAACATCCTTTTAAAAAGAAAGGAATGTGCAAAGAACGAAGTGCTTCACCCTCGATTTGTAAAGCGCTTCCTCGACGTTCTGGTCCTCATTTGCTCTCTCTGTTTTCATCTCACTATGAGTACATGTGTAGTAAGAAGTGAGCGAAGTAATGAATATATGAAACCATTCCCCTTGAGGTAGTTACCACCGCAAGGCCACCGACAGTTCCTCCGTTAGTGATATGCGCCTAATTTTCACTGAACCCCTCTATGCTACGTTGTGCAGTCTACTGCCTAGCAAGAGCTACAAATTCGTTACCTTCATGGCTCTGCTCCAACCTTCTACAGTCATGCGCTGCTCTTCTATCAGACGATTGGCTCGGTATGGAGATCTCTGGAGGAGGGTCAACGAGGTGACCGTGGAGATTCTCAAAGCGACCTATATAGGATTATAGCGCGTTGTCTGGGAAGCACCGTTGTGGCTTCCAAATTTCCTGCGGATCTCTGGATAGGTCAAAATTTGCAAAAAACTAGCGCTTCAAAGCGCCTTGACAAGGTGAAGCTGACACCTGGAATAGCCTTGCCGTGCCCAGAAATGATCCTGCAAAAGGTTTGGAGCTTCAATCATTGCCAGAACGTGATATTTGGCAAATTTCTAATTGTAGCGAGAAAGCACATTCAGAGGAGGCATCCATCAGGAAGGCAGCAGCGATCGGATGGCCGAGTGGATAGTGCGATGGCTTGCAGGAGAGTGATCAAGGGATCCATTCCGGGGTTAAGGGTTATGCATGGCTAGCGGGGGTTTCTTGAATCTTTATCAAGGTAGAGTGCATTTCAGTCCTAGCCTGGTACCTTTTGCTCTTCTTTCGTCCTTAACCTCTTGCAAGATGTGGACCAAGCTAGCTTTCGTCGATTAGAGATGCGCCGCTGGTCATTAAACCACGCTTGTCTCGTTGGGGGAAGTTCTCTTTAGATGCTATCCATGTGTGATCCCGTCGTAGTGTTTTCAACTACTTTTGGAAGTGCGTCACGTAGCGACCTCATTGCGAACCTGACAGCTATTACTTTGATCCATCTCCAAGACGTGCTGGTCGTCCTTCGGATTTCTACGGAGAACGCTTTTCTTATGACTTTTACTAATTCTACTAACTGTGAGTAAAACTGGAGTATTTTATCCACATCGCGTTACTGGTCGCATTGCTGCCTATTTTTGTGCCGATAGGGCTCCATTGCACATACGGGCACAAGCACTCTTGCGGTTGCAGTGTCGGAAAGAAGTTTCGCCAAAGTTCGTCTATGGTGTGGGTATTCGGGATACTGATCACGATACTGCGATCCGTTTTTTGTTATGGTAAATTACAGGACAAGATGTAAGGCTGCCGTCCCACGGGCGGGAGGTATACCATCTCCCTCGTCAACGGACGAGGGAGATGGTATACCTCCCGCCGCGGGACGGCGCGCATGGCTAGACGCAACGATTGGCCAGATGATGGATCCCGGCACGATTCGCGCCCGTCCGCGGCCACTCATGCTGGAGTATACCATACGCCTATGGATGTTATTGCGATGGTACCCACGAATTTAGCATACGCTCTTGGCTTTTAAATTTTGGAGCGCTATTTCCAGCTCAAGATGCGACCTTGGAGATGAAATGTGGTTAGATGAAGAGAACGGCGGTGCGTATGCCGTTTTTTCACAGCATACACACCCACTCTAACCTAATGTATTCCGCATTTACACCGGAAACAGATGCCAGACTCGTGATAAGCACCCCAAATAACCCTCCTAACGAGATATGGACGAAGGATTTCTCAACCTTTGGAGTGTCTAGAATACCAGTGCCCATATCTGTAATGCCTTCCCAGTTGCAGCCCCTAGAGTAGGGAGGAGCGGTCAAATGAGGTTATTGCGAGACGCACTTCGAAAACTAGTAGAAAACATTACGAAGGGATCACACACGGACAGCATCTAAAGAGAACTTTCCCCAACAAGACAAGCGAGATTTAATGACCAGCGGCATATCGCTGATCGACAAAAGCTAGCTTGGTCCACATCTTGCAAACAGGTTAAGGACGAATTAGAAAAGCGAACGCGGTACTCTGCTGGGCAAAGAAAAACGCCGCTAGCCATGCATAGCCCTAAGCCTCGCAATAGATCCCTTGATCACTCTCCTGCAAGTCAGCACGCTATCCACTCGGCCGCTCGCTGCTGTCTTCCGCTCGACCGGTTGAGGGCGGGGGGGCTCCCGGCCTACCCGCCCTCAACCGGTCGGGAACGCCGGGAAGCCGTCAATGAAGTGCTATGTGCAATTGCACAGAATAGGATTTCGATGGAGGTTTTGGCATCGAAAATCGTCGTAACGGGGAGTCATCGTCGCCATCTATCGCATAACGTGTTCCTGGGCCATCTTGCAAGGGGGAGGGGGATGGAGGGGGGGGGGGGGGGGGGGTGCCTACTCTCTTGCTGTCGAGTGTGTCTACCGTGGTTTCGTAATTTATTGATTTATATTGTTTATCCTAGTCGGAGGGGATACTACACTCTGATGGTTTTACAGTGACGCCAAAATTAAATGTAGGGCATGTGCCATTTTCACATCGAATCGGACACTTTTCAAATCAAATGGTGTATTTTTCGAACCAAATTAGACACATTTTAAATCAAATTGAACACTATTCTAAGCTAGGCTAAGACGTTTGATATCAAAGCGAACTATTCCGAATTGAAATGGACTTTTCCACAAAAAAAAACTAGGGACTCTCCAAAAAGGTTAGAATGATTTTTTGTTCAAGGAAAATTTGAGTACAACTTACTTTGAACTTTTGGTTAATTTAGCCAATAAGTGAACACGTTGTTTGAAAGTGTTTAAAAATTCTATTTCTTAGGCAAATAATGGATTAAAGCTTGTTTTCAAGAGCAGGAAGGTGGCTATTTTCTAGCGCCAGAGGAGAGATTGCGCCATGCTCTCCTCCAGGACATCGCAATTTTTGTTCGACTGATAGCAGAATTTCGGAATGTATGGAGTTTGACACCTTTTAACGATATAACAAAAACAACTGTAAAGAACACCCATACCGCAATTTGATGGTTCATGTAAATGGTACTTGGTAATGGTAGTATCAATCAATTAAAAGGTGTGGCGAATCTTTTGAGTGCATGGCGCGATCTGATCTTTTAGTGTGCTATGTACTTGCTTCTTTGCTGTGCCTTAAAAGAATTCTAATTGCAAATATCTAGAAATAAACTGTTTTATAAAATTATTACACTTATTTGGGCAGCTAAACTAAAAAAATTTCAAAGAAGGTTATACTAAAATTTTTCTTCTACAAAAAGTCATTCTAACTATCTTATTGAGTCTATAGTTTAGGTTATTTTGATTTGGAAGAGTTGGCTTTGATTCCAAAAGTCTTGAAGCTAACGTAGAAGAGTGTCCAATCTGATTTGAAAAGCGTCCAATTTGGTTTGAAAAGTGTCTAATTCGACGTTAAATGGTATAAAACAAAGGCAACACTATAAATTGGTTCATGAGTGAACGATGTGTTCCAATCTCGTAACTGGGAATTGGAAAATGAAAGGCGTTGACTTGTTAATCTCCTAAGCCTATCAAGTATTCCTTCCTCGGGTCTCGTAAACGGCTAGCAGACTGTGATTTCTTCTGTGGTTGGCGTTGTAATGGTGCATACTTCCGTCTACGTTGCCTCTGAGCCTGAATGGAGTGTGTTCGGATTTGTGGTAAACAAGTAGTACTTGAATATACGGGCGAAAAAGCGATAATTTGAGAAATTAATGTTTGAAATTTTGCAATTCCCGCCTCCGCTGCGAATCTAACTCGCGCGTCGCGGTCGCTCCTGCTTCCCGGTGGTTCATGAATACCGACCGGGTTGCGGGAAGCCGGGAGCGGGATGCGGCGGAAGCGGGAAGGCATCGCCTGCCTTCCCGCTCCCGCCGCTTCATGAATACGGCTACAGGTGTCAGCTTTGCGTTGTCAAGCCGCACTGAAGCTGTACAGTTTTTTGCAAATTTTGACCTACTTATAGGTTCGCAGGAAATTTGGAAACCACTACGGTGCTTTCCAGACAACGCGCAATAATCCTATATAGGTCGCTTTGAGAATCTCCACGGTCACCTCGTTGACCCTCTTCGTCACATCTCCGATCAATTCATACGTGTTTTTCCAAGGGCGTATAGATGAGGACCAAAGTGGGGCTTCTCTTTTCAGGAAAATTTTTTGGAGAAAATCTGCGCCTCCAAGGAATAACAGGAGTACCTACATGCGGCGTGTAAAAGACTATTTGGATTCTAAACATATTGGCATTTAACTTGGGCAGAGAACTATAACACTATAGCTCAAATGGTGGGATAATCAGACAACCAAATTAGAGAAAGAAGCTGAGTGACCAGTTGCATCAATAATGCCGTCCAGGTTTGGCAACCTGGTGACGATGCGAGACTGGTCGGACCTGTGGCTGAATGAAGGCTTCGCGACGTACATGACCTACGACCTGCTTCGCCGGGACCACCCCAGACTGACGGAGAACGAGTACCTCACCCGGCTCTGTCAACTCGTTCGTAAACAGGTGAGGACGGAACACCAAATGTCGGGCTCCCGGATGCAGCGTGACTGATTGCATCCCCCTTTTCCTTACCACGCACACTTGAAGTTCACCACATGATCGTCACATTCTTGATGACAGTTCTGTTGCAGTCGACTCTGGAACGTCCGGCGCTGGTGCGTCCCCTAACCACCGAGCTTGACGTGGAGCAGTCGTTCCACGGCATCCACCTCTACGCTAAAGGATCCATTGTGACGAATATGATCCGGGATCTCGTCTCTGACTTCGAGTTTCGCTCTGGTATTCGCAGGTTTGTACTCGCTGCACTCTCGCCTATAATTCAGAAAAATATTGGCCCATGGGGATGTGTAGTACAACGCCCATTCATCCTACATGACACGGTCTGCCAGCCTTGGAGTGTTTCGCACACCGCCACCTGTGACTCCTTGCTCAACGATGAATCTATTATGGCGGACCTAAAGTTACCACCGCTTTAGAGCTTCCAATGTCTCGAACTTAGGTTCTTTTAGTTCAGAAACACGCAGTTTTAAATGCACGAGATGCAGTTGAAAAGTTTAGCACATTAATCCTGACAGGTGAGAAGCAAGATTTCCGCATTATAAACATTATGACCCGGATCTCGCGAAAAGCTGTGTCTTATTGGCTCGACATTTAGGGGCTACTTTATTACCTGTATCATGTATCGTCTCCTTGATCATCGACTGCCAGCAGCGTCTCCACCCCTGTCGCGTGCCAAAGGGCTCCAGTGGCTCCTCCTCACTCGAGGAACACGAAGAGTGCCATATCGTTCCTTCAGGGCTTTCACGAAGAAGTCCGACCAACGCGTTGCTGGGCACTCCGACAAATGGCTTGGTGGGCGTCCTTGTGTTCTCTCAACATCGTGCAGAATCCTGTCGGTGACGGCTCTCGTCCATTTGTTTGCGAAGCGCATTACGTGGCCGACCCACCTAACTTTCGACGACAAGGTCCATGCGTCGACGAAGCTCGGAACTCTGGAGGCCTTCTCTCACTTGCGTGAGTCGTGTCACTCCTAGCATCGTCCTCTCAATTCTCGTCTGCGCGACGCGTCTGATCGTGTGTTCATCCTGCTTTTGTATAGCCCAGGACTCTGAGCACAGGACTCAGGGCAGGAAGAACGGTAGAGTCCCATAGGTGGGCACGGAGTCGGACGTTCTTCGTCCTCTTCACGACTTCTTCGACGCTCTTGAAAGCTCCCCAAGCCGTTCGTTTCCTCCTCCCCAGCTTTGGCGCTAGACCGTTGGCCACGTTGGCTTTGCGACCCAGATGTACGTAGCTGGAGCCTTTGGTCAGCATTCGCTCCGCCTTTTTGATGCTCGGTGTTATGAGTACGATGCCGACAGCGAAGCGAAGATGGTGCAGCTGCCAGCTGTCGATCTTCACCCCATGCCCTCCCATTCTATTTCGCGCATATTGTTGTCGAAGGTAAAGTCACTGATCAGCTCTCGAAGAACTCCCTGGGTGAGCAGGACTTTGATGACCGCTTCAGTTCACACAATCGAATGCGTTTTTCAGGTCGGTGAGGGTAGGGCACATCCGCACGTTGTACCCTCCCGATACTGGGCGGTCGTGCTGAATCCTCTTCGAAATCCTGCTTGTTCGCATGGCTGTCCTTCGTCCAGCGTTCTGCTGATCCTATTCAGGATCACTTGAGTGAACAGCCTGTAGACTACTGACAACAGGCAGATCGGGCGATAGTTGCCAATGTCGTGCACGTCTCCCTTCTTGTACATCAAGACGGTCTTGCTGGTCTTCCACTGAGATGGAACCTTGCACTCCGACAGGTAGCGCGTGAAGAGCCGCGCCAGGGTGTTGATGAGCGCTGGCGGGAGGTTCTTCAGGTGTTCGAGTCTGATCCTGTCGGGACCGGGTGCTGTACGTTTCTTCACCGACGAGATGGCGTGTCGGATCTCGGAAGGAAGGACATAGGGGACAACGCATCCATCCTGAGGAGGACGGCATGTCAAGGACGATACGACGTAGGACTTGTACGCCCTAATAATGGAGCGGTTCAGTGGATGTGAAAGCGAGTGTAAGAAATGAGACAAGAGTTTATTGCGAGACCAACTGATCTATGTACAGGTGGAGCGAGTACTGGTGTGGGTTCGCTGTATGGCAGCGTCACGCCTCCTGACCTGCCACAGCTTGAGCATCACCGCAGGTGACGATAGGGCAGATGGACGTAGGTATCGAAGAGATCGGGGTAGAAGTCGTGGACGACCTTCTTATTGTCCTTCTGGAAGAAGTGACTGTTTCATCAGAGTGTTCAATGAGGCTTAGGTCACGAGAGGAGCACAACACAAAGACTCGTCTGTGGACAATGGTTAAATGAACCTTTATTATTTATTTTCTGTTATAGTTATATTTCTGTTTTTCTTCAGTAAACTTCTAGTCTCTTTTGTTTTGTTTTGCTCAAAATTCTCATAAAATTCAAATCTTAAATTCAGTAGAAAGTCTCATCTTAATCGTGTAACAGTAGAAACCCACAAAAACAGGAAATCCCACGTCATTTCTGTGGGCACCAAATATATTAAAGTCTCCGGTGTTTGTTTTTCTCTTTTCTCAGCCTCCACCTAAAAAGCGTTAGAAACTCGCCAAGCGTTTCGTACTCCACCCTGCTTGGACAAATCAGTGATCCTAATCAGTGATCCTAAACTAAGTGATGAAAATAAATACAATAGTGGGGAAAAGGAGTGTGTGTGAACCTACGAATACCATGTCTAATTGTGGCGACCTACGTCTTTTCACACACACACACACACACACACACACACACACACACACACACACACACACACACACACACACACACACACACACACACACACACACACACACACACACACACACACACACACACACACACACACACACACACACACACACACACACACACACACACACACACACACACACACACACACACACACACACACACACACACACACACACACACACACACACACACACACACACACACACACACACACACACACACACACACACACACACACACACACACACACACACACACACACACACACACACACACACACACACACACACACACACACACACACACACACACACACACACACACACACACACACACACACACACACACACACACACACACACACACACACACACACACACACACACACACACACACACACACACACACACACACACACACACACACACACACACACACACACACACACACACACACACACACACACACACACACACACACACACACACACACACACACACACACACACACACACACACACACACACACACACGCACACACACACACACACGCACACACACACACACACACACACACACACACACACACACACACACACGCCACGTGGTACGTTCACAAGTAAGGCCATTGCTATGCTCCGTTTGTTTTAGCGGCGCGGTTTTGGAGAGCAAGCGGAACTGTAGCCAACTAATCTGTCCTGCTACTGCTGTTGAATGTCGGCATGAAGCTAAACAATATGACAGCAATATCTCCCTGCATATTATTGGAATAATATACACCACCAACATTTAGCAAGTGATAATCGAAAAAGAGTGAAAAACAAGAGACAAATAACAACAACTGCGTAAAATACTAAAGCTTACATATGGACCTTGACCAGCCAAAACTCGCGCAGAAAGTGTAGGCATAAACTCTGACCCCATATTTGTGATCGTCAGTTCTAGTTCCTTCTTGTGATCTAGCGTTCCACTCGAAGTTGCACGGGAAGTGAAACCCTTCCTGGTCAGCGTTGCACTTTCAAAAGACAACACTGTCGATCGTAGAATGACGACCGGACGGGGCTCTCGAAGACGGTAGTGACCTACGCAGCAGAACACCGTGTGCGGCATAGCTTTCTCTGCAGGTTGGACTTCACCCAGGGTGCTTGGAATGCGCACAAGAGAAATCTTTAGAGTAGTATGTGAAATACGCTCATCAGCTGCACAGGACAGTGTCTGTGGTGATCTCTTCATATACCGAGTTTTTAAGAAGAAGGGCAGTCTGGGCAGGCATTCACTACACATCAGAATCCCTCCTTGCGAATGCGAGATGTCCACTGGGGAGTCTTGCAAGCGAAGGTTTTCCACACCTAAAAAACCATGGAATGCTCCGGCTTGTTCGTGCCGGCTGTCGCGATGGCAAAGCAATTCGCGCCTCTGCAGGAGTGACCCCCCCCCACGTGGTGACATATTTTCGTAGATTTGGGTGCAACTGAGCCAAGCAAGAGGGGAGCTAGAAGCACGCCTCGTGTCTACGTCACAAGCGAAGACGTAGCCGGGAGTCCCGTCCTCGGTCACCGCAATTTCTTATGCTTACACATATGCCAGCTGCGCTTTTCCGGGCCATTTCCCTTCATATTCAGCGTGTTTTTTTTTGAGCGACACTATTCCAGGTATCTTCGGAGAAATGCCTACCGATCAGTGTCAAGACAAGAGCTGTGGGAGAGCATGCCTGCCTATGCGGATCATGGAGCTGAACGTGAACGACTCAGTGATGTCATGGAGGGATGGCTCGTCAACGAGGGCATTCCGGAGGTCATCGTCTCGTAAGTGTAGCTTAATGGTCTCAAAGACTGCATGTTTGTTTGTTTTCAAAACTCTATTTAATATTACTCATTCTTCCAACGACAACACACCCGACAGTTTCTCACTCAAACCTAATTTCCGGCGCATTCGTTTCCTAGGACGTTGTGGATATGGTATTCGCATGTCCAGGCGCTTAAGTTTTTCTTAATCATTCGTCAGCATCTTCAGACGACTTCTACTGCCATCGCCGGGAAAGCACTGCATGTTTACACATCGTTTATCTTGACCATAACCATAAGTGAGGCTCAGTCCATGTACTGTAGATCTTTTACTGGCACTTGTGCGGCAGCTCCTCTTTGACGCTCCCCAGTGATTTATTGGACAGATTCTGATCCTTCGGCAGCACTCCGTGCCACGCATGTGGAACGGTTATGTGCTCACACATTGTGCCACGAATGACTTTTTTGGACGTCAACAGAAAAGGCGAACGCGGTCGGCCATATACAAGATACCGATACTGGCTTAGCAAGGTTTTAGTTAGCCTCGAAGCATATGGTTGCTATCACTTCCAGCTATGCGATGCGCTGCGTTAGGCCCCGTTTATACTTCGTCCCGACGCTACGTATAGTGGCCATATTGATTGTGCGACGCGATCGATCAATTTGGCCTCATTACGTGGCGTCGCGTCGCGCCGCGACGAGGTATAAACGGGGCCTTAGGGAGAAATTTCAGATGGACGTGACGCTGGTTAAGCAGACTCTTCCGGTGCGGCCGTAGCTAGGCATACAATACCGCTCGCGCCGCACGGTCAAAAGTGGGCGAAAAAACGCCAACATAGCGTCGCAAAGCGTCGCACGCTCATAACTCCTTCAGTTTTATGTTTCTTGAATAAAGGTTAGTACCATTCGATTGGCCTCTTCGAGATCTACACAAATATGTGTAAAACTTTACCGGAGCACCCGTATTTTCGCCGTGGGTGGTCCAAAATTGGCTGGACGCGCGATTAGAGCAGGTTATTTCCCAGGATATGCGTGCTTTCGGAGTATCTCAAAGATGGCGTACGTCGCCAGTGCTTTTTCATGCCAGGAATGCCCCGAGAGTGCGCCGTGCACAATGCACACAGAACCTAACCTATCAATCGAGTGGGCGAGCGCATGTCCC
Organism: Heligmosomoides polygyrus bakeri; assembly: GCA_947359475.1. NCBI lineage: Eukaryota > Metazoa > Nematoda > Chromadorea > Rhabditida > Heligmosomidae > Heligmosomoides > Heligmosomoides polygyrus. Next base: position 66,406,967 of record OX375865.1, on the reverse strand, counting down.
TGCGCTTCTATCTTCTCTCACTGGGAACTGCGACGTTTTCAAGACTATTTCGAGCCGTTTGGAGAACGTTATCAGAAATTCCCCGCCATCCCACTCTAACTTTGGTGTGCGCCATGAACAATGCATACAGAATAGAACCTTTCAATCGAGGGGGGGGGGGGACAGCTTGTAGACTAAGCGTTTGGGGAGTTTTATCAGAAATTTCTTGCCGCCCTACTCAGGAATTGCTTCAAGGCTGTTCAGCAAGCCTTTGGAGTGCGCCATGAACAATGCATACAGAATCGAACCTTTCAATCGAGGGGGGGGGGCGACCGCTCGCAAATTGCACGCGCGGGCGTATTCGGAGCACAATAGCTCTGTCAAGTTGGAACCTTTCAGGTTGCAGCTTGTAGGTCTTGTAGGCAGTCGAACGGTCTGCTAGCACGCCAAAGCAGAATGGTTTAGCATAGGAGAGGGCAATGTGATAGGAGTGCGAAAATGCAGGTGAGGCTTGCGTGACGCATTTTTTCCGATTTCCGTGGACCACTGCGAGAAGACGCGGGGAGCTAACGGCATCAGAACGCGTATGCGAACAGAGCGTTTAAGGTACTTTACGGCGACGGGATTAGAACTTCTTACCTGCCTAAACTGCCTTAGCACCAGCTGCCGTTTTAGGGCAGCGGACATAGCGGTTGAAGTTTCCTGCCCTCTTACTCGCCCATATTTGGGTTTTCGACACTCCCAATAGCACCACTCTGTTCAGCATGAAAAGCGCTATCGAACGGTGTCAAATTCGACCGATTTTGGAACAATCAATTTTTTGACTGTTTAGCATCGAGGACGAGACCGCGGCGGAAGGACGATGACGTCATCGAAAAATCGATTTCTTCGAGTTGGGCCATGCTTGATACCATTCGATAGAGCTTTCCATGCTGAATTGAACGATTCCATTTGTAGTGGGAAAAACGGTAATCTGGGCGAGTAATAGCGCGGAGAGCGTCAGCCGTTGTTGCGCTAAATTGCACGCGCGGACGTGTTCGGAGCACAATAACTCTGTCAATTTTGAATCGTTTCGGCTGCGACTTGTGGGTTTTGTAGGCAGTCGAACGTTCTGCTAGCATGCCAAAGCAGAATGGCTTAGCATAGGAGGGGGCAATGTTATAGGGGTGCGAAAATGCAGGTGAGGCTTGTGTGAAGCATTTTTTCCGATTTCGGTGGAACACTGCGAGAAGACGCGGGGAGCTAACGGCATCAGAATCCGTATTTGAACAGAGCACTTAAGGTACTTTACGGTGACGAGATCAGAATTTCTTACCTGCCTAAACTGCCTTAGCCCCAGCTGCCGTTTTAGGGCAGCGGACATAAGGCCCCCACAGAGTTCTGCGGCAACGCCGCTATGGTTAGGATAGGGCAGGGACGCCGCCGGCGGCGAGCTCTGCGTCTCTGCCCTATGGTTAAGCATAGGGCCGCGGCGCTGCCGCAGAACTCTGTGGGGGCCTTTAGCGGTTGAAGTTTCCTGCCCTCTTACTCCCATATTTGGGTTTTCGACACTCCCAATAACACCTTTCTGTTCTGCTTGAACATCTCTATCGAATGCTATCAATTTCGACCGATTTAGGCAATATCGATTTTTTTACAATATCCCATCGAGGACGTGGGCGCGCTAGGCCGAGCTGCGCGGGTGATGACGTCATCGAAAACCGATATTTTCAAAATTAGCCAAATTTCCTCGTGCAAACTGCGTCCAAAATCGTCTAGGGGTTATTTGGGGCGCTGATTACGAATCCGACGTCCGTTTTTGAAAATTCCGTCGACTTCGGTAGGTTTTGTGGATAACTGATGGTGGTCGGGTCAGGATCATCGATTTTGCTCGAAATTCGAATAGGGTCGGGGACTTATTCAGGGTGCCGAACACGATGCCGAAGTACATTTGGACGGTTACGGAAGGGGACCGCTCATACCGATAACTGAGGGTGATCGGTGATCCTGACCCGACCACCCTCAAACGGGAAGTAACCTGCTCAAGTCCGCGGAATTTTCAAAAACGAACGTCGGATTCGTAATCAGCGCCCCAAATAACCCCTAGATAATTTCGGACGAAGTTTGCACGAGGAAATTTGGCCAATTTTGAAAATGCCGGTTCTCGATGACGTCATCGTCGGCGCGGGTCGGGCTTAAGGCCGCCACAGACTTCTGCGGCGCCGCTCGGCGGCGCCGCTGCCCTATGCTTAACCATAGGGCAGAGACGCAGAGCTCGCCTCCAGCGGCGCCACAGAAGTCTGTGGCGGCCTTAAAACACCCACGTCCTCGATAGGATAAAGGATAAAGGATAAAGGACGGCGTTACTCAATCCCTTCTGGGATGCGCCAGCGCATTCTACTTCTACGGGATATCGTGGAGGCGACATGAATGCGTATTTGGCCATACAATGACTTGCGGTGGCCAGCCGATGAACAAGTCAGCGCTTTATCCTTCCCAGACAAGTCTGGTACCAATTCACCGACCCCGGAGGGATGGAAGGCTTGGTTGGCCTGGGCGGGAACTCCGAACCAGGAACCTGGTATCGGGTGCACGCGACAGTCGCGCCTCCTCCGACTGCGCTGCACGCGCCCCTACGTCCTCGATATTGTCGAAAAATCGATTTTTTTGAAATTGGTCGAGAGTGACACCATTCGATAGAGCTTTTCGTTATGAATAAAACGGTGTTACCGGGAGTGTCGGAAACCCAAATATGGGCGAGTAAGAGGGCAGGAAACTGCAACGCCCGCCGCCCTAAAACGGCAGATGGGGCTAAGGCAGTTTAGGCAGCTGAGGAGCTATGAGCACGTCATCAGTAGTAAAGAACCTTAGGCTCTCTGTTCTTTTACGCATTTTGAGGCCGTTAGCTCGCCCCGTCTTCTCGCAGTGTTCCACTGAAATCGGAAAAAATGCTTCACACAAGCCTCACCTGCATTTTCGTACCGCTGTAACATAGCCCGCTCCTAAGCTAAGCCATTCTACTTTAATATACTTATATATCGTTTCACTGCCTACAATACACACAAGCTGCAGCCTGAAAGGTTACAACTCGACAGAGTTATTGTGCTCCGAACACGCCCGCCCGTGCAATTTAGCGCAGCAACGGCAGACGCTCTCCGCGCTGTTTCTCGCCCAGATTACAGCTTTCCCAGTTTAAATGACACCATTCAATTCAGCATGAAAAGCTCTATCGAATGGTATCAAGCGTGGCCCAACTCGAAGACATCGATTTTTCGATGACGTCATCGTCCTTTCGCCGCGGCCACGTCCTCGATGCTAAACAGTCAAAAAATTGATGGTTCCAAAATCGGTCGAATTTGACACCGTTCGATAGCGCTTTTCATGCTGAACGGAACGGTACCATTCCGAGTGTCGATGACTCAAGTCTGGGCGAGTAGGAGCGCAAGAAACTATAACCGCTAGGTTTCGCCGCTCTAAAACGGCAGCTGAGGCTAGGCAGTTTGGGCAGCTGAGGAGCTATGAGCACGTCGTCGTAAAGTACCTTAAGCGCTCTGTTCGCGTAAGCATTTTAAAGCCGTTAGCTTGTGGCGTCTTCTCGCAGTGGTCCACGGAAATCGGAAAAAAATGCTTCACACAAGCCTCACCTGCATTTTCGCACTCCTATAACATTGCCCCTCCTATGCTAAACCATTCTGCTTTAGCGTGCTAGCAGACCGTTCGACTGCCTACAAGACCTACAAGCTGCAACTTGAAAGGTTCCAACTTGACAGAGCTATTGTGCTCCGAAGACGCCCGCGCGTGCAATTTGCGAGCGGTCGCCCCCCCCCCCTCGATTGAAAGGTTCTATTCTCTATGCATGTTCATGGCGCACTCCAAAGGCTCGCTGGACAGCCTTGGAGCAATTCCTGAGTAGGGCAGTAGGGCAGCAAGAAATTTCTGATAAAAGTGCCCAAACGCTCAGTCTACGAGCTGTCCCCCCCCCTCGATTGAAAGGTTCGATTCTGTATGCATTGTTCACGGCGCACACCAAAGTTTCGCTGGGACAGATTGGAGCTAATCCTGAGTGGGGTGGCGGGGAATTTCTGATAACATTCTCCACGGCTCGAAATAGTCTTGAAAACGTCGCAGTTCCCAGTGAGAGAAGATAGAAGCGCAGTGGACATGCGCTCGCCCACTCGATTGGTAGGTTAGGTTCTGTGTGCATTGTGCACGGCGCACTCTCGGGGCATTCCTTGCATGACAGAGCACTGGCGACGTACGCCATCTTTGAGATACTCCGAATGCACGCATATCCTGGGAAATAAGCTGCTCTAATCGCCCGTCCAGCCAATTTTGGACCACCCACGTCGAAAATGCGTGAGCTCCGGTAAAGTTTTAGACATGCTTGTGTAGATCTCGAAGAGGCGAATCGAATGGTACTAACCTTTATTCAAGAAACCTAAAACTGAAGGAGTTATGAGCGTGCGACGCTTTGCGACGCTATGTTGGCGTTTTTTCGCCCACTTTTGACCGTGCGGCGCGAGCGGTATTGTAGTGGGTTTTCCTTCAGGCCCATCGCTGAATTGCCAGAAATTTCCGCTAACATTATGATCGATGGCATCGAAGCTACCCAGTGAATCGTGTACCTCACGCTCAGCCACGCACACCCCTGACGCCTTGCAATCAGGGATGTGCGTAAATAGAATTTATTTAGTCTCCATGTCCGACGTTCATAAAACCTGGGCATTTTATAGCAATATATTTGATCCTTCTGTGCCACGCAGGTTTGTTGTGGTGGTATAACTTTTATTTCGGCCGACGTTTCGACAGTTCTTGAGGCTTTCTGGATTCGGGAGCGTAATCCAGCAATGAAGAACCGAAACGAGTGCATTTCAATAACCAGCAACTTCTTGCCCTTCATCCCGTTGTGTGAGCTCTGAGACTGCGCAGTCTAAACTTATTAGTATAGATCTGCATGGTAGGCCCCACTTGCTCACTGATGGTCTTATAGCTGGGCCCCCCTCTCAGAGCTGGTGGAACTACGGTGAGTTTGGTATGCTTTAGACGGGCACTCCTTGACACTCATGGGAACCCATTGTAACTAGAGTTGTGAAGTAGTATGGCTTTGACGAAATGAGTTTCTAGATCTAAGGTTTCGAAGTACTTTCAGGCCTTTGAAAAAGAAGAGTTGTGTCGAAACGTCGGCCGAAATAAAAGTTATACCACCATGACAAACCTGCGTGGCACAGAAGGATCAAATATATTGTTATAGAATTTATTTATTTATTTACCTCATACACTCATAGGTGTGCCACAATTCAAAAACTGTAAAAATCCATAGGGAAAAAACATCGTCGTGATATCAAGAAAGGAAAAAGAAACAGGAACGATCAATAAGGGATTAACAACAAACCGAGACACAACTAAGTAATGAACTGAAATGTTTGATGCTTTTATGAATTGGGCTGATCCTAAAATACCTCATAAACCCAACGTAAGATCAGAAAAGATTTACTACTCTGATTAACAGTTCCACTACACTAAAAATGCATTAGGGAGAACAGGTCTCTACCGCGGCTCCACTTAGATAACTTAAAAGACTACCCAGAAAGCAGAAAAAATTATTGCACGATGAAAGAAAACGAGCGGTATAGTGGGTAGTAAAAAAGTAAAAAATCTTAATTGGGGAGCAGCTGTATGCCGATATTTATGACATGCGATGATAAGATTGCTCCTCCATGTGTGCTACGACTTATGATTAGTAGGCATGCAACTGGCTTAGCCATTCCGGGGCGGGTTCTGTCTCTCAAGAACCTCTTCAAACTAACTACGCACCCCAGGCGATGGCCTACTAAGGAGACGCTCAGCGGGGATATGTGCAAAAAGAATAAATTAGATAAGAATATTAAACAAAGACATTTGGGTTGTATTTGGGTATAGCTCTTGAAATGCAGAAAGGCTGTCTTTAAGCTAAGGGTGCGGCAGTAATGCCTGTAGTATCCGAGTTTTCCGGAGTGGTATGGTTTAAAGCCTCTAAACGACAGCTGTCTCAATATGCTCTCAATATGTTACTGCATGTAGGGAATATGAGGCATTTCGAGGAAAAGAACTAGTACCCCACGCCTTAGAGGAAAAAGCTGGAGAAGAAGCTAAAACCAAACACGAATAGGAGAACCTTCATGTACTCGTAAAATGTGTCATCTGGAAGAGTCTACGAAAAACAGCTAAACCGAACAAAAATAGAAAAAAATTCATGTACTCCCAACAAGTGTCATGTGCAAGAGTCTACGGAAATCAGCAGTACATAGGTATGGAGAGAACCCGTCGACGTTGTGAGCAGCACTACGCAATCAGCTAATACGAAGCATTCCAATTGGAGCTGGAAGGATAGAGTGGGCTAACTCCGAACATTTAAGATCGATAAAATATCAAGCTTTTTCAGCTTACTTCGAAAAGTGTAAACATTGGGAGATTTGAGAAGAAAGGAAGGTAGCTTTTGCAGCACCTAGCAACTCGCAAGAAAAAGGAGTTATGAATTTTGAAAAATTGGCTCCTTTTTGGCAGGTCATAATGAAGATAAAACTCACCTGAGCGTCCTGAAGAAGGTCTGAAAACCCAGTACTTGCTTGCCTTAAGTTTCAACTGAAGATGCAAGATCCGAAAGCATAGCACTAAATCATGAAAAATTCTTCGGTATAGTAAACTTCTCAGTCCAAAAATTTGCAGTCCAGAAGAGTAATCAGGCAATGGCTTTAGGTAATCAGTGTACCTTATAGTTCTGTGGAACAAAAGTCTTGTGAATGTCCTTTGAACATTTTCGATTTTTGATTGTAAGCATTTCCTGAAAGGACTCCAAACTTGGCAGCAATATTCCAAGTGAGGAAGCACATAGGCAGAATGCGAAATTTCGTTAATCGTAAATCGTAGTTGCAAAAATCGCCGGAATTCGTGTACCGGAAATCGTAAATCTAGGAATCACCTGACGTGGGGTGCGATACTATTAAAACTATCCGTCCGCGGCGGCGCGGCGACTGATGCCGTTCACGACGTCCACGCCTGCCGACGCGTTGACCTCATCGCGCGGACGGCGACTGCCGCCGCCATCGCGACGAATGACTATCATCGCTCTGGAGGACTACTCTGCTGCATTTTATTCAACTATTCTAGAAGCCGGGGAAAACTGAAGAAATTAATGAAACTGGGTGAACCAGTAAAGCAGCTGTGATAGAACCGTAGTAGTCGAGTGTCACTACGACAGTGGTTTGTTTAGAGAGATAGGTACTTACGAAGCAGAGGGCCCGTGGTGCCGTGGGGTTCCCGGAAACATGTTAACGCGGCAAACCCACGGCACCATGGGGCCGGTACTTATGAAGCACCCGTCCTCGGGTGCCGTGGGTTGCCGCGTTTCCGTTGCCGTTGCAGCATTAACATGTTTCCCGACAGCCCCACGGGCCCTCTGCTTCATAAGTACCGAGAGATACTTGCGAAGCCTTGGAAATGCCTTTGTGCTTGAGGATACACGGATGGTTAGCAAGTTGAAGCAGCCAGGAGCATATAATTGACCTAACTGGAATCGTTTGCTTACATGCCTGAGTGTTATATTCCCCCAAATTAAACTACCAAGAGCTTCTGGGAGCGCACCAATCCTATGCTGACGAAAAAACAACAACAAAAAGACGGAATCCATGAAGAGCAGTTCGAAAGCAGGTCGCCAAACATTTGAGTCTCAATGAATTGGAAGTTGTTAAGAACTTGACAAAAAAAACGTTCTGGGAAATAGAGATGGACGTATATCTAAATGTGGGAAGTGAGGAACTGTTGGCCTAATTGGGCATGCTACCCTAACACGATTTGATTGAGATGTGTACTAGGAAACCCATAGTTTCTCCGCTAATATTCGAAAAAATGAGAGCACTTTTACATGCCTTTCTTCTGTATAATTAATGTATTCTAAGAGGACAGAAAGACTAGCTTCGCATCTCATTTTGTGTTTCTTCCATTGATAAAATACCGCGGCAATTTGATGTGTTTGAACTCAGCAATAACTCAGTTGTTAGCAGTAATTGGACGGAAGCATAGGTTTGGTATTTCTGGAGTTGCATGCAGAATCTCGAGCTGAACAGTGGCTATATTCCGCTCCAACGTCAACTTGCAAGGGAATCGGTAGGAGCTGGGTCCTCCTTGTCTGCTCTCGAGTAAAAGATCCCTTCACCATTCTCTGCTATAGTTTCCCTACACACGTTCTATCGATTGCGCTCTGTTAAGAACCGCGTCTTGCGACCAGGGGTGGGCGGAATTTCTGTTTTCTGTTTTCTGTTTTCTGATTTTCTGGCCATTTTGGGCAAATTTTTTCTGTTTTCTGTTTTCTGGGAAAATAGCCAAAAATTGGCCAGAAAACAGAAAATAGAGCTGCGAACAAAATTATATAATAGAAATCCAATAAAGAGAATTCAAAAAGTATCATAGAATCATGAGTTTCATCTCAATACAATGTTTCTAGAGTGGTTTAAATTGCAAACATGTAAGTTTCTAGATCTGCTCGTGTAGAAATTGCGCCATACATTCAAAACTATGCCGCTTTGTTTGCTTGATTGTGTAAGTGCTGCTGACATGGAGTCCCTTCATAGGGCATTTCTCCACTTTCATAATTTCGCTTTGTATTCTCTTAAATTTGTAGTTTAAGAGAATACAAAGCGAAATTATGCTTAAATTAGCTGTAGTTTAGACTATCTACGATTACTTAGAACTTTATGCAAAGGCTAGAAAATTAGTGTTCTGAGTGCCATTTCATTATAATATGTATATGTTAACTAACCGTGTGCCGTAGAGTAATTGTAGTTAGGATTATTCTCCACCTCCGGATATTGAAAACTTTTGGATGGTCTTTCCCAATGATCGTAAATCAGAGCATCTGAGCTGCTTTTCTAACTCTTTCAGCTTTTGGTTGTCAAACATTAGTAAGAGACTGAAAAGTTTTAGTTACCTTTGACTTCACTGGTGTAGTGATAGAATAGTGATACATAAAAATTTTAATTAATCACATCTATCATCTGTCGTCCCGGTCATCATCGAATTATTCGAACGGGCACCAGCAACGTCTCCATTCGTCCTTGCCGCTTGTCAGAGTGCTCCAATAGATCCTCCTCGTCGGATGGACACGAAGAGCGTCATATCGTTCGTTCAGGGCTTCCACGAAGAAGTCCGACCAGCACGTTGGTGGCCATCCTGGTATTCTCTTGATATCCCGCGGAATCCATTCGGTGACGGCTCTCGTCCAGCGGGTGTCTGTCTGCATTACGTGGCCGGTCCACCTAATTTTCGACGAATTGGCCCATGCGACAGCACCCTGATCTTCGAACGTCGGCGAAGTCGTGTTACTCCAAGCCTCGCCCTCTCGATTCCAGGCTGCGCGTCACTGATCACGTGTTCATCCCGCTTCCGTATAGCACAGGTCTGAGGCATATGTTAGGGGAGGAAGAGCAGTGGAGTCGAATAGGCTGGCATGGAGTCGGACGTTCTTCGTCCTCTTCACGATTTCACGCTCTTGAAAAGCTTCCCAAACCGCTCGTTTTCTCATACCCAGCTCCGTTGCTAGGCCGTTGCTCATGTTGACTTCGCGACCCAAATACACGTAGCTGGAGACTCGGAGATGTTCGTTCCGTTGAGCGAGAATGGGGCATCAGAAACTCGTTCGTTTCTCATAAACGTCGTCTTCGTAAGATTCCTCTGCAGTCCAGAGTTCCCACATACACGATCGAAGTCGGCTAGCGTTCGCTCCGCCTGGCTCATGCTCGGTGTTATTAGCACGATGTCATCAGCAAACCTAAGATGGTCAGTGACCGGCCGTTGACCTTCACTTCATGTCTTCCCATTCTAGTTCGCGCGTGACGTTTTTGAGTGTGGCGCTAAAGAGCTTTGGGGATATGGTATCTCCCTGCCGAACCCCTCTCTTCACGTCGATGATGACGTCGTTGTATGTAGAATGGAGAGATCTTGGTCGTGAATCCACCTAAAGGACTCTGATGTACTGAGAAGGAATGCCCTGAGTGATTAGGCGTCGATGACCGCTTCAGTTTCGACGGAGTCGAATGCCTTCTTTAGGTCGATGAACGTAAGCAGCTTATACTCTCGCGACACTTCGAAGAGCTTCGTAATTGTGTGTATGTGGTCGATCGTACTAATCCTCTCCGAAATCCCACTTGTTCGCATGGCCGTCCTTCGTCCAGCGTTCTGCTGATCCTATTCAGGATCACTCGAGTGAACAGCTTGTAGACTACGGACAGCAGGCAGATCGGGCGATAGTTGCCAATGTCGGGCATGTCTCCCTCCCTAGCAAATCGAGATGTAACATGATATGAATGTGTGCTGAATAATAATAATATGATGGAAAGGGTATATGTTTGATCCTTATTCGATAGTGTCTACGTATTCAAAGAAACACTTTCACCCAAAAGTTTTTGCTCTGACGGCCCCTTCAGTCTCACTCTGGTGTTGTTCTGTGAAATATCAAGCCAGTAGCCAAAACATCTTTAGTCCGTGTTTGGTCCTCCATAAAGCCAGTCTCTTACTAGTGAGACCCTTAATCTAGCGAATCGTCTGTTTAGAGATTACACCTACATTTTGGACTGTGAGCCTTAAACCGCTTTATTTTAATATGAATGCAATAGGAAAAATTCATCATTATAAGCCACTCCTATAAACGCTTGCAAGTTAAAACGCTGGTCCAAGACTACATTTCTAGTCGTGCAAAAAGCACTGGACAAATGGATCTTCGGGTTGAATATTAGGTAGTATGATAATTGCGAAATTTTCTGTTTTCTGTTTTCTGGGAAAATTTTCAAAATTTCCGCCCATCCCTGCTTGCGACCTCATCATTGCAGAGGCCGATGGCTGTTTGGCGAGCAATGGATGGTCCGAAAGGTCAATTAGTGATGCCTAGCACAGAAAGGGGACAGATCGGCAGGAAAGCAGGAAAGAAATCAACAGATTGTTAGGGAACGCATCATGAGTGGTGCTATCTGGCCAAGCACATTTACATTTGATACTTAGATTTTTGTCATTAGAAGACGCTAGTATCACATTTGTTTCTCACAGCAACAGTAGATTTATTTTGATGGACTCCCCACAACTCAGGCTATTAGCATGAATAAAGTTTAAAAATCAAATTGAGAAATGATGATGGAAATTAATAAAAATCCGACGACTGACAATCATGTAATGTAAGAAGGGAAAATGTATTATAAAGTATAATGCAATGAGAAACCGTGTCTAATGAGGATGAGGAGAAAATGGTTGCCTGGCCAAATAACCTTAATACAAGATGGGCGCAAAGGAGCTTAGGAGAAGTTACATGCATGTAAGGCAGCTCCACACAACATAATGTGTCACACCAAATTAAATTTGTTGTGCAGCACTGGTGTGTTCAATCTCTGTGCTGGACTGAGCTTACTGCTGATATAAATGTGCTTCTTAGCAAAGAAGAGGATAACTAGTAAATACAGGGTGACGCCGGCTGAGCTCCTTCGCACCTGTAAATGAACATAACAAGGCATAAACAAGTATGAAGGAGAGTGTAAGCAGAGGAGTGAAAGTCGAACTTTTGATAGCTTTTCTCTTCAAAATGAAAAGGCAACCAGACATGGATCAGACGTTTTCCCCTGGCACTACGAGAAAGGAGTCTGAGAACGTACCGAAACGGTAGAATTACATCCTCCATCTACCTGGATACGTGAAACTACAGCCCTATACAATCCATGGCTCAACCCGCCGCCATTTGCAGGCCATGCTGTCGTCGCGTCCGCGGCGCTCGACGCGACCTCTGCGGCGGAGGCCGCCGGCCCTGCCGCCGCCGCCGCCGCGCTCCTCGGCATCCATCGCCGCAAACGCGACGATAATCGTTTTAAACGATACCCCCCCCCCCCCCACGAAAAGTTCTTGATTCAAAAACTTCACCTTAACTTATGTATGGTGCTTCAACAAAAGCTTTCATCGTTTGAATGACCATCAAATTTCCAATCTCTTAGCAGTTCTTTAGATGCGTATAAATTACGTATTTAAAGGCAGAAACAATAGTAAAAAGTCACTATCAGAACGAAAATTTTAAAAAAATTATTTCACTGCACATTAACTCTCGAAAACCAGTGGCTATGGCATGGAGTTAATAAGCATAGCCAACTGAGCTATGCATGACGCAGCTCTACCCTACAACGCACCAAAATGTCTTCGACCTTCTATTACGTTGTCGGAAAAGTCCTGCAACAAAACTGTCGAACATTTTTCAAAACTTAAAAAATCTGCTATGGTCTGGCTTAGTTCCACAAGCTTATATCTTGAACATTATGTTTAGAATATAATGCCATACATTCTAGAATATTCTAGAGTTCTAGAGTATAATAAAGGTGGTCATGACTTGAGCGATTCACGATCAAGGTGACTCGGAGTGTTTGTCGCGACTGAGAATTGCTCAGTCTCTCCTTCTCAGCTTTCATAAAACTTTCTGGGGAGCGTGGTCGTGGGAAATGTGATCAACGTCTTCTATGCCAAGCATGCACGGAATACCCAGTGGCTCCCCCAAGGAGAACCACCTCCGAAGCAATCGAAGTCCGACCTCCACCAGAAGAAGATAATGTTGTGTAGTTGGTGGGACTCCCAGGGAGTGCTATACCACGAGTTCCTTGCGACTTCAAACATTTACGGTGTACAGCTGCAAACGTCGAATGAGGACACGCAGCGGAAACGTCGGACGATGACAAAGCAATTTTTACATTCTTCACCACAGTGCTCGGCCACATGCTGACCTTCAAATGCCCGTAGATTGACAACATTATCGAAATTTTACGATTTATGACCCCAAAATGCCGTAAATCGAAAATCGTGAAATCGTAAATCGTAATTACGCACACCCCTGCTTGTCATCCTGAAAAACGCCTATAAAAGGATTTCGAAAGAGATTCATTTCGTAGTTTAAGTTTGGGCAACGCTCTGTTTTCGAAAAAGGACGGCGAAACGCCACCTTGTTCCACTCTTCGGCTGCATGCGAGCCATGTTGGAGTCATGAGTAGTGTTATTCAGCCGGAACTACAACAACGATATGGTCACAGTAACCCAGCGTCGATGTGACGATCACCTCTACAAAGCATTCCTCACCGACTCGAAAGAGTAAGTGACTTTTCGCACATGCCTATCCGGTTTAATCCTTCCAAAAGTCATAGCGCTTCGATGTCGGCCAAGCCTAAACTGCCTTAAGGAAACCGACTCGACTGCGACGAGACGAGAGCCACGGAACATCGCTGTTCGACGACTCTCTGTTTGACAACCCGCCACAAGAAATCGCAGAGAAAAAGAAGAAGAAACGGAAACACGGCCGGAGGAAAACGACGGCGACGGTTAGGGCACTTCTTCCCTGCAATCCGCCTAACGGTGACTGAAGGAGTTTGTTCCAGCCGCGTATAACGCTTTCACCTCCTTCGTCGAGAATTCCCATTGATCTGCGCAGAGAAGAGCTGAGACGACCTCGGCGGACTCCACAACCCAGCGACCTCTGGAGCATCCCATTCAGCTACACCTTCGGCACACTGAAGAGCACCGAGGGACAGATAAAACTATCGGCCCTGCTGCTGGGACTGTCTCACGTAACACGCCGTTTCAGGTCGTCAGAGAGTTCTGGCTGAAGAATAGAAGTGTCTCGTTCGTGGATATCGAACTGTCGTCAAGCCAGCCTCTTCTAGCTAATCCCAGCTGGAGATATCCCTACCGGGTGAACTATGATATCACCAATTGGAAGATGATCGCAAGACTGGTAGACCCTTTGCTTCCCGTCCATTTCGCCGCCCTTTCCTACTCATTCGCTTCATCTCTTTCCAGTTGCACCAGAACTACCAAGAGATTCCGAGCAAGTCTCGCATGCAGATCATCGTCGATGCTGAAACGTTCCTTGCACAGTCCGACATCCCTCAGTTGTTCATCTACATCCTCGGGTGAGTTTAATGATATGTGTTCAGACTTTAACACTGTGTAACTGGGAACGTACATAAATACATATGTTCACACCTAAGATACATTAGTTCCTGTTAAGCATCTCTCTTTACAAGGAAGAATTTTATTACAACGTTCGTTAACCCTACCACCAGTCATTTTCGGCGCACTTGTTTTTAAACACCCATCCCCACCACAGTAGATTTCGTAGGTGCCTAAATCACGTTTGCTCTAGGCTTCCTCGGACACCGAATTCGACGTATCATTTTTGAAAATTCGCATCCGAGTCACCCAACTTCTTCTTCCTCTTCAGTTTTTTTCGTTTAGTTGTTTTCTTCGTCGCGGGGTCCCCTTCTCTCATGCCACATCGCCATCATTCCTCATCCCTGCTAGATCAAGGCGGACACCTGCTACTTTGAAGTCCTTGTGTATCGTGTCAGACCAGTGTGCTTCACGCGCCTTCGAGGCCGTTTTCGAGACACTTCGGAATCAAGGCCTGTCTTACGGACGCTGTCGTTTTTTACACGTAGAACGTGGCAGGCGAGCTGCCTTCTTTAAGTCGAGAAAGGCAAGATGCACCTGCTTCTGTTTCGCGCGGTTTCCCTCCACCACAAGGCGGACGGCGTGTATGGCATCAACGGTGCCACAACTAGCCACGAAGCCACACTGGGTTGGAAACTGTTGGACCCGTGACCACTCACGTGGCACTGATCCAGTGCCAGCTCGCCAACTTCACGGCATATGAACCAGTTCATTTATTTCGTAAGCGCTTCGTCTGTTGTTCCCGAGCTCTCGGGAAAGTCTACTACTCCGACTACCTCTCCACAGTCACAACAGAAATTTTGATGGCTTCACGAGGCGATGACGGTTCTTAGCAAGTCGGTACAATTACCGCTCACTATCGTAGGACTCGAGCTTTTTGTAGACGTCATTGTAATAAGTGGCTTTTGCAACGGCCTCGGCCTTCTTGGCAGCTTTTTTCATATCCTGCAACTTTTGCCAGTTTGTGCATCTTGACGTGTCGCTTCAGTAGCCTTCTTCCAAGTTTCCTCGACAGTCGGAACTGTAGGCAACCGCATGCGATAAATGACAGCTGCACCCTTCTCTTTCAGTCGCCACCACTTGATTCTTGCTGCACCGCGTCGTTCGACCTGCTTCAGCCACGGATCGGCGATCTTTAGCCCAGAAACACTCTTGCAGCACTGCACCGCGATCTCGTCCATTTCGCGCCTGTCGTGGTGGGACCTACCTCGCCAATGTGGTGGGGGCCAGGGATGGGCGGAATTTCTGTTTTCTGTTTTCTGATTTTCTGGCCATTTTGGGCAAATTTTTTCTGTTTTCTGTTTTCTGGGAAAATGGCCAACAATTGGCCAGAAAACAGAAAATAAAGTCGCGAACAAAATTTTATCACAGAAATTCAATGAAAAAATTCAAAAGTATCATAGAATAGTGAGCTTCATTCCAAAATAGTGTTTCTAGAGTATCTTAAATGGCAAGCATGTAGCGTTTTTGGATGTGCTCATCTAGCAATTGCGCCATATACTCATGAACTATCCCACATGTTTGCTTGATTGATTGTGTAGGTGCTGCTGGCAAGGAGTTTCTTCATAGGACATTTTTCGACTTTCATAATTTGGCTTTGTATTCTTTTCCATATTAACAGTAGTTTGGACCATCTACGATCACTAAAAATCTTATGTTAAAACTATAAAACTAGTATTTTGAGGGGTACTAAATTATGTATTAACTAACCACTTGTCTTAGAGTTACTGTGGGTAGGGTTATTCTCCACCCCCGGTTTAAAAATTGAACATTGTTGGCCGGTCATCCCCAAAATCGCTCTCTGCAGAGCCATTGTCGAAGCTGCTTTTCTAATTCTGAAGATTGCTCAGCTTTTGGTGTCACAAATTAGTAAGAGACGGAAAAGTTTTAGTTGCCTTCGATTTCGCTGCTGTAGTGATACAGTACTGATACACGAAATTTCTCATTTATCACGTATATATCATCTGTCGTCCCATTGATCATCGAATTGTTCATGCGGGCACCAGCAGCGTCTCCATACGTCCGTACCGCGTGCCAGGTGCTCCAATGGATCCTTTTCGCTCGAGGGACACGAAGAGCGCCATTACTCAGGGCTTTGACGAAGAAACCCGACCAACGCGTTGGTGGGCAGTTCCTGTTGCTCTCTTGACATCCCGCGGAATCCAGTCGGTGACGTCCACTCGGTGTCTGCGAAGCGCATTACGTGGCCCACCTAATTTTCGACGACTTGGCCCATGCGACAGCGTCTCTGATCTTCGAACGTCGGCGAAGCTCGGAACTCTGGAGGCCTTCTCTCACTTGCATGAGAGAGCATCGTCCTCTCGATTCCACCCTGCGCGACGCTGATCGCGTGTTCATCCTGCTTTCGTATGGCCCAGTTCTCTGAGGCGTATGCTAGGGCAGGAAGAATAGTGAAGTCGAAAAGGTGCGTACGAGCCGGACGTTCTTCGTCTTTTCTACGGCTCTTTCGACGTTCTTAAAAACTCCGCAAGCCGCTCGTTTCCTCCTGCTCATCTCTGGCGCTAGGCCGTTGGCCATGTTGACTTCGCGACCCAGATACACGTATCTGGAGCATTCGAAGATGTTCGTTCGTTGAGTGAGGATGACGCATCAGAAACTCGTCCGTTCCTCATGAACATCGTCTTCGTAAGATTCAGCTGCAGTCCAACGTTCCCACATACACGGTCGAAGCCAACAAGCACCACCTGGCTAGCGCTCGGTGTTATGAGCACGATGTCATCTGCAAAGCGAAGATGGTACAGCTGCTGGCCGTTGACCTTCTCTCCATGTCTTCCCATTCTAATTCGCGCATGGCGTTTTCAAGCTGAAGAGCTTCGAAGATATGGTATTCCACTGCCGAACCCCTCTCTTCACGTCGATGACGACGTCGTTGTAGAATGGTGAGATCTTGGTCGTGAATCCACTGTACAGCTGTCGAAGGACTCTGATGTACAGAGTAGGAACGCCCTGAGCGAGCAGAGCTTAGACGACCGCTTCAGTTTCGACAGAGTCGAACTCCTTCGTCAGGTCGATGAAGGTAACCCATAGCGGCAGCTTGAACTCTCGCGACACTTCGATGAGCTTCGTGTATGTGGTCGATCATGCTGAATCCTCTCCGAAATCCTGCTTGTTCGCGTGGCTGTCCTTCGTCCAGCGTTCTGCTGATCCTATTCAGGATCACTCGAGTGAACAGCTTGTACACTACGGACAGCAGGCAGATCGGGCGATAGTTGCTAATGTCGTGCACTCCTGTACAGCAAGGTGTTCTGCTGGCCTTCCACTGAGATGTTATATGATATGTAGATCTGAGGAGAAATAATAATAATAATGTGATGGAGAGGGTACATGCTCGGTCTTTATTATATGGTGTCTTCGCATTCAAGGAAGCACCTTCACCCAAGATCTGCTATGCTGACAGCCCTTCAGTCACAAACTCGTGTTGTTCTGTGAAATATCAAGCCAGTACACAACATGTTTAGTCGGCTAAGTAGTAACTAGGTGTTCTAAAGAGCATCGGTAAGTGGGCCTGAAAACTTTCAGCTACGCGTAAACTATGACACTTAAGGAAATGTATTTCCGAAGAACGAAACGAACTAGGAATACAGATTCTGAGGGAGCCAGTAATACTCTACGAATCTCTGCACAGATTTAGAGTATGTTTGTCTACAAACTCAAGCAATTGAGTTGAAACATGCAAACAGTGATCACTGAGCCTTCATCGTGTTTGGTACTCTAAAAGGCAAGTCTCTTACTAGTGGAACCGCTCTCTAATTGAGGTAGTATACTTCAAGTGTCGAGATTCCTAGGATTTATCAGTCAAGATTTACAACGTGCTGATTGCAGTACACTGGAGTTTAATAGAAATTTTTATAAACGCTTGCAAGTTAAAACGCTGGTCTACGACTACATTTCTGGTCATACAAAAGCATTTGCTACTGGAAATATGGATCTTTAGGTAAAATAATTGGGTCGTGTGATAATTTCGAAATTTTCTGTTTTCTGTTTTCTGCTTTCTGATTTTCTGGCGTTTTTGGCTTTTCTGTTTTCTGATTTCTGTTTTCTGACGAAGGCGATTTTCTGTTTTCTGTTTTCTGGGAAAATTTTCAAAATTTCCGCCCATCCCTGGTGGGGGCTGCGCCGTGGAGAAGATGCCGCATGCCTCGACGTACCTCGATAGCAGCAGCAGTTCTCTGCAGCACCGCCTAGCCGAGGGGCGTGGTCCACTTCAAACCGTCCTGGCTGCGGGATAGGTCTAGGAATTCTGTTTCTTTTTTTTTCGATTTCATGCAACTTTTAGGGAGTTCTCATTTGTCGCTGACGATGATGACATTGCAACCTATGAAGCGGATCTCTCTAGATAGCGCCACAGTAGGCAGTATTGCGTACAGTAATTCCTTTGCGGCATCTCGCCGCGTCAAGTCTCCAGGTTCATCGCGGCATGGCGGCATGTCGCAACACTCTGTTTTCGGCCATAGAGTGCAGATAAGCTGTCTGTGCTGTAGGGTGACCGTGTCTGTGACAAAACTTCGGTTGTGGCCTTTCACAAGGAAGTGGGAATTGTGTTTTCGCTAGACAGTGTTCACTGTGGTGAGGTTATGCGATTCCGCATGCTCAAGGATACGCTCACCATCGGCGTTTTGCGACCATAGATGAGCGGATTAACCGTTATCCATTATCCGGTTTCCGGGGGGTTTTGACCTATCCGTTTTGTTGTTCGTTATCCGGCGACTTTGAGCCGGATAACGAACAACAAACTAGCTGAATCTTAGCTTTGGACGTGGTGATGGGTGGACTATGTACAAGCTCCTTCACGATCGTAAGAGTGGTCGTCAACAGAGAAACAACAGAAGTATTCAAATCTAGAAGGGTTAATTGAAGTTTTTTCACTTGGGAACTGGCTACATAGCTTTAACGATATCTAACTTCCAGCCTTACAGAAGGCCCGCTAAGCCTGTACC
This sequence comes from Heligmosomoides polygyrus bakeri, assembly GCA_947359475.1. Taxonomy (NCBI): domain Eukaryota; kingdom Metazoa; phylum Nematoda; class Chromadorea; order Rhabditida; family Heligmosomidae; genus Heligmosomoides; species Heligmosomoides polygyrus. The sequence continues at coordinate 66,388,056 of OX375865.1, read as the reverse complement.
ATACTTATATGAGGCCTACTTAACACAGCATTGTTCATTCATCTCAAGTCAGTCAGTGCTGACCAAGAAGGCATACAAGCCGCTACTAGCAATCGTCAAAAGTGGAGAGCCGCATCCTGGGAACAATATTTTACCGCCGGTCTTTCCGTCGTATCATTTGTGGTTACACGATTGCAATACTTATGTTCGATTTGAATGCAGGCGGTAGTGGTACCTTTTCAGCCATGTGCTGTCGTGATTTATCAAAAAAATACTGCAGACAGCAATCAATACTAGCAAAAGAAATAGGATTAATCCAAATACATAAAGTCAGCAACTTCTCCATTAAACATTTTAGGGGAGCAATAAACTACTAAACAAACTTATCGTCGTGGGTGCTGAATACATGTAGATTTGCTTTAATTTGTGAGCTTTTTTGTGAAACTTATCTGCAACATAGGGAACACCTCCGTTTTAGGGCTGGGTCGTGTATTTTTCATCTGCTCCAGAAGGGATGGGTGGGATATTCTTTCTCAGATCCAGAAGGCCTGGATGTCATAACTCTTTGAGTGTGTGTTTGCCGTACACAACTGCTTGCAGCTACTACCCAAAAGTTAGTATTTTATCCATCCCAGATAATTCCACGTTGAAGAAACTTTGATCTTGGGATGCTATCGAGCAGCAACAACAATAACGGTCCATAGCATGTGTAGGACAAGACCGTTATGTGAAGCTTGTTTGGCTGGATGTCTCCTGCCTTCTTCTTATTTACAGAGACATCGGATGCATTGTTCTTCCAAGGACTATTCTATTTTTCAACTGCTCTAATTGAAAAAAAGAGTTAAGCACAGAGTAAGGCTGATGAATGAGACAATCCAACCGACCCCTTGGAAACAGGTGAAAGGCGGGTATGTTGCTGTGCGTTTGCCTTCCTACGGATAGGCAGAAAACACCATAGAGCGTCGTTAATGTGGCGACTGCAAGGCGTTTAAAAAACACTACTAAAATGTCTAAAAATGGCTTAAAAATTAACAGTGCTTTAAGTCCTGATCCGTTGTTGAAATTAGTGGAATTTAAAACGAGTTTTAATTTGTGTTGTTTGTTCGTTATCCGTTATCCGTTATCCGGTTTTCAAAATTTCATTATTCGCTCATCCCTGTTCGCGACCCATAAGCGAATCCAATAGGACAGCAACCCGTCCTTCCTAGCACCTATTCCCTATTAAGATCACCAGCGACTATGATGCAATCTCTCGATGGTACGTCTGCTGTCTTCTCATCAAGCAGGCTCCAAAACCCATCGCTGGCTTGTTCTGAGTAGCCGGTCAGCGGAGCATACGCAGAGGAGTATAACTCCGATCCTCAGTGGCGGAATCTTCATCAATCGATCGTCGCTACGACGCTTACAAATGAGTCCCGAAAACGTTCGAAGATGGCTATTCCGACACCCGAGTCCCGGGACTTCCACATAGAACGGCCTTGAAGCTTCTTCCCTATGTCATTTGACTTGCAGCACAATTACCTCGTCTCCTGCACCGCACAGAAACCAACTGTTCTTCGCAGCGGTGCTTCAGCCAACTCGCACGAGCGGCCCGTCGACGTACCTTCATTTAGCGTTGCCACGCAGGTTCTGCTTACGTTATGGGACTTTCGGACTAGCTCAGTTGCCCCCGATGCCGTCCTCGCATCATGGACCCTCGCATACATTTCACACTCGCCGTCTGTCCGAGCGCGTTTCGGCTCCTGCAGGCGCTGTAGCAGTATCTCGAAACACTTGAACTGACATTCACCAATACGATGTGACAATGGGTTGCTCGTAGGCCGCCTCCCATGAGGGCCTGTCCCCTGCATTCGAACAGCCGAACATTGTCCATGTTCGGCTCGGCACTTCGTGAAGGAGCGGACATCGCCACCGTCCGAGTCGCCCAACTGTTCGAAGATCTTGGTTTGCATCCAATGTAAATTTCAGTTTTTACAGAAATAGAGGACAAAAATGTCCAGGTTTAATGAACATTTGGACGGTTCTTGCGGTCGCTCTCAATCTAGTGACGGGAAAATGTTCGAGGGGCAAGGGATCACATAAGCAATCGTAGTGTTAAGGGAAGATGACAACGCCATAAGAAAACGCTACTCCTGTTTCAGATACCTGGCACAAGAGCAAGATCTAGGGGTCGCACTAATAGGAATGGACGCCATCCATCGCCTCTTCGACTCCTTCCGCGGCGTCGACCTCCCAGAGCTTCAGCTCTACCTAGCGCCGGCTGTTGCCCAACTCGACAAGCTCCTTGACAGCAGCCAAACCGACACGGAACTTGCAGCGTTATGGCTAATCGACCCAACAAGGTAGAAAACCAGCACCGTTGGTCATGTCGAGCATCTTCACAAAGATTGCTCCTGAATTCACATCACCTAGGTTATCCAAACTGTACCAGCTGCGATGCATGACGGCTAGACCCACTTGCGATCACCAAAATCAGGTATACGAACACATTCGTTTATGTACTTTTTGTATTTAAATTCAAACAAGATCGCAAAGTTGAGGATCCGTATTAAAAGCTTACGCTCCTATCCTTTCGCTCTAGAAACCTATAGCTCACCAAGCCTGACAAAACTAGAGAAACGTGTAACGAAGTTTCCCAACGATGAAGAAGCAGTCGCCTAAACTTCAGATCGATCTAATGGCTGAAGTGACCTATGTGCAAGGGTTCGCCCTCCATGTAGATAGAAGAAATAAAAGAAAAGACAAGATAAACTGCATACTGTTTCAAATGAGGATTCCACCAAAAAGTGAAAAGGTACAGTAGTAGGCACCAACGTCCTCATCACTTGATCTGAAGGCCGAGAAAAAGCTGCGGAAGTCTTGAGAGGTTCCTTCAAATTTCGTTTTGCAACGTTATAAAAACCTTTTTGAGTCGCACAGACTAAAATATATTTGAAGCGCAGCCGTTTCACTTTAATCACAAAATAGTTCGCCTTATGACTACCCTTTTGCCTTCCTTCTACGGGATATGCACGCTGAATATGTTTCTGCTTATTCAATGGCTCGCGCTTACCGGCTTACAGGTAATTTGCCCTTTCCGAGAGATGGTAAATCTGTTTGACCTGGGCGAAAACCAAACCTACTGACATTCTCAGATAACTTGGGAGGCTTTTCTGCCAGACGTCTTACCGAGTCTTCAAAGCTCACAAAGCTCTCCTACCAATGCTCCCATCTCCACATCTAACCACGAAAGGTCGCGAACTTATCATCCCCGGTATTTTGAACGGGACATGTCTTGTTTCCGGAGGCCTGAAGCCAAATATGACATTGAAATTAGCAACGAGTCACCTCGAAGAGATATTGGAAAAGGTGAACGTTCAGCTACGCAAGCGGAATTGCATGAGCAAGAGTTCCCCGCAGATGCGTCCCAACTTTCACGTCTATTACTATCAAAATTTGCATTAACACTGACGAAACCCTGTAAAAGATGAGTGAATCAAATGCGCTGCCCAGAGGACGGTCGAATGCAGGAATATAACAACATAGAGGGGTTTATACATCGAACCCCTTCATATGCGCCTTACCAAACACGCGAATTTCACATTTCTCTGTAGCAGCTGCTAAACAGCCTTCTATGAAGAGTTCTCGTAGCAAATTGTCAGTTCTACGAAAGAGTTCAGACAAAGCCAAACGGTTCAAAAACCACCTTTGCTCGTTAGTGGTCCTCCATCCTGTTACGCTCGCTCAATGTTCCCAAACCAGGCCCGTCGCTGGATGGTGTCCCCCAGCTCGGTGCAAGATGACGTCCACAAACAGGTGACAGCAGTCTGTCACTTCTTCTTCACTCACAACACCACTAAGGAGGTTTGTTGTTGTTCTTCTCACGGCGGTGGTAACTTATTCGAGTGTGACTCCTCCAGGAGCCGTTGCTTGAAGCGCAACTGAGAAGCAAGGGAAATCACTGGTCGACCGCCGTCCAGCTATCGGCCTGCTCCCACGGGGATCGGGTCATCAAATTGGCGGCGAAGCAAATTGTGGCCACGAAAAATGCCGCCATCTTCGCTTCCACATTGCAGGTAAGCAATAACCCACCCCTTTTGTGGAGCCGACGAGCATCGAGCTCCGTCTGAGCCTACTCGATAAGAGCTACTCCATTTGCAGTCGGATTTCTCGCTACATTATAACGCCAAATTCCGGAAAGCTCTGTGGACTCAAATCGGAAAGATGACCGCAGAGGAAAGGAGCTTGCTGTTCTCTGTGGACGAAGTCGAGCCTCGTTTGGCCTCGAAAATACTACTTCACTCCGTCAGGTCACCAGAAGAGCTTAGCCAGGTGAGCGCCGTTCTTCCTCAGCTGTCGTTATATGCTCCCGCGCCGGGTTGATTGCGAGGCATAAGACGATAGCACTCCCTTCCCCGATGGGCTGCATTCTGGGCTAGGAGTACACGCCTTGTGAGGCTCTTGTCACCGTACCTTCTCCAACACAAGCAGCAGTGCAGGTGCCAGCAGTCCCTCGCTCTCCACTTGGTCTCAGCCTCATGATCCAACAATTTAGGTCCAATCACTTGTTGATAGCTGGGGACCGACGATGTCCAAACACCTCGAGTACATCGAGCGACACCTGCGATGGAAGCAACGCGCCTCTCAAAACTCTTTGCGGGACTTCTTCTCCAACCATGCTACTATATAGGTGCAGTGCTGACCGCGGAGTAGTCAGCAGCTCTTTTGGCTAGATTCCAAGCCTCTCCACCACACCAGGCGCCGAGTGGTTCACAGGACGGAATTCAATTTTGTACTTTATCGTTAGCAGCAAATTCAAGCTTTGTTAGTCGGTCAACTGATTTAACTTGTGCTAGGGTACTGTCTCTCTCAGGAAACGGGTTCCATTGCCTAAACATAGCCACTTATGTCGTTACGTTCACTGCTGTGCTCCTTTGTCAGCATCGCAGCATTGGACCGGAGCTCAAATGGCACCTCAGAAGACCGCTCTTTGCAAGACGATTTGGAACACCCACAGCCAAGTCTACGGATCCACTTTCACCTCTTTTGTTCTACACGTAATTATATTAGGCTAGAAGACGCGAAGGAAGCGGTTTTCTAACCAGGCCTCCAGGTAGGGTGCCACATCCAGCCGTGCTTCTTTTGTGTGCAATACTCTAGCCTGCATGATGTTCCACTTCTACCAGCACTTGATTGTATTAAACATCCCGATTAGATGGTCACCAACGTCTTATTGTGTTAAGAAAAAGCTTTAAGATATTGTTGCTATTATTGTGAAGAAATGTCTGTGATGGACCTAGAGTTCTGTACAGTCGGTGTGTTCCCATAGCATTTAATGTATGTATATGGACCCTGCATAGCTATTTCGCCGCCGTGAATGTGTGCTTAAATGAAACAAAAACATGCTAATGAAACAGCATTCTTAGGGTGAAATAATATCATGAATCTGAGGACACCTGGAGAGAGGAGGAAGGCGTATCACAGAGAGCGGACCAGAGCAGCAAATTAACAAGGAAGAACGACTGCCAAAGAAACCGTACAAGACATTTAATCAAGCAACCAATGATAAACCCAAGAGCTTGCTGCAAAAGTGGTTCGAAGTCTACACACGTAACAAGAACGCTTCACCACCGAATAAAGATAAGTGCTAAGGACAAGAAAGCAGACCCATATAGGACAGTCCAGAGGCAGCAGACGACGGTAGGAGGTCGGCGAGGTACGAGGGAACTTCTGGCGCATCGGCAACGCATAATGACCAATGAAGCGCAACAGGAAACGACCTCGATACTGTCTGTCACAACAGATATTCAGTGATGTCATCTGTCTGAACACTTGCTGGCAACGACTAGACCGTCTGAACTAGCCCGAAGCACAACCCACAATGTCTAACGGGTTGCCCACTTTCAACGCGAAGAATAACCGATTCTCGCTCGAAAAACGACTGCACTTGTAACGAGAGCTTGCTGGAAACTCATTACCTCCCCCAGAGAAAAGCGCGGAGTGCCAGCCTTGATGTGCGAATAATAGCACCTCCACCAATGAAAGTATAGAGGCAGCAGACCCTAATATCCAAATGTACCTATCGAAAAGGTAAAGGAAACGCTTCCAGGACAAGCCTACCAGGAAAGCCAGGGCGATTCGGAGGCCTAATCTTAGCTAACTAAACGAGAAACGCATGTCCTACAGTTATACAGCACCCCATCGAAATGTCTCAGCATCGCGGCCGGACTACATGATGCATCCCCGGACCAAACGACACTTGCGCCAAGGGCTTGACATGACGCAGAAACCCGTAGTTGCAATTCCCCAACTCTATGCCGATAGCCCCCTCACGCGAATGTCCCCTTCATTATTGTGGTTTCACATTGCCAGCATCGTCGCCGCCATCCTCCTCGACGCTCTCGTCGTCGTCATCATCGCCAGAGTCATCATCGTAATCATCATCATCGCTGTCATCACTGAAAGGCTGGGTTACTAATCCGCTAGAAAACGGCTGCAAAGAACAGAACAGAACAGAACAGAAGAATGGTACTTGTAAACGTAGCTGGCGCCGTAGCTGTCACCGCCGTCATCGGCCTCGTCATCTGGCCGTTGCTGTCTACCGTAATCATGACGTCGGACTGCCAATGGATATTTCATAAACAGTCTTAAAGAGAATGAGCCTAACAGACTCACCGGAAACGCTGTAATCTTTGGTTTCCTTGACGGGAACATTGCACTTCGGACAGGGGATCTCCTTTGACTTCGCGACAACCACTCCCTTCCGGCGAACGTGCTCTTCACAAAAGCAAATCTTACAGCGCATACACGTGTATGCGCCGAGACGATTGCAAGATTGACCTATGACAAAGAGATAGAGTAAGGATCATGGGGACATCTGAGTGACGCTTCAAGCACCAAAAACCCACACTTGTAATTCTCGCTGTAGACCTGCTGACAGCTAGCTTGGTGCTCGAACTGATCGTCTTCACATAAGAAGTTTAGACAATAACTGCAGTTGTAAATCCGACCACCTGAATGTCATTCGTGATAGGAGACCGTAAGTTGAAAAAGTTGGGAAAGCAAATCATCTCGATATCTTAAATGTAATAGCACTGCCTAAGCAGTTCTCCTTCAAGAGATTCTCTGAGCTCTCGTTGGGAGCGACTCCATGGTTGCTTCCATACATCTCTATAGTTCACCTAAACTATCATCTCTATCACCCATTGATCATGGAGCTGTTCGAACGGCCACGAGCAATGTCTCCATTCGCCCCTGTCGTGTGCCAGAGTGCTCTAGTGCAGTTTCCTCGCTGGACACAAGAACCGTCATATCACTCGTTAAGGATTTAACGAAGTAGTCCGACGAACGTTAATGGGTGTCCTACTGTTTTCTTGACATCCTGCGGAATCCAGCTGGTGGCGGCCCTCGTCCAGCGGGTGTCTTCGAAGTGCCTTACGTGGCCGGCCCACCTAATTTTCAGGACTTACTTTATAAAGTGTACCAGCGTCCGTCGCCGGCTTCGCCGGCGACTGACGCTGGATGTGCGGGCCACGCCAGGCTTGCCGGCTTCGCCGGCTTCGGGTGTGGTGGGCCACGCTGAGAACGGAGCCCAAACCTAGATGGGATTCCTTACTCACCCAGCGTCCGTCGCCGGCTTCGCCGGCGACTGACGCTGGATGTGCGGGCCACGCCAGGCTTGCCGGCTTCGCCGGCTTCGGGTGTGGTGGGCCACGCTGAGAACGGAGCCCAAACCTAGATGGGATTCCTTACTCACCCAGCGTCCGTCGCCGGCTTCGCCGGCGACTGACGCTGGATGTGCGGGCCACGCCAGGCTTCGGGTGTGGTGGGCCACGCTGAGAACGGAGCCCAAACCTAGACCCAAACCTAGATGGGATTCCTTACTCACCCAGCGTCCGTCGCCGGCTTCGCCGGCAACTGACGCTGGATGTGCGGGCCACGCCAGGCTTGCCGGCTTCGCCGGCTTCGGGTGTGGTGGGCCACGCTGAGAACGGAGCCCAAACCTAGATGGGATTCCTTACTCACCCAGCGTCCGTCGCCGGCTTCGCCGGCGACTGACGCTGGATGTGCGGGCCACGCCAGGCTTGCCGGCTTCGCCGGCTTCGGGTGTGGTGGGCCACGCTGAGAACGGAGCCCAAACCTAGATGGGATTCCTTACTCACCCAGCGTCCGTCGCCGGCTTCGCCGGCGACTGACGCTGGATGTGCGGGCCACGCCAGGCTTGCCGGCTTCGCCGGCTTCGGGTGTGGTGGGCCACGCTGAGAACGGAGCCCAAACATAGACCCAAACCTAGATGGGATTCCTTACTCACCCAGCGTCCGTCGCCGGCTTCGCCGGCGACTGACGCTGGATGTGCGGGCCACGCCAGGCTTGCCGGCTTCGCCGGCTTCGGGTGTGGTGGGCCACGCTGAGAACGGAGCCCAAACCTAGATGGGATTCCTTACTCACCCAGCGTCCGTCGCCGGCTTCGCCGGCGACTGACGCTGGATGTGCGGGCCACGCCAGGCTTGCCGGCTTCGCCGGCTTCGGGTGTGGTGGGCCACGCTGAGAACGGAGCCCAAACATAGACCCAAACCTAGATGGGATTCCTTACTCACCCAGCGTCCGTCGCCGGCTTCGCCGGCGACTGACGCTGGATGTGCGGGCCACGCCAGGCTTGCCGGCTTAGCCGGCTTCGGGTGTGGTGGGCCACGCTGAGAACGGAGCCCAAACCTAGATGGGATTCCTTACTCACCCAGCGTCCGTCGCCGGCTTCGCCGGCGACTGACGCTGGATGTGCGGGCCACGCCAGGCTTGCCGGCTTCGCCGGCTTCGGGTGTGGTGGGCCACGCTGAGAACGGAGCCCAAACCTAGATGGGATTCCTTACTCACCCAGCGTCCGTCGCCGGCTTCGCCGGCAACCAACGCTGGGTAAGGAAGCATCCCTAGCGCCGAACTCGAACACGTAGAAACGAACGAATGCTACAGATTGATGCGTTGCTGTCCATCACTCACATCCCTGTATAGCATTCAAGAAAACGCCCGCAGCACTCCTGCTTCGTCTGGAGTCGTGTTCACAACCTATTGCAGCTCGTCAGGCCTAATCGAACGCCTGACCGTTTCCGTCCAGGCGCCGTGCCTTATGCGACGACGTGTGACGATCTTCGGAACAGGTGACTTGGGACAAAAGTACTGTCCTCCTCTGCATACAGTGCTAATGGAAATTGGTCAAAGCACTGCAGAAAATTGGGACCTTTTTCCTTCCTTCACTGCTTCTGAGGGAAATTCAGTATCGCGTTCAAAAAATCGATAACACCGAGCGATACTGACTGCTTGATCCAGGTAATAGGATATTGATTGCCAGATCGAAGTGTGAGCCAAGGACGCAAGTGTGAGTAGCGCCGCGTCGCAGACCTCTACCGCAACGCTGCACGTGTTGTCTGAACCCGGTAGCGGCGGCTCGTCATAGCCGCGATGACGCCTTGCGAAACCTCATCCAGTGGTAGGTGTTCTTTGGTGAGCACCCGGCAGTGGAGGCGTCGTGATAGTCAACAGCGGCGGTCATGGCTGCCTGGGTAGTAAACAACGGCGGTCATGGCTGCCTGCCATGCTGCCATGTTGTGGTGTTTACGGTTGGCGGCGGCGATACGACGAACGGCTGGGTCTAGCGACGGCTGTCGGCAGAAATGTCGACGGAATGTCGGCAGAAATGTCGACGGAATGTCAGCAGAAAGCGACAGACGTCTCCCGTCAGTGATTCATGCCTCTCTGCTTTATATAATAGGATATGCGTGGCAACAGTCTGCGTGGCAACAGCGTCACAAAACTCAGCGGGGTATCCGGTTCGTCTATAACAGCCGCTGTAAACTTAGATGAGCTACCAGAGAAGTTTGAGGTTGAAGAGGGGTATAAAAGTGGCCTACGATTGGTTCAGTTCAAAAACGAAACATGTATGAACCTCCCACATCACGAATCGCGCCCGCGTGCTGCAGTGTTGAACTCGTGAATGGTGTAATCTTGACATCGCATGTCGCAAGTGATTTTTACTTTTTCGCTCTCTAATTCAATGCCGATCACTTTACCAACGTCAAGTTACGATCCTTTTGCCAATGCTCATGTTTTAGGCCGGCAGCAGTGTCTCGCGGGTGCCGCGGATCCGCCTTGACAATGGCGGGCGGTGCGGCGCCGCGAGGGCTACTGTACGCAATGCTGCCTACTTTTGCCGGCAGAGGTCACGAGAATGTCAGAGATGCAGTAAGCAGAACGCTTTTTCTTTTGTGAAGAAGCGTTTTCTAAGCCAAGTTAGGGATTCTTGAATGTAAGCCCCGAAATCTCATAGAACACTCCCTAGATATTTCGCTCAATATTTCGTTGTAATACGCCATTCACCCTGTATTTTATAGAAAATACATAAGATGGCAAAAATTGTCTTTAAATATTCCTACTGTATGCTCCTTCACTTATTACATTGTAAACGCGGAATTATAGTTCACACCTCACGCACACGCCTCCGTCACGAGTCACCCACATCTACTAGGTAGTCCCATGAACGGCCGGTGAGGATCACCACATCACTTACGATTAGTTCTGCCCTTATCGGTATTTTTAGCCTCACACAGGCGGCCCTAATTACGCAGCAAGCACGCCTGTCACTAACAAATTTGGTGGTGGAGCCGGTCGTGGCAGCCCTAGTGTTTGTGGGTAATTCGGCCACGGAGGGTAACAAAAATAAACAAAAACGAGTGAATACTGTTCCGCGCAATTACTCATCCTATAATGCCACACTCATTTAATCACTCACCATTGACAAGCTAATCTGATTAATTTCTTACTCGCATGCATATATATATATCACTATACTCATTATTCTTTATTGCAAGATTTAAAAGTTTTGCGCCCGGGAGTGTCGCGGCAAGCACCAGCTGCCGCTACTTTTTCATGAGTCTCACCCCGAGACCTCAGACGGGCAAAAAATAGTGCATTCACAGTTCACTTACCGTGTCTTTCTCGTCGAAAACAGAAAGCGCATGGCTTCTCCTATGTATAAGGACCACCCTTGCGGTTTCAGTCTTGTTGAGTTCTTCCGCTCTGGTAGCCCTCTTTTAGTTATACAATTACGAATAAACGGATTATTAAATAACCAGCGTCGGTCGCCGGCTCCGCCGGCGCCGACGCAGGAGTGTGCGGGCAACGCCAGGCTAGCCGGCATCGCATCCGCGGGCCACGGCAACTAGCCGGCTCCGCCGGCTCGGGTATAGCGGGCCACGCTAGGGACGTAGCCCAAAACTAGCTAGGGTTTCTCCCTCACCCAGTGTCGGTCGCCGGCTCCGCCGAAGAATGTCCTCTTCGTCTAGCGTTGGGTTCACAGCCTACTGCAGCTCACCAAGCCTAATGAAATGTCTGACATTTCTGTCCAGTTGCCGTGCTTTAGGCCACGAGGTGTGATGAACTCCAGAAATGGTGGCTTAAGACAAAAATGCTATACGCTTCTGTACATAGTATAGTATGGAAGCTGGTCAATCTACTGCTGAAAATTGACGACCCTGAGGCAAGACTTGGTTAAAAACGTAGCCGTACCGAGCGCAGGTCCCAGCAACTTTCTTCGTTAGCCTGTCTTGGCCCACCGCTGAAAATTGGAGAACTGGACAGATAGAAAAAGCGTAGTAACCCGAGTAAATACGCCCGCACCATTGGCCACTGATTTTGAGGGAGCGTACGGGAAGAATTATATACGAGAGCCTGGTGTAGTTAAGAACTGAACAGGTGGGACGAGAACTTGATTTCCGCTGTTGACGAACCACTACAGGCAGTGACTCATGCCTTCCTCCTTTATATATGGTGGGATTTTCTGTCTCTGATTTTCCTACCTCCAGTGCGTCAGAGAGAAATTCAGTATCGCGTTCAAAAGATCGATAATACTGATCGATATTGACTGCTCCGTCTCACAACAGTATTATAAATTGTTGTCATAGAAGTACTAAAAATAATTTGAATAATGCATAGTTCCATTCAATATTGATTCACTTGCACGCTGCTACGTTCTGCTATCGGGCTAATAAGCATCCAAATCAAATGGACAGAACCTTTCATGTCGAATTGGACACTCTTCCAAGACGTTGCGACATTTATTCGATTGATTGCAGAAGTTGAACAACAAATACAACAGTGAGGAACGCATATATCCCCACTTTGGTGGTTTATGTAAGTGCGATAAATAGGAGGCATGGGTGGGCGGGAGAAATAGATGCATGCGCTCAACTCAACGAACTTCGAGTGGGAGAATCTTACTTACAGCCCACAGCTAAGAAGCACCACGGATCTCCCTCGATAGAGAGCCTTCGGGCTCTCTTGTTAAGAGGGATCTCGGGCCGCTTGTCGCAGGGCCACGTGGCGCGTCCCCGGGTGGTGGATAGGGGAATTAAACGCGAACCAAATGCGACCGTGTACTGCCCAGAGACGCAGGTGGGATGCAGGGGATGGACTCCTTGCTCCTGCTGTGTCGGGTCGATGCGTTCCTTGTGCGTGGGAGCGGCATGTTCGTGCACTGTGTGCGTGGATGTGTCCGTGACTGTGCGGATTGTAACTGTGTCGGCTCGGCCAAAAGCTTGCACTCGTCTCGCCCCGTCCCTTCGGGCAGTCTGGCTGGCTGCCCGGAGTACCCCGCCCGCACGACAGAGCCTGACTAGCTACCCGTGTTGTATTCCAGTCAAACACAGCAGCACTAAAGGGCCTCATTCCCCTGACCCGAAAGAGCCCCCATTTCTGCAGCGATTGGAAGGACGAGTACGGAGAGGCTGCTAAAATCTCAGGGCCTAACCAGGCTGCGCAAACTGAGAAGGACTAGGATGACGATCTGTACTTACAACGCCCGCACGCTTGCGTCGGAAGCATCCGTCGAGGACCTGATGATGCAAGCCAGGAAGATCAAGTACGACATCATCGGACTGACCGAGACGAGAAGACACCACCCCCTACACGCCGCCTACGACTCCGGAGAAGAACTGTTCCTCGGAACATGCGACAGCAGGGGAGTAGGCGGCGTTGGTGTCCTCGTCAACACGCACTTGGCCATGAACATCGATTCGTACGAGTCTCTGACAAGCCGAATCGGACGTCTGCGACTGAAGCGATGTGGCTCCGTGCCAGCCTTGACTGTGTTCGTCGCGTATGCCCCAACATCCGACTACGACGACGAAGACGTCGAGGCCTTCTACGTGGAGCTGGAGAAGTTCTATAAGGAAGATCACACCTTCTACAAGGTGATCGTCGGCGACTTCAACGCCAAGATCGGGCCACGAAGGTCGCCGGAAGAACTTCACATCGGAACCCACGGTTTGGAGTGGAACGAGCAAGGTGAAAGGCTGTCTGAGTTTATCATGTCGACCAAGACCATCCATGGAAACTCGCAGTTCCAGAAGCCTCCCTCCCTACGATGGACCTGGGAATCCCCCGGTGGCCAGTTCCACAACGAGATCGACCACATCATCTTCAATCGCAAGTATTGCCTGACCGATGTCTCCGTTGTCCCCAAGTTCTACACGGGATCGGACCACCGCCTCCTTCGCGCGAGGTTCCGCTTTTCGCGTCAAGGAGAGAAAGCCGCGAAGTTCAAGAAGAGGAGTCCCAGAACGACCATCAACTGGGATCTCTACACCTCTCTTGCCGGCCTTTGGGAAGATGCCGTCATGGACAACGTCGACGAGGAATACGATCGCTTCGTGCACCATCTCCACGATAGTGCTAAGGGAGCCGAGAGCTTGAAGACCACCAAGAGACGCCTGTCTCCGGAAACTCTCGAGCTGATACGCCAGCGTGGAGCAGCACGAGCGTCAGGCAACTATCAACTGACGTCCGAGCTTGCAAAGCTATGCAGAGCGGCGATAAAGGAAGATCTGAAGGAGAGAAGGGCGGAAGTGTTGGCTGAAGCAGCAGAGGCAGGGCTGAGCATCCGCAATGCCCGCCGGAACTTCGCCAACTTCAAGACCAAGATGACCGCTCTCCGACGTCCTGACGGAACCGTCACCTCTTCCAGAAGAAGCAAGTATACAGTGCAATAAAATATGAGATCGCGCCATGTACTCCAAAAGTGTACCGCAGCTTTTATTTGATTGGTAGTGTAAATGCCACTTACATGAACCACCAAAGTGGGGATATGTGTGTTCCTCACTGTTGTATTTGTTGTTCAACCTCTGCAATCAATCGAATAAAAATGGCAACGTATTGGAAGAGTGCGCAAGCGATAAATAAGAGGCATGGGTGGGCGGGAGAAATAGATGCATGCGCTCAACTCAACGAACTTCGAGTGGGAGAATCTTACTCACAGCCCACAGCTAAGAAGCAAACATACAGCGCAATAAAAGACGAGATCGCGCCGTGCACTCCAAAAGCACACCGCAGATTTTAATAGATTAACAGATTAACAGATGAGAGTGTGAATGCCACTTACATGAACCACCAAACTGGGGATCCAAGCAATAAGTAGGAAGCATGAGTGGGCGGGAGAAACGGATGCATGTGCTCAACACAACGAACTTAGGATAGTATGGGAAAATCCCGAACACAGCGGAGGTAGGAAGGAATGAGCTGTGACCTCGGCCGGAGCACACAGGCGGCAGAACCGTGCCCCGCAGCAACACAACTGCAGCAGCACCGCAGGATACTGCAGGTCCACTAAATGAACGGTAGCGAGGACAGGAGCCTTCAAGGGAGCCAGTTCGAGGCAGTAGCCACCCAACACGTGTGCGGACAGAGCCGCGGCGCCGGCCTATTTCGCTCACGTGTCCTCCTTGGCAGCGGCGATTGCTCACCTCCCTGCGCTCCCCTTCGGAGATAGAAGTCGTGCCGCAAACTTGGGTGATTAAACCATCGAGCCCGCGAAGTTTACGAAGTTCCGAAGAAATATGAACAGACAAAAAACCCTCCTCTATTATATATGGTGGGATTTGTGTCAGAGGCAACGGAAGCCCACGTACAGTTATAGCTCATACTAAAAAGAATGTTCTGCTTTGTTGTTGCATTTCTGTGCGAGGGTTTTCTCTAAACCTCACACGGCTAACTTCGATTATGGGCTCTACTATCTAAACGATAATCTTGTGTACTGTCATAAGTAACAATGCAATCTTAACTGCAAAATTCATATGGTACGTTAGTCGCAGTATGTATTGCATTAGAGCCAAGGTCAATCACGTATACATGTATAACAATGGAACATTCATGCATTCATGTCTTATACTTACGTCATTCATATATCACGATATATATTGGAACATATGATACTCCGCATGTGAACGCAATAAACCTAAATTTCCAAATCTCGGTGTGTATGGAGCAATAGCTCATAATGGTATTTATACCAGTGTAACGAATGTATAAGCACGTTTATTAGTGGGTGCGTGGGTGCACTCCCGACACCTAATTTGGCGGTGCCAAATTTGATGCGTCCGCCCGAAAAAGCCTTGTGCATACCACCGCGATCGTACGTTTGTGATTTCTCCGTTACATCACAGGCATCACACGCAATTACTTACAAAGTTGTTATGGTTACGCGGTAAACAGCGTGCCAAGAATTCACGTAGGAGATAGAAGACGTCCAACTGGTCCAACGTCCAACCTTCCTGCTGCGATAGAGCACCGCAGTGCAACGCCAAAACAGCGCCCCATCTGCTTAAACTCAAGGAACCCACCATGATCCCACACTCCTCGTTTGCACTCCACACACTCAGCACTCTGCAGCGGACAAGAACAGGCGTGGGTCGTGAGGCATTTCTTCCCGTGGCATACGAACGCTTCGCAATAGTCGCAAACTGCGCCTACCATTGCCATACCTAGGAAGCAATAGAATTCAAACAGGGCTAATCACCGGAGTAACACAAAGAATTCCAATGCACAAGTATGAGACTCAGCCGTTGCACAATATATGACTGCAGACAATAAAGTCGGTACATCGCTTGGATACGCAGCAATGGCGTCCGGCAGCGACAAGAACACCTATCAGGACGCGCAACGCGAGACCAGCACCGTGGTAGCTGCCGCGATTACGGTAAAAGCCACCACGGCAAGTTCCCGCTATACTTATGCACTCGCAAAAATTTCGAATATTCGAATGGTTTCGAATATGAACATTTTCGAGCATTCGAAATCAAAAATATTCGAAAAACAAGATTTTCCGAATATTCAAATTCGAATGAAAATCATTCGAATACCTATTCGAATGGGTCATTCGAGCATAAATATTTCCCGCATAGTTCCCGCACAGCCGCTGCACGGTCCCGTACCCCTCTCACCCCTGCTGTGTATCCAAGCGGCGTGTACCGTAAAGTCTACCTTTTACCCCTTTCTAGAGAAATGGTTCGAGGTCTTGGCAACGCTCTACAAAATGACCTCTGAGACACTGACCTGTGGTGAACTTCCCCGGATGCTTTATGACGCAGTCTCCAGTTTTCGCCATGCATTTCTGCTTCCCGCACTGAGCACATACTGGCAACTTGCTTATCGCTGAACAGAAATAGCAGAACGCTCTGCTCTTTTGGTCGCGAAAGCACTGGTCACACTGCTGTAAAAGGTTCGTTTCGATTCGCGATTAAACAGCCAAGGACAGCGACCTGTGGTCGAGGAAACGGACGTTTTCCTACAGTGTTCAGGCGGTTGTTTCAAGAACACTCGAACTGTTCCTGCTTTCCATTTGCATCAGTCGAACAATCAAGCCACAAGGATACTCAGGGAACTGGATCAAAACCTAACACAATCAATGGATTAGGGAAGGAAGACGATCGCACGGGATTAATTGATCCGCGTGGTCTCCACGAGTGACTAGTTGTAAGTCACTCCCGCCGCGGACTATAACAGGACCTTTCAGATGGAAATCAGACCGGAGTTGAGAAACTCCACTTATCACTTTTGTGTATATTCAGCACCTAATGAACTGTGCTAGAAAGAGAATGTTTTTTGCTGCCAGTAATTCTGTCGAAGTGATAAAATTACCTTGCATTACATTCCGACCGCCGAAGTCAATCTCATTAAAATTTAGAAATTGTGCTGAACTTGTAGATATCTCAAACTAGGTTGTTCTCAGAACGAGCTATTTATAATCTCATGAGCTCTAAAGCCGCGTGCACACTCCGCTACGGCAGTGCGGCAGCCACGCTGAACAAGAATCTAGATTACGGAAAATGCAGTGCCGACTTACCGTGATCCAAAATTGCGTAAGCGGTGTGTTGTGCAATCACGACACGCACTGTTTCACGGTGAACGCTAAGGGAAAGCACTTCACAACAGCTGTTACGAAACAGGGAGACAGTGAATGCGAAGGAAATGCACTTTGGAACTGCTCCTACGAACCGGGGTTGGTGCAATTTCTATCGGGGGGGGGGGGGGGGCAGTCCATTTGAATTTTTAAAGTAATGCAACATGCTCCAGCCTCTTCATAGCCGGTGCCGTAATAAACTCTTTATATTTCAGGAATTTTTAAAGGAGGGTAACAGGTAAGTTGAGGTATTGATATGTTGCATTGCATGTTGTATGTACAGAGCTTAGCTATCGTTAACAATTCATAATGGACCCCCCCCCCCCCCCGATAGGGATTGCACTTCGGGGTTGTGAAATTCAGTCCCTTATGCTATGTGTCACACAGTCGGTTTTGTTCATGCAGCCCTCCTACATTTTCTTAAGGAATGGCGTCCACTTCAACGTTGCTGTTCTATTAGTTCGGTCGAAGGCTGTCGGATTTAAGCCGTTACATTCAAATTGAAGTATCTCCGCTCAGACTCAATCTTAGTGAAATCTATCGGAATTTTCAGGCTCGCTGGTAATGTCTACGGCGTCCAATGTGTGTAGTGGGTCAAAAGACGTGCCGAACACGTCATACAATGTGCGTAGGGGTTCTCAAAACGATCAGTGTTCAACATTTTGCTAAGATTTAGGGACGGTCGGAATTTGGGGACATGGAATATACTATAAGTAATGCGTTTCTAAACAAAAACTCGCTTTTCTGTGAAGAATGCGGGCAATCCCGGGCTATTATGAGTCTGAAATTGGAATTTGTGAACGAATTCCAGATAAGGAAGTCGCTGTTTAGTATATTCCAGTAGTGGTAACATTACCTATCTAGAAACTCGAGTGGAATTATTCGGGCAGGCAAACATCTTCTACTCGTCCACATTTTGCTGTTAAAATGCGGTATTACCATCATGTTTTCTTTCTTTTAGCGTTGTAAAGCGATTACGATTTGTTTATGAGAACTCCATATTAGAATGTAAAGGCCTTGAAGATAAATAAAACACAGTGAATGGGACAAAAATATGGTTTTGATCTGCATTCCGGTAACTAGTCTTCCTTCATTCATCTAGTTTAACGTTTTTCGTCCTGATGCCAACAAACAAACAAGGGTTCAACTGTGTTACGATTAGGAGAATCGAGATGTTACGATAACCACAAGCTCCAAGAAGAAGAAACTGCGTTAAAGGACTAGGAAAAACGTTTACCTGATTTTACACAAGAAATTGTGGCGCAATGTGACTATGGAGGGGTCGGATAACTGGGCCACACCCCGGAGTCCCTTCCCTTGCCCAAAATTTGAAAGCAAATTTAACAACAGAGTCTGTTCTGTGATCTCCTCCGCGTCAGCGGAGCACAGATTTGGGCAAGGGAAGGGACTCCGGGGTGTGGCCCAGTTATCTGACCCCTCCATAGTCACATTGCGCCGAAATTGTATACCCTGTTTTTTGTTTTGTCTTGTAAAGCCAGTCACCTTTGCTCTTTTGATAGCCACTTTTGTTCAATGATAGCACTGGCACGAATAAATGAAATGAAAAAAAAATGAAATGAAATTCTATGGTTGGTCGACGGTAACCTTAAGATACTAACAGTTAAGTGCCTTTCCTCGAATAAAACTGGTTTTATACTAAACATCTGGACAATTTCGCACTATTTCTCATCTTTAATCAGATGGGGAATTATACCCAAAGCACGCTCCTTGTACATCGTGTGAAAATCCCGTGAAACAGGGCGTGTCGTAATTGCACAACACACCGCTTACGCAATTTTGGATTACGGTAAGTCGGCACTGCATTTTCCGTAATCAAGATTCTTGTCCACGCTGAAGCATAGCGCGGAGGGGCGGAGTTACACTGCGGCAGCGGAGGCCGCAGTGAGGGGGTGTGCACACTTTCGCTGTCGCAGTGCTGCCGGCAGCAGCCGCAGCGGCAGTGGCAGCGAGGAATGACCCGGGGCCGTATGCTCGTCTACCCCGAGTCTCCCCCAATAGGGGATTGGGGTGTGATATGATATGTTGATATTGATTGATTTTCCCCCAACGGAGGAACACGAGCATACGGCCCCCGGGCATTCCTCACTGTCGCTGCGTGTGGCCGCGGCGCAGTCCAACAGTGCGGCGGTGTGCGAGAACAGCCCCGCCCACATTCCACTGCCCGCTGCTCGCTGCAAAGTGTGCACGCGTATTTCGGCGAACAATCCCGAGAAACTCCAAGAAAATGACAGAAAAAACAAAAAAGGTAAAGGGAAAGAAGAATCGAGACCGATGATGACTGCGTAGTCAACACCGCCGTTCATTGATTGAAGAACCGGATATCGCGTGGTCCCACAACGACCGGCCGAGCACCGTAGAAGAACTCGTCCACTCTTCGCAGACAACACGTCGTTACCTTTGGCAGCTTAGTTGTGCTGACGCAAGCTGTAGACCACTAACCACAAACTAGGTTGCCTTCGAAAGTTGATACACTTTACAAGTCCCATGCAAAAAATAACAGTCAAGTTAACAATTTTTCCGAAACAAAACCACTTGAAAGTCTGAGTAAAAGTTTGATGAAAAGTGATTCAATATATTTATCTCTCCCACCTTGTGGTGCTTACCGTAACTCATCTACTGCGTCCTTTCGCTAGTTTATTTCGATAGTTTTCACATCGGGAATGGAAGAACGGTTTCACCCTCACCCATTCTGCCGTTGTTCAAGTGTTCTCAATGCTCTTTGTTAGTTCTCTCCGTGTTTATCATGCTTCTCGGTCAACAACACGGAAAGGCTTTCTAGAAAACGGTCAAATTGTATGAAAACGTCAAGAGAAAGATATATAAGGGGACTTGCGATATCGTCACCGCCACCACCGAACAGTTGAGCAAGAACTGGACTTCAGTTGGTCACGTAACCACCGCCCGAGTACTAGAGGAAAATTCGTCCGATTTTTATTAAACAATTCGCCGCTGCCCTTAGCTGTTTAATCGCGTGTCACTCTCTGTTGCCGACTAGGGATAACGAATTTCGTGACATGAAAAGCATACCATTTGCGTATTGCAGGGGTGTTCAGCAAGGGGTCGCTCCCCGCTCCTGATTTTCTTCTGCAGCTCTTTCTGTTTCTCTGCCTTCTTCCTTTGTCCAGTCTTCTTCTTCGGCATGACCTACTATAAAGCCCACATTGCTCCGAGGACGATTATTTTCACCGAGGCACTATTTGTGTTCGAGCTATAACTGAAGCGTGTCACTAGCAAAGAGGCTGTTGAGTTACTCGTAAGGCGTGGAATGTATGGTTGATCACGATGGCGAACCGGATCAGGTTTGGACGATAATCATCCAAATAACACCTGCTGTACCACATGAGAGGTCTTAGCAGCTTGTCACCACCTCCTCGGGTACATTGATGGATGCACGCATCCCTGGTGTACTGCACCTAGGCACAGTGCTTCGACAGGAGGTTGTGGATTTTCTCGAGTCTATAACGCACGCAAACTCCCGTTTGATGGCGAACACCAAAGATGGGAGAGCAGTTGTGAGAGGATTGAAGAGATGACTAATGAAGGTCTACCCCGTCTTGGAACATAGAACTAAAGAACATGAGCGAAAAACTGGGAAGTGAACTCGCCGTTGAACTCAATGAGGAGTGAGAAGTGAAGCCCCGAAAGCTCTGGTTTAAAGTTGCGGCACCATAGTCCGAATAGATATCGACCGGGCTGCACGAAAAATCGATATCTATTGCGACTGTCACGGCGCGCCGCGCGGCGGCGCAAGTATGAAGGCCCCCGCAGACTTCTGCGGCGAGCGGCTTGACTCATCATCAGGGGCCGTATGCTCGTCTACCCCGAGTCTCCCCCGATGGGGGATCGGGGTGTGATAAAATATGCTGATATTGATTGATTCTCCCCCAACGGGGGAGCACGAGCATACGGCCCCAGAGGGAGCGGTGACGGCGAGGTACTGTACTGTTTCTAGTCGGGACCGACTGGTGCTTAACAATAACGCGCCCCGATGACGATCGCGCGCCCGCATCGACCGTCTCCGCTCTGGATCCCGCCGCGAAAGGGCAGAGCGCAGACAGACAGACGCTGGAGCGGCGCCGCCGGGTGGAATGATTCAAGTCATTTCCGCCAGCGACGCCGCCGGTGCCGCTGGAGGCGAGCTCTGCGTCTCTGCCCTATGGTTAAGCATAGGGCAGCGGCGACGCCGCAAAAGTCTGCGGGGGCCTTAAAAGGCGCCAAAAGCTCAATGAAGTCTGTTGTTAGCAACTGCGACGAATGGGAGGGGGGGGGGGGTGGTCGTCTTCTTTCTATTCGGTCGCTATTTATTTATTTGACGCCGGCTGTCGTGTACACCCGTTTCCAGGTTCGTAGTCGGACTTACCGCCCAGGCCAAGCCTCTCATTCATCCAGGGTCGGTGACCAGACTTGCCTGGGAAGGATAGAACACTGAATTTTTCATCAATCGGCTACTACAAGTCACTGTACAGGCGAATAACGCATACAGTCTGTCTCGACGACACCCCGTTGAAGTGGAATGCATGGCACATCCCAAGAGGGCTTGATTAACGCCGTCTTGAACCAATATTTTCCACATTTCGCTATGGTTTGATAAAGATGAAATTGTTGAATTCTTATCCAAGTGGCCTAAGTCTTCTTCAATTTCACCAAACTTTCTTCCTCTACTTTTTGTTAAAATACCGTCGGTTGCATAGCTTATGCTTTGGAACAAATTTACAATATGAGCTACATGATAGCCGATGTTCTTCGTAGATGGAGGCATGCGTTTATTACCCCTATTCCAAAAAACCTCCATTCAGTGACACAGGAAACTATCGTCCCGTAAGTATAACATCAATTTTTGCAAGAAAGTTTGAAAAAAAATCCTTAAAAAGCATATTTTGGAGCATATGTTAGAACATAGTATCATCTCTAACAAGGAGAGCCTCCGGAGTGACGGTGAGCTTTTGCGGTGCAATTTTTACAGGATGTAGGATATTGTGTGGGGAGTCCAAAACCATAGCTACTTTCTTTGGAATGCTCTTCTGTGGTCGAGAAAAACATGCGCACGCGCGCGCGAGAAACTCATGACGCCCTGCTGTCAGTGTTGGCCTGCGACTAAGGAAGTTGAAACGCGCCTCAGCGTCATGGAGACGAAAATGCTGCGCTGGACGGCAGGAGTCACGCGCATGGACCGCACTCGAAATGATGCTATTCGGCAGAAGTTCGGTGTCGCGCCGATAGCGGACAAGATGCGCGAAGCTCGCTTGCGGTGGTACGATCACGCTCTGCGTGGGAAAGAAGACAGCGTCCGCAAGATAGGCCTTGAGTTGGAAGTGTCAGGAAAGCGGCCCAGAGGACGCCCGAAGCAGCGTTGGTCCGATACGTTACACACGGACATGAAAATAGCCGGTGTCCACCCTGATCAAGCGCAGGGTCGGGAAAGGTGGCGTCGTAACACCAGAAGAGCGTACCCCGCGACGAAGCGGGACACACGCTGAAGAAGAAGAAGAACGGTAAAAAATTGAAATTGACAATAAATGTCCTTTTCACCAACCGGGTGCATGATTATTTGATACAGCATCACCCGGAATTTGCTACACGCAGCAGAAATGGCATTTTGAAAGTAGGTAAATAGCATAGAACACCGTACGGACTGGATTCCATTCGCACGCATTTGTTCGATTGCAGATTATAATCCAGACCTACCGGCAGTTCTGCGCTCGAGTATTCCGGCCATGTCTGGCATACGCTTGGGTGGCGGCTGGATAAGTTGATGATCACCCGGAGCCCTTCTCAACGCCTACCTATTATGCCTTTAACGAAGAAGTAATGGTACCTTGTCAGAGAGAGGAAGATTGTTCTTCCCTAGCGTTTGCAAGATGCTGCTGGTGTGATGAGCGATTATGTTTTAAATGTTTCATAGTCTATATCAAAATTGTTGATTATCATTGTCTGCAATAAACAGTTACTTCATGTGAGCAAAAAATTTTTTATGTTAGCGACCCAATACAGTGCAAATACCATCCATTGAGAGGTAACTCAAAGCCCAAAAAGGCTAGGCTTAAATACTAAAGGAATTAGTTGTGTACAAATTGCCTCCTGTGATCACGCAAGTCCATAATAATAACGATCCGATGAGTGCAAAAACATTGACGGCTCCGGGAACCGAACCATCAAACCCGCTCGACGCACCCTAGGGTCACCCTGTTCCCACTACGCCAACCGACCACACCCGGTTGGGTGGCAGCAGGCGCCATGAACTTCGCGCTCAAGCGTCCAGACGGTTTTTTTTTCGACCACAAAAGAACATTCCGAAAAAAGTAACTATGATTTTGGACTCCATACACGGTACCCTACATCCTGCAAAAATTGCATCGCAAAAGCTCGCCGCCACTCAGGAGGCTCTCCTTGTAAGGAACAGTTCGGATTCCTGAAGCAGCATTCGGTTGAGACTGCAGTTCCTACTTCCTTAAATGACAGCAAAACTCTGGAAAGCAAAAACCGAGTGGACGAGGTTCGGCGTAACGTGCAAAATGTACGCTGACGACGTGAAAATCTACAAAAAAGTGGGCAAAGCCGACAGCTCTCGTGAGGTTCAAGCTGCTTTTGATTTCGTTGACAAGTTGGCAGAAGACTGGGATCTTCCACTTGCTGCTAAAAAGACGCAATGTCTTGTAATACAATCATGCACCAAACCTACTCTCCGCTCTACAGACTCAATGGCGTAGACTTGAAGCAAGTTTCTGATGTTAGAGACTTAGGCTTCCATTATAATATATGAGATAGGAGTTGCCCTTATCTTCTTCAGTGAACGAAGACCAAAAGCTCTGTTCACTACGTTCTTCTTGGAATAATACTGTAATCCTTTGAAAGTTTCATCTTGAGCTTTCTAGCGGAACTATTTTGAATGCTCTCCAGAAGGTGTTTATCCTTTTTCATTGTTGGACTGAACACCGATGCCCCGTTTCCACTATGGGTCGTGCCTATAAATTGAACAGACGTACATAGACTTCAGGAATGTTATATTTCAAATCCGTGAACAGGTTATAAGTGCGGTAGTGGTCTTTTTCACCAAAAATCGGCAATACCTACAAAAATAGAAACGGCCGCTTACAATGAAACCTAAGTCTCCAACTTCATCAACCTTTTTTAGAATTTCGCCACAAATTCTATATTCTTGCTTTCTAGCACAGTTTCTAATTCCAACCATCAGATAGTCTTTTAATTGCCAACGGCAGTCGCAATTTTTCTGTCTATGAACTAATGACACCAATAGTTGGCCGGAAAGTCTCTAAATCTTGTACATCATCAATTCCTTCGTAGATTTTTACATCATCAGCGCAGACTTTGCACCTGACCCTCAAATTAGAGGCAAGTTTGGGAGTTCAGAGGTATCAACAGGAAAAGACGAGATAATACTCCACGTTGAGGAACACCGCTTACGGATGAAAACGTTGGAGGCCCCAATCTTTACCTAGCATGTTTTCGGTTTAAAAAAGCTGAGTCTATGATCACAGCATGATTCCCTAGTGCCTCACCTTAACTATCACCTTTTCTATAGGAACCTGGTCAAATGCTTTTGAAAAGTCGAAATACACTACACTAC
Source organism: Heligmosomoides polygyrus bakeri (assembly GCA_947359475.1). Lineage (NCBI taxonomy): Eukaryota > Metazoa > Nematoda > Chromadorea > Rhabditida > Heligmosomidae > Heligmosomoides > Heligmosomoides polygyrus. The sequence goes on along the minus strand of OX375865.1, from coordinate 66,363,271 downwards.
AGTATTCTCCGTGCATCTTTTAGCCTCAAAAGCCTTCCATCAGTCATTCAGAGCATCGGAACATCGGTTTCGACAGACGTTTCCTTAAGGAAACCAATTGGTTTTTTTTGTTGAGATTATATGAACGGTTTCAAGACGGAATAAAAACGCATCTTTCCATCTGGCAGGTACCTCCGTTGTGATAGCTCAGATTAAATATTTGTTCTAGTGGATAAGCCGTCACAACACAGGACCAATACGTTATTCGCCTTCGTAAAAGGCCATGAATTCCCAATTGCTCAGAGGTACAACACATCACTGCCGCATAAAATTTTTTAGCTTCGTGCAACACAAAATGTATAGGACTCTTCTACATGGTGACCAGGGATGCACCCGAAATTCTGGGTGTTAAATTTTTTAACAAATTTTTTACCGGAAAATTTTCGTTAAATTTCAGATAAATCGTTAAATTTCGTTAAAAAATACGTTAGCTGCAAACTATTATTTCAATTGAAAAAGGTCACCAGCTAAAGTTCAAATAATGGAGTGTAACACTGCAATGCAAAATAAACAATTCAACGTCAACAAACACAGAAAAATAAGCAAGCCTTCAACAACAAATTATCTACAGGGTGTGGGATAAGGACAACTATGGAATTATCATTGAAGACAAGATGATCATCGGCAAGGCATCTTATAATGTGCGATCAGGCAGGTAGCAGGAGTTACAACCTTTCCTAGTTCTTTTGTTTGACTGTTCTACGAGCATATGCAATCTCGATGCAGGCACCAGCCATTAAGTACAGAAAGTATTAATAAAAATACAATTAAAAGCCTGTCAGTGGAATGTTAACACGTTGTCGAACGCACGATTTTCGAGTGCCTGGTGCGTGGGACCAATCCATTTTTGCAACGTCAGGACAGTGGTACGACATTGTGTCACAAGGTCCCACACTGCCGAGAAGGTGTGACACGCCGTCATCGTGTTGACGTTCAGGAAAAGTAGCTTTCTAATTTTTGTTATTAGCGTTTTTCTAAAATAGCTTGAAATACGTCCGGCGGCCGAAAACATTCTCTCCGTCTCGACTGCTCCAGGTGGGCGAAAGTATTCTGAGATAAGCAGCGCCAGGTGAGCATAGGTATATTCTACGAGGAGGTTAGACCAGTATCTTTGTGGATTCGTTGACGTGCTTGGGGATTTTCTAGCTCCAAAATGCATTAAAGCATAAGGATTGGAGACAATCCCTTTTGGGATGCACCACGCATTCTTCTTCTATGCGACGTCGGAGGCGACTGGAATGCGTATTTGGTCATGCAATGACTTGCGGTGGCCACCTGATGGAAGAAATCAGGGCTCTATCCTTCCCAAACAAGTCTGGTACCAATTCACCGACCCCAGATAGATCGGAGGCTTGGTTGGCCTGGGTGGGAAATTCCGAAAAAAAAGATCAGAAACCTGGTATAGGGTACACGCGACAGCTGACACCCGCTCCGACTGCGCTACACGCGACCCCAAAATGCATTATTTCCAAAAATTCAAAATGAATTGACGAAAACATTAAAATATTTCTGCTGATTTCAATAGTTTTTTTTTTCAGCAGCAGTACTAATTGGGAGGATGAGACATGCAACATTAGAGAATAAAAGGACAAAGGACGGCGTTGCTCAATCCCTTCTGGGATGCGCCAGCGAATTCTACTTCTACGGGATGTCGTGGAGGCGACATGAATGCGTATTTGGCCATACAATGACTTGCGGTGGCCAGCCGATGAACAAGTCAGCGCTTTATCCTTCCCAGACAAGTCTGGTACCAATTCACCGACCCCGGAGGGATGGAAGGCTTGGTTGGCCTGGGCGGCAAATCCGAACCCGGTATCGGGTACACCCCGATAGTGACCGCCCCCTGGCCGAGCCATGTAGCGTCGGGTCCTCAATTCGAAACACGTCCTGTTTAGAAAGTTATCATTAAGGAAGACAAAACGCACTGATCATAGAAAGAAATGAAAGCAACCACTGCTCGCGGAACGCGATGCGCTGCGGCGGAAAGCGCGCTCAAGAGTGGACGAGACGCTCCGGCGACATTTTTCGAGAATCCAAACCGTGGTCTTGCGGTGACCGGTTTCATGTCGTACTTTGTGCTTTCTGCATTATGGAACCATGGTATTAGGTTGATGCATAAGTTCTCGGGCACTTCCCATTTCCTTATTCAAGGAGAATTTTCACGCCACGGTGAGCAGTTCTAAGGCCGAAGGAAGATCTCAGAACTGTCCCAACATTCATTTTAGTCTATTTCCGAGGTGGTAGGGTGGCTTCGTACTCATACCTTGCGAACATCAAATCCGCAGAATCACATCATTTCTGGGCACTAATGTGAACGCGAACATACAGCGAATGTAATGCAGTCTTATATCCTCGTTTCGATTACAGATCCACATCATATTTGCTTTAATATTTTGGCAAGGGAGGGAACTCCAGGATGAAGGCAATTTCAACACGGGTGCGCTAGTGGGCCCGAACCACACCCCGGAGTCCCGCTGCCGAATCTCCTCCCGGTCAGCGGGGAGAGCACAGAACGAGACTGATGCCCTGGCTAACCTTGCTGCAGTGTAGGGGCGACGCAATAGTGCGCATCGGTAGGAGGCGCACACTCTGCTTCTCTTACCAGCGCGCATTATTTCGCAATTCTGGGGTAACGCGAACGTAAGATAACGGGCTTATAGGGCAATTCCGCAAAAAACGACTGTTCTATTCATTCTTCACATGGCAGATACCCCTAGTAGACTTATTTTGAACAAGATTAAGTGGAGTACACTAAGTACAATAGTACCCATTTCCGTCTCTATCTTTCCCCAGGAACTGTTTAAAATGTGGAGGTTTTATAAAGCGAAATCGTTTTCGTTCCAAATAACTTCTCATTGTACTACAAGTTCAGGAATGATGACTATTCCATACCAGAGCAAGATTAAAGGAGAACCAGAGCAAGCTTATCTCACCATCATTTTCAGTCACTACAGGTGTCATCCAAGCATTTGTAGCACATGGATCGAAGTCTATTTGCAAGGTTCAACAAAGTCCTCACGTTGAGAAGCACCCAGGTCTGATTCGCTGATCGGCGCAAATAGGGTCCGGTGGGTCACCTTATAAAAAGTGTCACCAACACCAAGAAAACGAGACAAGGCACACTGATAGTAAAGAAAACAACCAATGCTGTAGCTCTGTTCTGTGCTCTCCTCCGCGTCAGCGGAGGAGAGCACAGATTTAGGCAGAGGAAGGGACTCCAGGGTGTGGCTCCAGTGACGCATCCGTGTTAAAATTGCCTACATCCTGGAGTTCCCTCCCTTGTCCAATTAGGAAGCACATAAGACGCAGATCTATAATCGAAACGAAGAGATAAGACTGCATTTACAGTCACTGTATGTAGCTACTCGCCACGCCGGCCCGCCGCGCCATGCTGTGGTGACCCCCGGAGTCTATTTGCGCCCGATGATCTAATCGCCGATGTTCTAGAGTACACCATATCGTAGGACGTCCTGAAACCCGACGTGCTGGTGATGAAAAGGGCGGTGTTGTACTTTTGGCGGAGCACTTATGGTGTATTATATACTAGGTGAATGTACATGGTCCGCCCTCTTTAGAGACAGGCGTTCCGAGTGGTGGCCGGGTGTGAATCGCGAACTAAATGCGACCATGCACTGCCTAGGGACGCAGGTGAAATGCAGGGGATGGACTCCTTGCGCCTGCCGCTCATGCTTTCTGTGTGGGTGTGTCATGCTCATGCACAGAGTACGTGGGTGTGCGGACTGCCGTGGGTGAAAGGGCAGAAGATTGAACTAGATACTCCGGGAACACATCCATTTGAAGCCGCCTGAAAAGTCCCGCCCGTCCCTTCGACAGTCTGGCTGGCTGGCTAGAACGACAGGATATGACCAACTACCAATGTTGTACTCGAGTGAAAAAGAGCAGCACCAATAGTAGTAAGGTGCCTCATTCCCCTAACCTCAACGGAGCCCCATTTCTGAAATAATGGGTAGGACGATTACGGAGAGGCCTCTAAAATCTCAGAGACTAACCAAACTGCGCAAACAGAGGACTATGATGGTGACCTGTATCTAGAGCGCCCGCACTCTTGCATCAGAAGTATCCGTTGGGGACTTGATGATGCAAGCCAGGAAGATCAACTATGACGTCATCGGACTGACCGGGACGAGAAGGCACCACCACTACACCACTCTTGATGTCGTGCTGGAGAGGGGTCCCCTGCCCGTACATTGGTGGAGGCTGAGGGCCCGCCCACGACCCGTGCTGTAGCAAGTCAGATCCGCTGCTCGCATCCAGCGGACTCGACGACTGCCACGTGATATTTTTACCCTGGGCCCTTGGCGGGTCTTAGACTGCCGCGTTCTATGACATGCGAGCCATCGTTCCCACAAGCGGCTCTGCGACTGCCCGTTTTTTTCCGGGAGAAACCCCTGTTGATCGGAGCGTCCCCCGACCCCATTGGTCCCGCCCCTTGTGACGCTTTCATGACCTCACATTTGACATCGGTAGTTTGGAAGACTACCTCATAGATTTAGACATTAGACTTTGTGGGTTGTAAATTTATCTTAACTAAGTGATAACGACCAAATTTAACATCGACTAAAATATGAGAACGACCTAAGCTACGTGTCAAGGGCCAGGCTGCACCCAACCTACGACCGGGATTCAGAACTGTGCCGCGCGGGGCTTACGTGGCCTGCGCCAAGTCAGGACTGACGAGACCAGGCAGAGGCCCCACGCTACCTGTGGATGAGCGACGACGACGTTGAGCGACACAGCGACAGCGACAGATCCTCGGTCCTCTGACGACGGGCAACGATTATCGACGACGATGACGACCATGATGATGAATCCCGACGGCGACCATAACAGGATCCATCGAACAGACGACTCTGCCGTCGTACCGCGTGGGACGACGACGATGCCCGACCGCTCAGCGGGAGCGGTCGGGCATCGTCGGTGGTTGAAATGAGGCGATATCTTCATCGCCTGGCGATGATGATATTGCCGACCCATAAGTTGTTCGCTGCAGAACAGGTATGAACACCTCGCGAGGGGGCGACGCGACGTCGCTCGATCGATATGTAAGATTATCATTACGTCGCGTCGCGTCGTGATGATGCTCTGAACGTCCCCTAAAGCGGCTTTCACACTGCCGTTGTTGCTGTTGCGCAACCGATGCGGTAATGATGAAGCATACCGCAAAGACGCAGAGGAGCAACAGCAGCAACAAGGGGGCTTTCTCACCTCTGTTGCCGCAACCCTGCATCAGCAACATCGGCATGGGTTGCACAACGGTTGCGTGGTCTCAGTAACGTGGAATGATCGCCATCATTCCTTGTTGCTGATGCTCGTCAACGGACGGTATCACAAGTGTTATCCCATTATCTTATCTCTACGCGTTGCGGCTGCAAGAAACATCGAACTCCGCCCCTTTTTCATTGCTCGTTGCTGCAACAGCAGCAACGGCAGTGTGAAAGCCGCCTAAAGGGCTCCGCACACTTCTGCGGCGTTGCCGCAGCCGGCAGCCGGCAAAAGTGGGGCGGAACCTTCAAGTTGCGGCGCTCCTCCCCACTGCGACGGCGCCGTTCTCCGGCGTTGCCGCAGCACGGCGCCGTCGCAGCGAACTCCAGTCGGGACCTAGTCGCATAGAAGGAAAGCGCGCTCCGATGAGAGACGCGCGCCCGAATGAAGAACTCAGCTGAGAATCTCCATCGTATCAGCTCTAGGAGGTTGCAGTATCACATTGTTTTCCTGAAATAGAATAATGAAGAAATAACATCACTACTAAGTAGAAATGACGATATGACACTGCGAGCGAAATATTAATAGAATCTAGCATTCTTCATGGAACAACACCGAACCCAATGAGGAAGTCAAACACCAAAACTTAGAAAAAGGATACTAAACAAGCGAAACAGCTAAATCCAACACAAGAACGAAAGAAATCAACCCAGACGTCGCCCGGATCGTCGAGAAATAATCTGCTGATAGCCATAATCGATCTCCTAATTTAAAGGACGCATGTGTTTCCACTTCCTGTTCCCCGTCACGATCGGCTAGAGCGCAGAGTCTCTGCCTGCGGCATTGCCGCACCGACGGCAACAATGATTTCAATCATTGTTGCCGTCGATGCGGCAATGCCGGAAAAGTGTGCTGGTGCGGGACGGTGCCGGCTGCCGTTGCCGGCGGCCTCTGCGTCCTTGCCCATGTTGAAGGATAGGGCTGCGGCAACGCCGCAGAAGTGTGCGGAGCCCTTAAGACCACCAAGATACGCTTATATTCGAAAACTCGAGCTGAACACCAGTGAGGAGCAACACGAGGTCAGGCAACTACCAACTGGCCTCCGAGCTAACGAAGCTGTGCAGAGCGACGGTAAATGAGATTCATAAGAAGAGTATTGGCTGAAGCTGCAGAGGTGGGATAGAGTATCCGTAATGCCTGCCAGAACTTCGCCAACTTAAGAAAAATGACTCCGACGCTGCGAGGGAACTGTCACCTCTTCCAGAAGCGCAATAGAGAATGTCGTTCGAGACTTCTACTTCGGTCTCTTCGGTGGCCAGGTCCACCTGCCTACCTCGTCTTCTGCAGAATGGATGCGTCGTGCATTCTTTTCTCAGTTCAGAGATTCGACGTAGCATTTCGTTGATGGAGGATCGTGCAGCACACGGTCGCACTCGAATACCTGAAAGCAACAGCTGCAGTGGCGATGGAACACGACGAGTAGCGAGGGAGATAAGCACATCACCAGGGCAAGGATTGGAAGGATCATATTTGCTGAGGGCTTCTATAAAGTCAGTGCGCAGAGTACTAAGAGTGCTCAATTGCTAAAAAGGCGAAAATAGGGTCCGGGGGGGGGGGGGGTCAACACAGCATGGCGCGGCGGGCCGGCGTGGCGAGTAGCTACGTACAGTGAATGTAACTGCAGTCTTATCTCTTCGTTTCGATTGTAGGTCCGCGTCTTATGTGCTTCCTAATTGGACAAGGGAGGGAACTCCGGGATGTAGGCAATTTTAACACGGATGCGTCACTTGAGCCACACCCTTGAGTCCTTTCCCCTGCCTAAATCGAGCACAGAACGCAGCTACAGCATTATTTGTTTGTTTTGTTTACTATCAGTGTGCTTCTCTCTTTTCTTGGTGTTGGTGACATGTTTTATAAGGTGACCCCCGGACGATATTTGCGCCGCCAAAGAATCCTCTTTTGAATTCCCAGCCGGGTACAATCCTAGTTGGTGGTGGCCGCTCTTAAACGATTTCACAACGAACACAAGCACAATAAAAAGGCAACAACATGTAGAAATAACTACACCAACCTGGTTGCCCAGATATGCTCAGTTTTTGAGATCCTAGCTGTGAGGAGGAAATCTAAAAAGAATCATTCTCGGTGCAAATCGAGCAAGGGAGGATCCGTTACAACATTTGCATCAAGAACACATTTTCTTCTAGCATCAGTAAAATAGGAAGAATTAGCTAAGACAGCACCAATCAATAAACCCTTTGGACACGGACAAGTCAATGTATTTCACGTGCTAATCATTTGCAAACATCTCGACCCAGCTTACAAGTGTTGTATATTCTCATGTTTTCTGTGTTATTTATGTTGACTTCGTTAGTGCAGTTGTTTGCTATGGAAAAAGTGAGCTCAGCATATTTAATACTGAACACATTCAGTTCTTACGAAATCGTTTAAGAACGGCCACCACCAATTAGGATTGTACCCCCAGCCGATGTACTTGTCACACCACACAAGTTCTAATGTTTTTGTTCTAAGTTTATCGGCGTCTAAGCGCGGCAGCAGAGTCTTGCGGGTGCCGCGGACCCGCCATGACAACGGCGGCTGGTGCGGCGCCGCGGGGTTACTGTACGCAGTACTGCGTACTTTTGCCGACAGTTGCCACCTCTAACAAGGAGAGCCTCCGTGGTGACGGTGAACTTTTGCGATGCAACTTTTACAGGATATAGAGTCCCATGTGGGTAGTACAAAACCATAGTTAGATTTTTTCGGAATGCTTTTCTGTGGTCGAAAAAAAGCTTGTGGATGCGTGAGCGCGAAGTTCATGATGTCCTGCTGCCACCCAGCCGGATGTGGTCGGTTGGCGTAGTGGTAGTGTTGTAGCTTCACAGGGGCAAGGTCGTGGGTTCGATTCCTGCTTGTACTGGTGTTTTTGCATTTTGCGAGTGCGCCGTCAGTGGGACTCTCTATCCCATTTACAACACATTTTGAACAAAAACGTGGCAACAGATGTCCGTTACGTTCATCGAGCTCTTTGAAAGTGGAAAGGTGAGAATTCTTGACTTTCAGGTTAACCAAGTCAAAAACTGCTGCTAGATTCGTGGTCGGCACCCCAGGTAACCCCATGCACAAAGTTTGGGCGGAATTGGTGCATCCGACCTCACCACCCTCACTTACACCTTCTCTAACCCTTCATAATAAAACGGGAAATTCAAAAACCGATGTCAAATTCATGATCAGCACTCCAAGCAACACTCGTAAACAAAGTATGAATACATAACTACTTTTTTTTCAACCTCGCTAGTACAGTGCATGACCCCTTTTGATTTTCGAAGTCAAGCTGCTTCAAGATGATATGGTGTTGTAGATAGCAATTTCTATTATATTCTTTACATGGATGGAGTCTAAAATGTAGTAACCAATTGGTAGCTAATGATGTACTAACCTTCTTCAACAGTGATGGAGGACTGCAAAAAAAACCATGTAAGCGAAATACACTGCTCACAAACTGAACATCTTCGCCTCTATCTACCACCCTCTTAAAAGAAGGACGTAGTAGCACAAATATTTTACTTTCTGTGTAGCCCTCCACCGCTTAACAATTGGTTCGATTCGATTTCGCTCCATTGGTTTCCACCTCGAATGGCTTCACACCTCAATGACCGCCCTATTTTGACCATGAAGACGAGGTGCAAAGCCCGCTCTAGGGCCAGGCTCGAGTGAGGGTGATGAGGTCAGAAGCACCTATGTCGCAAAACTTTGTACGTGAGGTTATTTTGGGGTGCTGATCACGAATCTGGCATAGAAGCACTGGAGCGTAGAAGCGTTGATCTCTGTGCGGTGCAGGAGATGAGGTGGTCCTGCCGCAAGTCAAGAGACATAGGACGTGGCTTCAAGGCCGTTCTATGCGGTAGTCCCAGGACCACCAGCGTGTTGGTTTAATCGTCTCCGAGCGTTTCCGAGACTAGATTGTAAGCGTCGAGCACTTGATGATCGATTAATGAAGATCGTTGTCGCCGCTAAGGAGCGACTCTTTCACTCCTTCTCTGCGTATGCTCCGCAGACTGGCCTTTCCGATCAAGCCAAGGATGAGTTTTGGAGCCTGCTTGATGAGAAGACAGCAGAGGTACCGTCGAAGGTCGTCATCATTGTCGCTGGTGACCTTAATGGGCACGTAAGCACTACGAAAGACGGGTACAGCTGTCATGGTGGATTCGGCTATAGGTTGCGTAACACAGATGGTGAGCGTATCCTTGAATATGCGGATTCACATAACCTCTCTATGAACACTGTGTTTCGTAAACGCAGCTCCCACTTTATCCCGTTCTATAGTGGGAACACCAACACGCAGACAGACTTCGTCATTGTGAGAGATCGTGACCGAAATCTCGTCACAGACGCGAAGATCGTGCCGTATGAAACGGTCGCCCCACAGCATCGTCCGCTGATCTGTACTTTGAAGATCGCCCCTCCGAGGGTGTAGCAGGTTGAGCGATGCGGTGCTGCAAGAATCAAGTGGTGGCGAATGAGAAAGAAGGAAGCAGCTGTGATTTCTCGCGTACGGTTACCGACAGCCACGACTGTCAACGAAACTTGGAAGAAAGCGACCAACGCGATACTTCAAGCTGCGAGGTCAGAACTTGGCACCACGAAGCCTGGACGAAAGGTCGACATGCAGGCATTGCTGTGGACGAACGATGTTAAAGAAAAGGTTCGAGAGAAGAAGTCGCTTTATCACGGCGACAAGACCGCCAATAACTGGCAAAAGTACCACGAAGCGAAAAAAGCTGCCAAGAAGGCTGTGGCCGTTGCAAAAGCCACTTATTACAATGATGTCTACGAAAAGCTTGAGTCGCGCGATGGTGAGCGGTATTTGTACCGACTTGCGAAAAACCGTCATCGCCAATCCGAGGATATAGAGAAGTTCTTTGGCATCAATGATGAGAACGGCCATCTTCTGACAGAGCGCAAAAAGGCCTTGATGCGATGGTGCGATTATTTCGAGGGAATTTCGACTGAAGAGTTCCCTCATCCGGCCGTCCCTTCTGTGCTCCTATCCACGGTCCCGTCCACAAAATCACTGTGGAGGAAACTGACGCGGCTCTGAGGATGATGAGACCGGGCAAGGCGACTGGTCCAAATGAATTGCCAGCTGATTTATGGAAGTCGAAGTTCTGGTACTCTGCTGAGTGGTTGGCCAAGTTTTTCAATCAGGTTGTAGCGGAGAAGAAGGTACCTGATGTTTGGCAGGAAAGTACGACGATCCCGATTTGGAAGAAGAAGGGCAGCCCTGCAGACTGCTCAAATTACCGTCCGATTCGGTTGCTCTCGCACAGCATGAAGATCTTCGAGCGAATTCTCGATAGCCGAATTCGCGAAATCGTCAAGCTTTCCAGCAATCAGTGCGGCTTCGTAGCTGGCTGTGGCACCGTTGATGCCATTCACGCCGCCAGCCTCCTGATAGAGAAGCATCGCGAGAAACAGAGGACGATGCATCTTGCCTTTCTCGACTTGAAAAAGGCCTTCGATCGCGTACCGCGTGAGGTTATATGGTACGCCCTACGACAGCACGGTGTTCTTGTAGAGTGGGTGCGAATGCTATACTCTTGTCCAAAGAGCCGTGTGCAAGCTGCAGCAGGAACCTCGACGGAGTTTCCCATCTGTCGTGACTTCCGTACGACAGTACGGTCGTCGCGGGGGTCAACAGGTCAACGCGCGTCGATCAACGCGTCGATACCTGTCTCCACGTGCCTCAACGTGTCGCCGCCGCAAGGAAGCTTCTGGAAGCGGCTAGAGACGCAGGGGGAGCGTGCCCCTGGGCGCTCTAGCCGGCTTAGCAGTCAGTCGTCGTCTCCCCGCTCCTGCTGAGCGGTCGTGCCTCGGTCGTCATCGTCGCCAGCCACCTGTCGTCGGCCGCCAGGATGTCCAACTGATGTCGGGGCCTAGCTTAGCCCGTGGATCGTCGAGGACCAGCCAGCATAGTCCGACGAGGGACCATCTACAACTTGGAGCGTCCGTAGTCCATCGAGAGTTCCGTCTCCAACGCCCGACGGCTCGTCATCCTCAAAGTCCACCAGGTAACGCCGGCCCGCTGACCGGCCCCGGAGTCCCCGACTTGGCACACGCCACGGGGACCGGGTCGGCCATGGCCGGCGGGTTGTTGGCTTGCTTGACCCTTGGTAGTCGTGGGTGCGGTCTTCCCCTTAACTCGTAGGTATTTTGTAATTGTCATGTATTCTTAATCATGGTAGCTTAGAGTATTATAAACATATCACCCTATTGGTTTAATTGCTTAACCAAACTGGTCTATCGGTTCCATGTCTGGTTGAAGTATGCAGGAGTGTGAGCCAGTCTAAAGCCAGGGGGACCGCCTGAGGTCGGGGCCCCGACCGAGGGGGGTACCCCTGGGGGCAAGTGCCAAGTCCAGTGCTCACTGCAGGGTGTTGCATGGAAGTGTGTGGGAATGGGTTCATGTCTTAACAACTGGCAGCGTGGATCCGCACAGGGCCTATGGGCAACAATACCGCGTGGTCTAGAGGCGGGCAACCTTAGCGAGCGGCGGATCCGGAAGGGCTCCAAGCCGGGGCGTGGGTGGCGTCCCCCCTCTCCGCCGATGCTTCGACGGGGGGTCGGCCACCCGCGTCACGACATGGTGCATCGGACCGAGGTCCTTCGTGGGGAAACCCACGGGGGGCCTTTGTGATCGAACCTTCCATCCGCTCGCAAGCTACTAAGCTGAGCTCAAGCCGCGCACGGTGCAAGTGCAAAGCCAGATTGGCTGCTCAGGTGCCGCTGATGTGTGCGACGTACGCTATAACTGGGGTACTGCCTTCCTCACTTCTTGTAGCCGTGTCCTCTTACCTGTGCAACCTCGAGTGGCACGAGCCGGCACAGGGACAGCCGCTATGCGTCGAGGCACAAGTGCTACGGCTCGAGCAAAGAAGGAGTAGAAAGCAGCCAAAAGCTGCTAGGAAACCCCTCAAGGACCAAGTCGCAGTGTCAAAGAAGCTGTTAACGGGCATCATCACCGGGGAGCCCCAGAGACGCGGGTTTACAGTGGGCCAGTGGCATTAGAGCGATACAGTAGCTGGCAACTGTCTGGTACGTGACCCCATGCAGCCGCGCGGGCATTGGCTGCAAGGTGTGGCCCGAGCGTAGCTTCTCTTGGTTCCTTGGCCTTAGCTATAAGGCGTCGTGCCGTTGAGCTCACGCTGTTCAACAATCTTGTCTTTGCGCTTGCACACCCATTTCCTAAGCCCTCATAATCCATATCAAACATCATCCACCTTCCATGTTTACACATATGTCACAACTTGCAGTCGTGCATTTACGTATCACTCGCTTCGTATGACCGTGCTTTGGCGGGGGAGGCTCCTGGCCAGAGTCCTCCCTCAGGGTAGTCCACTCTTAGTTTGCTTGTTTTAGACTCGGGTATCGACAGTACCACCTCCTGTCATTAACGCTCAATACACCCACGCTAGCAATGCCATCAATCACGACCTGCAAGGCCAACCTGACCAAGGCGTTTACGGCTCTAGCAGTCGCCAAAGGTAAAATTCATGCATCTCTTATAACACCTGTAGATGCAAGCGACAGCAGTCAGCCCCAAATTCTCGACACGCGCCGCCTTAACATCCAGGCGGCCATTGCGGAGCTAATATCTGCCATCCGTACGGTGCAAGAGCGACGACAAATGTTCCTCGCTACGGTCGAAGGGTCTGCTAATCCAGAGGCAGACAATGCTGCATACGAGAACTATATGCAGGAAACGCCCGTGAACGACGCAGTGGTGGACGCAGAGTCAATCCTTAGCACGCTGAATCACAGCCTCGATGAAGTGCAGTTGCTGATCGAGCGTTGTCGCTTAGCGCAGCTCTCCGAAGTGACGCAGAGTTCCAACACTAGCACAGAGGCTTCAGCTTCTCTCGAGTCCACTGCCTCGCACACGAGCCAACAGCAAGTCGTTACAGCCCCTCAGTCGCCTATACAAGCGCAGCTTCCGCTTAGCTCCAGCGCTCCAGCGGTTACAACCATTCCAACGCCGCAGCTGCCATACTGTACTACCATCCAGCTCAGCAAATATAAGCTAAAGCCTTTCGATGGCGACATTACTCAGTTCCTGTCAAATTCACAAACAGCCAACGCTGCCATCGCTGACACAGACCGCGCTGTTGATCCAGCCAATACCACTCTGCTGGGACTCAAATGGCATCCCGTAAGGAACACATTCGTTATTCCCATCAAAACCACACAAATCGCGGTTAATAGCAAGCGAACTGCTTTACGCGCTTTGGCGTCAACATACGATCCTCTAGGGTTCCTAGCTCCGTTTCTGGCACCACTCAAAGTCTTTATCCAAGACTTGTGGGCCGAAGATCTTGGCTGGGACACGCCACTAACGCAGGCACAACAACAGCAGTGGTCACAACTTCTTGCAAACCTCCGCGTTCCTGTCCCTCCGTTGCCGCGACATATCATTCCAGCGTACAGCTACGCCAACACGTACGAGCTTTGCGTGTTCGGAGACGCTTCCAAACGCCTATACGCGTGCTGCGCATATCTACACTGCCGCAGTTCAACATCCGCGTTTTCCACGTTGTTAATGGCAAAATCGCGTCTCAATACCATCAAACCGCTCACCGTTCCGCGCTCGGAACTGTTGGCCACGCTTATAAGCGTTAATCTAGCACAATATCTCGTTGGGCAGCTTGGTCTTTCAATATCCGCGGTTCACATCTTTTCAGACTCGCTTATCGCGTTACATTGGGTACATACCACCAAAACCCTTAAAGTATTCGTCCAAAATCGCGTAACAGCCATTCGTAACGCTGTCACTGCGCTAGCGGCTCAAAACATCCCGGTCCGCTTCCATTATGTTGCTTCCGAGGATAATCCGGCAGACTGTGCCACTCGCGGTCTCGCCATGAAGGAAGCCCACAACCACATGTGGTGGAGCGGTCCATCCTTTTTAACTGCTCCTCCGGACCAATGGCCGCATGCTAACATCGACTTCAAAGTCCTCCCGCGGGACAAGGTCGACGCGCAGTTGGAATATTCCAGCATTAATTCAATCATCAAAGGCCCGTTTCAATCGGCCTTACCATTCTCTAGGACCAATAACTACCTTAAGCTGGTCAGAATCACGGCGTACGTTCTCAAATTCATCCGCCGTCAGATCTTAGATCGGCTTCCTCCATATCTTCAGTCAGTAATGCAAACAAAACTGCCAGCAGTAGTTTCAGTGTCCCCTTCGGGTACGGTACAGCCGTCGGACGTCAAAGTAGCGGAAAAACAGCTCATCTTAGCGCATTATCGCGAAGGTGAACAAGAGCTATACCGCTTACAGCTCGCCAATTTCAACGCCAGACGAGCACCCGACCATCTCATTCGCTGTCCGTACCGGATCGGGCCTCTAGAAACAGCTCCAATTCTAATACTGCCACAACATCGGCTATCGCACCTCTTAGTGCTGCATTATCATCTCAAAAACCATCATTCCGGCGTTTATCACACCATCGCTAACTTGCGTACCCGTTTCTATATTCCATCTATACGGGTTTGTGTCGCTAAGACCCTGCGTACATGCGTTACGTGCCGCAAAAACAATGGCAGACCTTACCAGTACCCTCATGTGCCTCCTCTCCCTCCGGAGAGAACCAAGCGCTCAAGACCCTTCCAAAACATCGGACTCGATTATATCGGTCCTCACGCGTGCACTGGTACCATCTCCGGCAAAGTCTGGATCTGCCTCATAACATGCATGTCAACACGCGCAGTTCATCTTGAGGTCGTACTCGATCTCACTACGCAGGAATTTCTCTTAGCATTTCGCCGCTTTATAGCACGTAGAGGTACACCAAGTATCGTCTACAGCGACAATTCGACCACGTTTCGTAGCGCAGAGACCGCTATCGCATCGCTCATTTACTCCCCCACCTCATGGCACAGCATCTCCAGTTTCTGCTCCACGCAGAAGATCAACTGGAAGTTTATCACCCCGCTGTCGCCATGGAAAGGTGGCTTCTATGAGCGTTTAGTCGGTCTGTTTAAGTCGGCCTACAAAAAGTCCATTGGTCGTGCCATCTTGTCGCTAAGTCAACTTCAAACAGTTGTCACAGAAGTCGAGGCTACCTTAAACTGCCGTCCCATAACACCCTACAGGGAACGGGAAACCTTTGTCCACATCTTAAGGCCTATAGACTTCCTAAGTCCTCAGGTAGACCTACAAATACCACCTTTACCGTCCCAAATAGACGACATCTATGATGCCTCACATAACCTTTCCCAGTGGTACAAGGAGAGCTTATCTGTTTTAGATCACTTCTGGGAATTATGGCACTCCGACTATCTTGCAGCCTTGCGAGAACGACATCAAGCTCGCACGAGACAACCAAGGTCGGCTGCACTCGCTCCACAGCTTGGAGATGTCGTGCTGGTCGCGGACGAGAAATCACCACGAGGACAATGGAACTATGGTATGATTGTTTCACTTATTTCAGGCAAGGACGGAGCCATTCGGGCAGCAGAAGTCCGTACGGCAAGCGGCAAGTGCTTAACTCGTTCCATCTCGCACTTGTACCCGCTAGAAATTCGCGCTGTCACTACCTATGCGCCGCCGCAGGACTCACTTAGGACGCTGCCACAGGACTCTCCTCTATCTCCGTCTCCTCAGGACTCACCAGCAACACTATCGCCAGCGCGAACTCAACCTAAGCGCAGCGCTAAGACTAAACACCTGTTCATCAGGACTTAAGACGCTAGACCGTCGCTGAGGAACTTTCCTTAGCCATTGCCCATCATAAAGGCGTCACTGACTAAGTTTATCACCTTCAACTAGACCTTTCAGGTGCCTAAATACCATCATTAGGCTCAACTCTATCATTAGGCGCTACTAGCTAAGTAATTCCATCCTAAGACGTGCTTAACACGTCTTAAGGCGCCACTTCAAATGGTTCGCTGCGATTACGCGCACTTGTCTGCTCGCGCTAATAACATCGCGCCTGGCTCGGACCAGCGGCGGCCTCACGCCCATTGCCGCGGTCCATCAACACTATCTTAGCCGCTAAGCGGCTCAGTCAGCAGGCTAGGATCACTCAATACATGTGTCGTTGACCTCTCACTCGCGTTCGATCCGCGTCCCGCGCTTATAATGCGGTTGACGCCCTTTTAGCGAGTCGTCCGATGGCACATGCCATCGCCAGCTGACCCCTTCGGTCCGTTTCCGGCTCTACGCCGGCTCAGCCGTTGCGCAAGGGCGCTAACACGCGCCGCGCTTAGCGCAAGTAGCCGTAAGAGGCTGGTCCCAGCGCGAATTACCGTATAGCGCCGCTTCGGACTGTCTGCGAATCACTTCTGGACTGTTCTTAGCCCAGATCGGGCATCGTAGACTATTTCTTCTTATCATCCGACTGTTCGATTTCGTTTTCGACCTATTCTCGACACTTTGGCACCGAAACCGCTCTATTCACCATCCGCGGGAGACGTCATCGACTCAATACAGGTAAGTCCTCTTCTCTTAATAACTTAAGACGTGTGATTGCGCTAGGTTTCTGTATGTTTTTGCCCTAGAAGCGCCCTTAAGGCGCATGCGACTACTCCGTTTGGATTTTTTTTTGTATTTCATTCACTTTTTTACTTAATCCATTCGTGTTTTCTACTCCTCATTCTCCTCCTAGTTTCTTTCATCATCATCCTTATCTCCTTTGTTCTTTGTCTTCACCATACTCTTCTCGCGCGCTCTGTTCTCATGCCCGCTTAGCGTGTCCCATCTTTCTCATCCTCATTCTTCTTAGGGACTCGCGAGAAAAAATAATCACACGTCGACAAATTTCGTTCCTCTTTGTTTTTGCATCTCCAACCTATTATATACTTAGTATTTACTTTTCAATTAATTTCTTTCCAATCTAATTTACGTCGCTAGTGGTGTCTTAAGACATCACTACCATACATATATTCCTTCTTTTAGTATATTTTCTGTATAACTTTATACCTTTAAAGTTAATTTGCCCTTAAGGCATATTTTTATCTTTACTCTCTCCTTTTTTAGTAAATCGCGCCGTGTATTTCGCTCCACACGGCCGATACAAATCTCCTTTTCTTCTATAAGCCTATATTTTTATTCAGTTATACTTTTATGCTTATCATATTACGTTATACTATTTAACCTCTTTATACTTCCGTTCTTCCTTAAAACATTCGTTTTCTAAGGCGAAAACGAGCCATTTTGCGAACTCAGTTTTCTCTTAGAAAACGACCTTTTAACCTCCATCTCTACCCTCTCTTTTTGCATACCGCCCATCTACAGCTACATCCGCGCTGACGCAACGCCGCCTCCTTAGGGCGCGACGCCGCTTAAACGCGTCTGCTTCAACCACATCTTCGCTCGCGCACGCTCATCATCTACCATCCACTCAGACACCCCTTAATGCGTCCACTCCGCAGCAGTCGCAGGCGTCCTCAGGCTTAACGCCTGAAGTTGTACGCGCGCTGTTTCGCGCACGGAGTCCGCTCATCAGGCGACCGGTCCCTATGGAGGCCGGGCCTGAGCTGTTCAACGCGCTTAGCACATCGCCGTTTGGACCGCTCGATGGCATACCGTTAGCAGAACAGCTCCAATTTTTGGATATACGGCTAGACCGTCCAAGGAGCCCACCAACACGTGTTCTGCCATGGTCGTCGAGCTACATCCGCAATCCATCGGCGGCGCTAGACTGGGGCCCGCTGCGCCATCGGCACATGAGCACGCAGACCACACCACCTCCGTCTGCACCTCCGCGCGAGCCGTATCAGCCACACATCAACATGTGTCCGCCGTCACCGCCGCTTCCGACCCTGCCCTTAAAGCAGCCATCCTCTATGGACAATTTGGCTAGCAGGGAAGGATTCTGGTGGAACCCCACCAGCCGGCGTGAGACGCGACGCCAAGCGGCTCATACAGCGCATGCTCCAGACCAGCAGGCTTTCTTAGAGCCTGCTGACCACTACGCTAGCAGGCAGGCACGCCGCGTAACACCATCGCCCACGCCATCACCACCAACGCCAAGGCCAGCAACACCAGTCCCTCAGGCACGCGCACGCAGTCCAGCCGTACCAGCATCCCCCGTTCGCCGGTCTATGTACGACCCAACACCCCTCGTCCAATCCACACCGCCTCCGGTAATAGAATGTTGGTTCTGCCGCGAGAACCACTTCTCCTCATCTTGCCGGAATGTGCCGCGGATCAGCGACCGCATATATATTCATATGAGAAATGCACGCTGTTTCCGCTGTGGAGGACACCACTTAGACCATGAGTGCGAACAGCCTCCTAAAAAATGCCTCGGGTGCGGCTTGGACGACCACCATATCGCGTTTTGCGTGCATAACCGCCAGGCAATACGGGACCTTAGCAACGAGCGCTGGCTAAGGCACATGCGTAGGGCACGCCGCAGAGCGTTCATCGCTCGCCGCCTTAAGGAGGAAGAAGAAGCCTGGCTGGAGGACCACCTCTACAGACTGGAGCTCGAAGAACACGGCATCTACTAAAGATCGAAATGGTATGTTTCCTCTTTTCTCTATACTTTTTTCTTTACTTTTCCATTTTTCTCTTCTATTCTTGTCATGCTTTATACTTCTTATAATCTTTATACGTTACTCTTATATACTCCTTTCTCATTTCAATGTCTTTACTATATAATCAATATATCATTTCCATTTCCAATACTCTCAACTTTAGCGCAGTTCTCCCCAGCCTTGTATTCAGGTCTGGTGGTGTCGTTCGTGCCTCACGTCCGCTTGCGTGCCGTTGTTGTTCTTAACGCGTCGAGCCGCCGATCCGAGTCCACGCCTGCCGACAACATCGCCATCCTGTACATAGCTGTATATATCGCCAACATCAACATTACCGACAGCAACATTAACTCCACTTCAACGTCCATCGTAGTCGCCCATCATTTCGTCCATAGTAGTTCGTCCATCGTAGCATCCCACGACACTTCACTTCCATCTTCACTTCCTCACTTCATTCACTTAGTACCTCAACTCATCCCACCGGTATACGTAGACCTCCCCATCATGTTACTGAAGCTTTAACCCGGTTTTCTTTTTGTGTATTTCTGTCATGTTTTTACTTAGCTAGTTACTCTCATTTATTATGTATCTTTAACTCGTAGGAAATCCCATTGGCCCCAAAAGTTTCGTCATGCTAACCTGACCTTAGACCGCACCTGTCACACCCTGCGGCGCACGCACCGTGGCATCGCCCGCCACGCCGCCGCCCAAAGTCAACCAAGTAGTCTTCGATGTTTAACATGTCTGTAACTTAGTAGGTAAGCGGCAAGCCACAACTACCTAGTGGGTCGTCTTCTTCGTCGCGGCCCCCAGTGTCGTGACTTCCGTACGACAGTACGGTCGTCGCGGGGGTCAACAGGTCAACGCGCGTCGATCAACGCGTCGATACCTGTCTCCACGTGCCTCAACGTGTCGCCGCCGCAAGGAAGCTTCTGGAAGCGGCTAGAGACGCAGGGGGAGCGTGCCCCTGGGCGCTCTAGCCGGCTTAGCAGTCAGTCGTCGTCTCCCCGCTCCTGCTGAGCGGTCGTGCCTCGGTCGTCATCGTCGCCAGCCACCTGTCGTCGGCCGCCAGGATGTCCAACTGATGTCGGGGCCTAGCTTAGCCCGTGGATCGTCGAGGACCAGCCAGCATAGTCCGACGAGGGACCATCTACAACTTGGAGCGTCCGTAGTCCATCGAGAGTTCCGTCTCCAACGCCCGACGGCTCGTCATCCTCAAAGTCCACCAGGTAACGCCGGCCCGCTGACCGGCCCCGGAGTCCCCGACTTGGCACACGCCACGGGGACCGGGTCGGCCATGGCCGGCGGGTTGTTGGCTTGCTTGACCCTTGGTAGTCGTGGGTGCGGTCTTCCCCTTAACTCGTAGGTATTTTGTAATTGTCATGTATTCTTAATCATGGTAGCTTAGAGTATTATAAACATATCACCCTATTGGTTTAATTGCTTAACCAAACTGGTCTATCGGTTCCATGTCTGGTTGAAGTATGCAGGAGTGTGAGCCAGTCTAAAGCCAGGGGGACCGCCTGAGGTCGGGGCCCCGACCGAGGGGGGTACCCCTGGGGGCAAGTGCCAAGTCCAGTGCTCACTGCAGGGTGTTGCATGGAAGTGTGTGGGAATGGGTTCATGTCTTAACAACTGGCAGCGTGGATCCGCACAGGGCCTATGGGCAACAATACCGCGTGGTCTAGAGGCGGGCAACCTTAGCGAGCGGCGGATCCGGAAGGGCTCCAAGCCGGGGCGTGGGTGGCGTCCCCCCTCTCCGCCGATGCTTCGACGGGGGGTCGGCCACCCGCGTCACGACACCATCTCTGTTGGGGTGCACCAAGGATCTGCGCTTTCCCCACTCCTCTTTGTTGTCGTAATGGATGCCTTTACGCGAGATCTTCAGAAGCCCGTCCCTTGGACGTTATTATGCTGATGACGTGATGCTCGCCTGCGAAGGCAAAGGTGAACTCGAGCGCGAGGTGCAAGCTTGGTGCGACCGCCTGGCGATGCTCGGACTCAAATTAAACGTCAAGAAGATCGAGTACTTCACTTCTTCTTCTTCTTCTTCAGCGTTTGTCCCGCTTCGTCGCGGGGTCCGCTCTTCTGGTGTCATGACGCCACCTTTCCCGGTCATGCGCTTGATCAGGGTGGACGCCAGTTACTTTCATGCCCGTGTGTAACGTATCCGACGAACGCTGCTTCGGGCGTCCTCTGGGCCGCTTTCCTGACACTTCCAACTCAAGGCCTATCTTGCGGACGCTGTCTTCCTTTCCACGCAGAACGTGGCCGTACCATCGTAAGCGAGCTTCGCGCATCTTGTCCGCTATCGGCGCGACACCGAACTTCTGCTGAATAGCATCATTTCTGATGCGGTCCATGCGGTTGACTCCAGCCGTCCAGTGCAGCATCTTCGTGAGGCGCGTTTCAACTTCCTTAGTCGCAGGCCAACACTCAGCGCCGTATATTGCTACCGGCCGCACGACTGTTCTGTAGATCTTTGACTTCAGGTGCTCGGGTATCTTCCTATCGCAGAGCACACCAGTCAGCGAACGCCACTTGGACCAAGCTGCACTCACACGTGAGTTCACTTCAACCATCAGACCGCCGTCAGATGCTATTGCTGATCCCAGGTATTTAAACACCGAAGTGCGTGCAAGCTCAGTACCGTTAATCTTGATGGAGCCGGACTCGCTTACGTCAGTCGTTAGGTACTCGGTCTTCTTGACGTTCAATTTGAGTCCGAACATCGTCAGGCGGTCGCACCAAGCTTGCACCTGCCGCTCGAGATCATCTTTATCTGTGCAAGCGAGCATCACGTCATCAGCATAGAGCAATGTCCAGGGGACTGGCTTCTGAAGATCTCGTGTAGTGACGTCCATCACGACAGCAAAAAGGAGTGGGGAAAGCGCAGAACCCTGGTGTACTCCGACAGAGATGGGAAACTCCATTGAGGTTCCAGCTGCAGCTTGCACTCTACTCTTTGAGCAAGAGTAGAGCATCCGCATCCACTCTATGAGTTCTTCAGGTACGTTGTGTTGTCGCAAGGCGTACCATATAACCTCACGCGGTACGCGGTCGAAGGCCTTCTCCAAGTCGAGAAAGGCGATATGCACCGGCTTCTGTCTCAGGCGATGCTTCTCCACCAGGAGGCGGGCGGCGTGTATAGCATCAATGGTCCCACAACCAGACACAAAATCGCACTGGTTGTCGGAGAGCTTGACGATTTCACGAATTCGTCTATCGAGGATTCGCTCGAAGATCTTCATGCTGTGCGAAAGCAAGCGAATCGGACGATAACTGGAGCAGTCTGCAGGACTGCCTTTCCTTTTCCAAATCGGAATCGCCGTACTGTTGTGGCAACCAGGGATGAGCGGATAATGAAATTTTGATAAACGGATAACGGATAATTCTGCCCGAAAATGGCCGGATAACGGAAAAACGGATAACGAACAAACAACACAAATTAAAACTCGTTTTAAATTCCACTATTTTCAACAACAGATCAGGACTTAAAGCACTGTTAATTTTTAAGCAATTTTTAGACATTTTAGTAGTGTTTTTTTAAACGCCTTGCAGTCGCCACATTAACGACGCTCTATGGTGTTTTCTGCCTATCCGTAGGAAGGCAAACGCACAGCAACATACCCGCCTTTCACCTGTTTCCAAGGGGTCGGTTGGATTGTCTCATTCATCAGTCTTACTCTGTGCTTAACTCTTTTTTTTTCAATTAGAGCAGTTGAAAAATAGAATAGTCCTTGGAAGAACAATGCATCCGATGTCTCTGTAAATAAGAAGAAGGCAGGAGACATCCAGCCAAACAAGCTTCACATAACGGTCTTGTCCTACACATGCTATGGACCGTTATTGTTGTTGCTGCTCGATAGCATCCCAAGATCAAAGTTTCTTCAACGTGGAATTATCTGGGATGGATAAAATACTAACTTTTGGGTAGTAGCTGCAAGCAGTTGTGTACGGCAAACACACACTCAAAGAGTTATGACATCCAGGCCTTCTGGATCTGAGAAAGAATATCCCACCCATCCCTTCTGGAGCAGATGAAAAATACACGACCCAGCCCTAAAACGGAGGTGTTCCCTATGTTGCAGATAAGTTTCACAAAAAAGCTCACAAATTAAAGCAAATCTACATGTATTCAGCACCCACGACGATAAGTTTGTTTAGTAGTTTAATGCTCCCCTAAAATTTTTAATGGGTAGAAGTTGCTTACTCTATTTACTTGGATTAATGCTATTTCTTTTGCTAGTGTTCATTGCTGTACTGCAGTTTTTTTTTTTTTTTTGATAATCCACGACAGCATATGGCTAAAAAGGTACCTTACCGCCTGCAATCAAATTGAACATACTGCAATCGTCTAACCCAAATGATACGATGGAAAGATCGGCGGTGAAAAATTCTTCCCAGGATGCGGCTCTCCACTTTTGACGATTGCTAGTAGCGGCTTGTATGCCTTCTTGGTCAGCACTGACTGACTTGAGATGAATGAACAATGCTGTCTGTTGTTTCTGACGACCACTCTTACGATCGTGAAGGCTCCTGTACATAGTCTATCCATCACCACGTCCAAAGCTAAGATTCAGGTAATTTGTTGTTCGTTATCCGGCCCAAAATCGCCGGATAACGAACAACAAAACGGATAGGCCAAAACCCCCCGGAAACCGGATAACGGATAACGGTTAATCCGCTCATCCCTGGTGCCAACACTCCGGTACTTTCTTCTCCTTTACTACCTGGTTTAAGAATTCAGCCAACCACTCAGCAGGATACCAGAGCTTCGACTTCCAAACATCGGCTGCCAGATCATCTGGTCCTGTCGCCTTGCATGGCTTCATCTTCTTTAGAGCGGCTTCTGTTTCCTCCACGGTGATCTTGTGAACGGGACCATGAACAGAACCCACAAAATGGATGGCCGGGTGAGGAAATTCTATAGTGGAAATTTCCTCAAGGTAATCACGCCATCGCTTCAGCGCGTTTTTGCGGTCTGTCAGAAGATGGCCGCTCTCATCATTGATGCCAAAGAACTTTTCAATATCCTCGGTTTGGCGATGGCGGGTCTTAGCAAGTCGGTACAAATACCGCTCATCATCGCGCGACTCGAGCCTTTCGTTGACATCACTATAATGAGTGGCTTTCGCAACAGCCACGGCTTTCTTTGCAGCCTTCTTCGCCTTCTGATACTTCTGCCATTTGTCGGCTGTTTTATCGCTGAGAAACACATGATACAGCGACTTCTTCTCTCGAACCCTCGCTTTCACATCGTCCGTCCACAGCCATGTCTGCTTGCCGAGCTTGCGTCACCCAGGCTTCGTTATGCCGAGTTCCAACCTTGCAGCTTGGCGTATCGCGTCGGTTGCTTTCTTCCAAGTTTCGTCGACAGTCGTGACTGTCGGCAACCGTACGCGGGGAATCACAGCTGCTTCGTTCTCTTTCATTCGCCACCACTTGATTCGCGCAGCACCGCATCGCTCAACCTGCTGCACCCTCGGAGGGGTGATCTTAAAGGTGCAGACCAGCGGTCGATGCTGTGGGTCGACCGTCTCATACGGCACGATCTTCGCGTCTGTGACAATGCTTCGGTCGCGATCCTTGACAAGGACAAAGTCTATCTGAGACTTGGAGCTCCCACTATAGTATGAGATGAGGTGAGAGCCGCGTGTTCGGAAAACGGTGTTCACAATGGTGAGATTATGCGATTCCGCATACTCAAGAATGCGCTCACCATCGGCGTTACGAGACCCGTATCCGAAACCACCATGACAGTTGTACCCGTCCTTCGCAGCACCTATGTGCCCATTAAGGTCACCAGCGACTATGATGACATCATTCGGCGGTACCTCTGCTGTCTTCTCATCAAATAGGCTCCAGAACTCTTCCTTGGCTTGATCGGAGCAGCCACTTTGCGGAGCATACGCAGAGAAGAAGTGATATAGGCGCTCCTTCGCGGCGACAATGATCTTCATCAACCGATCGTCATAGCGTTCGACGCTTACAATCGAGTCACGAAATCGTTCGGAGACGATTACTCCGACACCACTTGTGGTCCTGGGACTTCCACATAGGACGGCCTTAAAGCCTCGTCCTATGTCCCTTGACTTGCGGCAGGACCATCTCGTCTCCTGCACCGCACAGAGATGAACTCTTCTACGCTCCAGTGCTTCAACCAACTCGCACGAGCGGCACGTCAACGTACCCACATTCAGCGTTGCTACGCGGGTCCTGCTTACGTTACGGGACTTTCGGACTAGCTCAGTTGCCCCCGATGCCGTCCTCGCATCAGGGACCCTCGCATACTTCTCACACTCGCCGGGCTCTGCGAGTGCGCGTCGGTTCCCGCGGACGCCGTAGCACAATCTCGAAAAACATGACTTATCATACACCATGTGATGTGACATGGGTCTTTGTAGGCCGGCCTGTCACAAGGGCCTGTCACCTGCATTCGAATTCCGTGCTTAGCTTAGCTCACAAAGCGAGCAGTTTCCAGTGGCACCACGTGCAGGAACGGACATCGCCACCAAGATCGAGTACTTCACGACTGACGGGAATGAGTTTGGCTCCATTAAGATTAACGGTACTGAGCTTGCACGCACTTCGGTGTTTAAATACTTGGGATCAGCAATAGCCTCTGATGGCAGTCTGATGGTTGAAGTGAACTCACGCGTGAGTGCAGCTTGGTCCAAGTGGCGCTCTTTGACTGGAGTACTCTGCGACAAGAAGATGCCAGAGCGCTTAAAGTCAAAGATCTATAAAACCGTCGTCCGTCCCGTAGCGATGTACGGAGCTGAGTGTTGGCCTGCGACTAAGGAAGTTGAAACGCGCCTCAGCGTCATGGAGACGAAGATGCTGCGCTGGACGGCTGGAGTCACCCGCATGGACCGCATTCGAAATGATGCTATTCGGCAGAAGTTCGGTGTCGCGCCGATAGCGGACAAGATGCGCGAAGCTCGCTTACAATGGTACGGCCACGCTCTGCGTTGAAAGGAAGCGTCCGTAAGATAGTCCTTGACTTCGAAGTGTCTGGAAAGCGGCCTAGAGGGCGCCCGAAGCAGCGCTGGGCTGACACGTTACACAAGGACTTTAAAGGAGCTGGTGTCCACCCTGATCTAGCACGGGATCGGAAAAGGTGGCGACATTGCACCAGAGAAGCGGACCCCGCCATGAAGCGGGACAAAGCTGAAGAAGAAGAAGAAGATCACGAATCTCGCATCAGTTTTTGACTTGTTTAACCTGAAAGTCAAAAATTCTCACCTTCTCACTTTCAGAGAGCACGAGGAACTTAGTCGACATTTGTTGCCATGTTTTTAATCAAAAATGTGTTGGAAATGGGGATAAAGGATCTCACTTACGATAAATCGCAAAATGCAGAAACACCAGTACGCGGAGGAATCGAACCCACAGTCTTGTTCCTGTGAAGCTAAAGCACTACCGCTGCGCCAGCCGACCACATTTGGCTGGGTGGTAGCAGGGCGTCATGAACTTGCGCTCACGCTCCACACGCTTTTTTTCGACCACAGAAGAGCACTCTGAAAAAGTAACTGTGTTTTTGGACTCCCACACGGGACCCTAAATCCTGTAAAGATTGCATCGCAGGAGCTCACCGCCACTTTGGCGGCTCTCCTTGTAAGAATGTCAGAGGTATAGTAAGCAAAACGTTTTTTCTTTTGTGAAGAAGCGTTTTCTAAGCCAAGTTAGTTCTTGAATGTAAGCCCCGAAATCTAATAGAACACTCCTTATAATTCAACGGTTCTGTACCATTTTGCGCTTGCTCTCATCTCTGTCGTACTGCCTCCACTAAAAATTCCTCGGTTGACAAGCAGCTCGAAGATAATGTGGTAGACCTTGTGATGACAGAATTACCCCTATGCCTTGTTGAATCTGGGGAGTTTGTCCGATGCAATTATAGCTCATACTAAAAAGAACGGTCTGCTTTGTTGCATTTCTGTGCGAGGGTTTTCCCTAAATCTCAGTCGGACTTGTGGCTGGAAAGCCACGAAGATTTGCAGTGCAATTGAGGTTACCTAATATCGTGCTAAGGTTTTTTTGCGTTACGTTTTGAGTGCTGGATTCCATACTCCTCCATTTGTCGACCTAACGGTGATTATATTGTTGGTTGTCAAGCTCCTTTATGGACAGAAATTAGAAAAAAATTGCACCAACCTATTATATTCCTTGCATGTAGATTGGTTAAAAAAATGTTCCCAAATAGATGAACCACAATCGACAACATATCGCGACCCCTGGCGGGTCTCACCCGCAGCTCCTGGCACTGCGGCAAAGCTTTTGGCACCTACTGATACGGCATTGGCTGCGTTTAAAGGCAAATGACTAATGAAAACTAATGAGCGGCAGTAATGAACCCGTTTGGGATGCGCCATAAGTTCTACTTCTGCGCAATGTAGTGGAAGCAATTTGAATGATCATTCGGCCTACACAATGACTTGCGGTGACGATTCGATGGACAAGTCAATGCTATATCCTTCCCAGAAAAGTCTGGTACCAATTCACCGACCCGGAGGGTTGGAAGGCTTGGTTGGCGGGGACGGGAGATCAGGTTCATGCGACTATCGGTACCTCGTCCGGCTGCGCTACTACGCTCCTTATTTAAGTGTACAGGCTAATAAATTACGACTTACTGTTGCAACTACGTAACTCTTTGAAATCCCATTAGGAATAGATCGACTGTTCATATTTAGGCGTTGTATTTGTGACGTGTAGTTCAAGAACGATTCCACGGACACCGTGGCTATCTTTGGCACCTTAGGAAGTAATCTTGGAACTCCCGGATGCTCTGGTTCGTTTCTAATCGAGGAGTAATCAAGAACTATCATAGGTGAGTGGTGTCAATCAGGTTTTTATTAAGCGGAACTATGAAGATTTTAAGGTCCTTTAATGCGAGGAATGTGGAGAAGTGTTACCACTCCTGTGGTCATGGGGAAGCAATATTTTCGTCTGAGGTTAGTTGGCTGGAAGTATTGCGACGAAGAGTGGAATCAGAATCATGCTTGTTTTCGGCAGCAGATGTCTTCCGGCTACAAAAGAGAAGGACCGGGACTCTTGTGGACAGGCAGACGGCTGACGATGGCTTCAAATTTCCTTGGCCATTCCCTAAAGCGCGTTCACTACTGTATAGGATGAGATCGTATCTGACGATTGGATTTGTGGCCTCATTGTCGAAACTGTTGTTCGTTGGAGGTGATGACCTCATAGCTTTCTAGGCGTTCGAAATTGTGAGGCTTTTCATTTTTTAGGAGCCAACAAACTGGTGGTTCACAACAAAGACCGCTTCATGAATTTATGGCAGGATAGGTCAAGACCAATGATTACCATATCGAACCATAGGTGCAACATCGACGATCCGTTGATGTGGTGTAAGCGTTTTTCGAATCGGTTTTAAGCCCTACTGTCCGTAAGTGAATTGGTAGACTATTTGTTGGCGAGAGCGAAAGCTTCGTCGTTTTCGAGTCGTGTTGTGGTGTCACAACTCCAGAGGTCGAAAAGTTTCTAGCGAGGTGCTCCCATATTGCGCCGGCAAGACACCTTAAAATGAGTACGTTCGATCAGCCAGACTACGGAGTTCCTACTCTTGGCTACTGTGCTCTCCGGCGGAGAGGCGTTCCCTACACCACTGTCAGAAAGAGGCGGAGCAAGGTGCGCGCCGAGCGTTCATCGTGGACGAGATTTCCTGGTCCCTGTCATCACATGGAGGCATCGCGTTGCTAATCACTTCCCTTCACCTGGCAGGTTCATCCTGAGCAGATTTCATTCATAAGACAGCCATCAGAATGTTGTACACCATATTTGGAGGAAAAGCTTTTCAGCTGCAGCGCCAAGGCTTCCTTCAAGTACCGCCACATTGCTCATTGTAAGGCGTCGTCCGCATTTTCCGACAAGTACAGCAACATCTTAACGAGATATGTTATCACAATGACGCGATCTCCCGCTAGAAATTCCTTCAGTATAAGGAGAATTGTTTGATCCTTTAAAATGAGAGGACGGTGAGCCGATTTTGCTCATAATTTTATATAGACCATTATTGTAGAGAGCACCGTCTCGTCTATGGGTTGGAATCACCCATAGTCTCCAGATGTGGCGAAAATTTTAACAATACACAGAGAAAAGCGACGTACTCCTTCCTCAACTCTCCAACACCGGACCGACTAAAAAAATGACTCCGAAGTTCCCCAGGAAATAACACGCCCCTATCCTCCTATCAGCTGTTCGGTTTTTGGACGTCGTCACGACATTTAACGACTCCGCAAACTGCGGATTCGGGGCCACAAACTTATCTAAATAGGGCGGTGCTGACAGGGCGGGAAGTGAGCGGCGAGCGCGATCGTGTAGGGAACGCATGCCCCCCGTGCTCTCCTCCGCTGACGGGTTCTACATGTGCATCCTCAATCATTCCGCTATGTGCCATCGAAGGAAAATCGAACAGACTTCGCCTAGAAGTTTCTTTAGGGTGCTGATCACGAACCAGACGAGGTCTTTGAGGTTTCAGTCGATTACGGCAGATTGAGATAAGTACGGCCAGGCGGCAGTCCAGAACGACACTGGCGACTCAACCTAGTAGTGACGAGTTTTCCGCTCGAGCAAAAGTTTTTCTGCCGTATACAGGCGTTCTGGGACCTCACGAGTGCCAATCTTTCCGTTGCGAGGCAACTTGACCACGTTCGCTCTGAAGTCTACCTACTTCAGGCTTTGGACGAAAAAACGTATGCCGAAATATCACGCGGTAGTGACGGGGTCTCTAACCCAAAAGCAGGAGAATCATCGTGATCAAATACCCCTTCGTGGCAGGAGTAACGTCTTGGGGCGAGTTGCTCGGAGAGCAGCACGTCTCGCATACGTTTTATGCCTGCCAACTGTTTGAATTAGTGAGCTCTCTCATTCTAATTGTACTGTTCAGCTTTTATATCGACTCGGGAAATGTGCAGGAATATTGACCGTCATCGCTACACATTGGCTGCTCATAATATTTGCTTCTCGAAACGGTGGCATACTGTGTGAGCTTTCCCACATCTTCTGCAACCACAATCGCTATGCTGCCTTCTTGTGAGCAGTTTACCAGTCTAGATTTGACGTATCTCATTTCTAGGTTTTTCTCTCTTGGTCGATGTGTGCCCTGTGTCCGTGGAGACGGAGTTTATCAGAAGGGGATGGATTTTTGTGTGGAGATGTTGGGCGAAAACGGATGGGTCCATGTATTCCCCGAAGGTCGAGTAACGGAGGAACCGATAAGGTAAGATCGACACTTGAATTTTCTTTTTATTCTTCTTCATTGCTTGGCGGGAAGGACGTGGGCTTTTCTGGTGTTATGACGCCATCCTCCCGATCAAGGCTTGAAACGCCAATTACAAATGTGTAGGCGAGAATTCTAAGTGAATCTCTGGGGAAGTTCTGGCGGTCAAAGCTCACCTCGTCTACTACTGGGCGTATGCGCTGACGTTGTGTGGAGGCACAGTTTCGCTATCAGTATGTTGTGTCGTTTTGTTTTTGGGTTGGTGACACTTTTTAGGAGGTGACCCCCCCGCCCCCCCCCCCCCGACCCTATTTGCGCCCGGTGTTTTTCTGAAGTGTCTGGCTTTGCTCCAAAGTACAGCTTAACGATAATTGCGATATTTTCAAAAAGCAGTTAGAATGTTAATCCAAAAGAAAATAGCAATATTCGATTCAATGTCGGATGCTCCAGAAATGTTTTTGTAGAGTTTCAATTAAGCATCCACAATATATGCTCGTTGCTTTCTGGGCGTCGTTTGCTTTAGGATGACGTATGCATGATAAAATGAAGATGATATGGTTTTTCTGAACGCGATGATGTTTCGATGAAAAGCTTTACGCTTTATTACATCAGCGCCGCTTGAAACCAGTTGTTTCTGAGGAAATATTAAATTAAAAAAAAACGGATTGACCGAATTTACCGAAATTTACCGGCGAGTTAAAAAAAACGTAAAAAATACGCGGTAAAAAATTTACCGGCTGCAATTCAGCGCACACCCCTGATTAGGAGGATGCAGAGTCAATGTTACAGTTGCGTTCAACACCCACGACACGATACCCACGCTTTGAATTCGCATGGGTACCATTGTATCATTTGGCAGTAGCTGAAGCTCTGAAACAAACTCAGAAGCGGGGATTGGAGAGGCAAGACACCGCATGCCGTCTTCCGACTAGGATAGGTTCAATGTATCCTATGGAGCGCATTGTTAGCAGCCTAAGAGTGCCTACAGAACACTGATCTAGATTTCACCCACATTTAGATTTGCTGCTCCAGGCCAGACCTAAGATCACTAGGGAAAAAGATAAACGTGCTCCGGATAAAGAATTTAATTCTTGACTCAAACACTCCTGGAACTTTTCTGGAACTACGCTACTCGATAGTACATCGTTTCAAGAAAAGAAAAAGAATCCATTTGGTTACTGTTTCAGCGTCAAGATGCACCACCGTTTTGAAAGCAACACAATCATAAATTCATAGTTAAACTCTTTCTTCAGCCTTTCGTTTAAGATCAAGAGGTGAATAAAGGCAAAACAGTCAGTGAGTGATGAGTCACCATTTCCGTTCCGTCTTCCGGATCAAAAGAGAGAGGAACACGGAACGGAAATCTCGCACACCCCTGTTTGGAATGATCCAGCTGTTTGACGTTTCTTCCTTGACGAGAAGTGAGAGTCTTTCGACACGTGCAATGTTGTTGTTGTTAAAGGATGAGTTCCTCCTTAAGGAACGGTAGTGTTCTGATAAACTGCATCTTGCGTTAAGGAGTCGAATATCCGAAATCCGGGGTCCTCAAAATTGCCGTTATCCGAATCATCTAAAAATCCGGGGGCCGCAAAATCGCAATTATCCGAATCATCCAATTATCCGAAGATTTTCGATCGAATCCAATGTATAATGCATAGTTGAAAAACTAGCACATATGAAGGCTCAAATAGAGAGCCTTGGCTTGTTGTAAGCATTGGTGGTTTAGAATTGACTCCTGCGATCATAGGAAGTGTAATAACAACAAACTGATACGTGCAAAAGTAATGGCAGCACTCGGACTCGAACTGGAAAGCCCGCCGGTGTGCTCTTATGAGGCGGCAGTGCTACCTACTGCGCCACCGACGCACATCTCGTTGGGTGTCGTAGGTGTTGACGATAGTTGCACGCACGTTTTCAGACATCCTTTTTAGGTCTTTAAAGAAGCGCTCAGCAAAAACTAACCGTGGTTCTGAACTCCGCTCACATGGCCCTACATGCCAAAATGGCATCACAAAAGCGCACCATATTGGCAACTTTTCCTTGTGAGGGAAAGAAGTACTGTGCAGCACAAACCAATGACATTAATGGCCGGTCCGAAGAGAGTATCTATGACGAAGGTACTGAAGGGGTGAGCGGCTTGATACCGATAAAGTACGCATCAGGTCCTAGGTGCTAGCGAATTTTGTGTTCTACAAAATCTGCTTTCCATAGGTCAGCGATGCTGCAAAGTCGCGCGAAGCGCGCAAGTGGCTAAGGGCTAAAGGCTCCTCACTGTTTGCCGTTAGGCGTGTCGGAGCACTTGTGATGTATAAACGTTCAACACCAGTGATGCACAGGCCCAAAGTGCATGAAACAGAAGCACTTTCCACAATATAGACAGCGTATAAAGGCTACAGGCTCCTCACTGTTTGCTTCCCTACATGGACCAATGTCATTGTGAAAAATCATCCTGCTCGGGCTTTCAAAAAGACCACGATGTGACGTCGTATCATTAGCTTTGAAACAGGCATAAGCAATCAGTTTTTCCACTTGAGGATGGCACAGGATTGGGTAAACCAGCCATGTCATTGTAGCAAATCCGTTCTTCTTCCCCTACCCACAAGTTGGATACTCACTGCAGCACTTCGACGCTTTTATGCGCAGTCCGTATTGTGACCAGTGCTGCTTCGTGCACTTGATGCACTTCGTGCACCTGTGTATTACTGGTGTTGAACGTTTGTACATCAATACGCTGAATACCACAGAATGCAGCTTGAAAATTGCGCAAAAAACCTCTGATAAAGACGCCAGAACCCTTCAAATCTCAAGCAGCCAATTGAAATGCAAAAATTCAGCAGCGCAGGAGAACCAAAACCTCGACCTCCCTTTCATGACGCAACTTCGCTATCCACTGCGCTCCGAGCGCTTGCCGACAGTGACATCGTCGATGTACAAGAGACCTCACAAGGAAAGGTTCCCAACTCAAGGCGAGTTTTTGCGATGCTATTTTGACAGGATGTAGGGCCGCGTGAGCGGAGTCCAGAATTACAGTTAGTTTTTGCTGCATGCTGGTTTAAAGACCTGAAGAAGAGGTGTGAAAACGTGTGCGCAACACTCGTCAGCCCCACGAGATGTGCCTTGGTGGAGCAGTCGATAGGAGTCCCGCCTCATAGAACCACACCTGCGGGCCATTGAGTTCGAGTCCACGTACTGCCAACATTTTTGCACATATTAATTTGTTGTTATCACGCTTTCTCATGATCACGGGGTCAGTTTTAGACAGCAATGCTTACGACAAACCAAGCTGCCTATTTGCGCCTTCATATGTGCTAGATTTTTTTCGTGGTTGGTAGATGGTTACATCGGTGATCACCCAGGACCCTTCTCTACACCCACGGATTACGCGTTGTACGAAGAAGAAGTGGCCAGTGGCCTTGGCAGTGGGAAATTTGTCCCTCACTGGCTTCCGTAAGATGCTGCTGGTGTGACACACATTTGAGTTTTATTTGTTTTGTAGCCTTGTGCCATAGCTGTTGATTAAAAGGGAAGAGCAATAATACCTTCCATTTCCAGAGAAAGTATATGGTGCAGATACGCATCGTTAAAAAACAAGCTCATATGAACGCCCAAAAGAGACAACCTTTGTTGTTGCAAGCATTGATAGTTTAAAATTGACTTCTGTGATCGTGAGAAAGCGTAATAACAACAAAATACAAGGTGCGCCAAAATTATGGCGACAAGGTATTCAATTCGCCGAGAGAGAAAATGCGGTACTTTCGAAAAACCAACGATGCGATAATGTTTATCAGTCTATTGTAAACTATGCGCAACATTGAGATTGGAAGGTACCTCCATCGACGTCGATACAGACTTTGAGGCGCTTCGGGAAGGCATCGACGTCGGCACGCAAGTAAGGCGCGTTGAGCTCATCCCACGCCTTCCTTCAAAGGATCCACGGGGCGGTGAGGTTTCCCGCAGGCTTTGGCTTCCAGAGATGGCCAGACCGTGTAATCCATCGGATTCAGATCCGGAGAGTTAGCTGGCCGCTCGTGGAAGCCGATGAATTGCGGAAAGTTGCCTTTGCACCAGTCCTGCAGGCATTCTTGCTCTGTGAGCTGGAACTCCTTCTTGTTGGAAGGTCCAGGAGGGTGCACATGGGTCTTCTTGTAGGCCTTAAGTCCCAGTTTACGGAAGATTCTTCTCAACGACGTGTCCATGATCTCCATTTTTCCCGACAACCGGCGGACCGAGCGCGCCGGCTCCCTGCGAATCCATTCACTTACCTTCCTAATGTTGTCCGTAGTTGTCACAGATACGTGTCTTTCCCGTCCGGATCTATCATCTTCGGTTCCCAGGTCTTCTTAGCGTCTGATGGACCTATTCGTAATATTTTGATGAACTCCAAGACGGTGGTGAATGTAGCGTGCCGAGAAGCCTTGTCGGTAAAGCTCAATGATTTAAGAACGGTGGCACGAACGTTCCATTATCTTGAAAAACGACTTATTGTTTTGTTTGACTGAGATAGGCATAAGCTAATTGACTCAATAAAAACAATAAGAGCACGAAAAAAAGCAGACGCTCCGAATAAAAGGTCAAATTGTTTGCGCATGTGCTGTCGCCATAGTTTTGGCGCACCCTGTAGTATGTGCAAAAGTATTGGCAGTACGCGGACTCCAATTCAAGGCCCCGCCGGTGTGCTCCTATGAGGCGGCACCCCTACCGACTGCGCCACCAAGGCACAGCTCTGTGGTGTCATAGGTGTTGATGAGTGTTGCGCACACGTCTTCACACCTCTTTTTCAAATATTGGCCTTACATCCTGTCAAAATAGCATCAGGTCTTTAAAAAAGCATTCAGCAAAAACTAACTGCAATTCTGGACTGCTCTCACACGGCCTACATCCTGTCAAAATAGCGTCGCAAAAGCTCACCTTGAGTTGGGAACCTTTCCTTGTCAGAACTCGTGAGGCGCCGATTCCATTGTGACTTCAAGGACCCTACTGCTTGGGTTTAACGACTTGTCAAAAAGATACACATTTTTATACCAATAGAGAGGTGAGGATCCTTCCTATGTGACTCGGTCTCCCCGTTCAAGCATACGCTTCAGATTCTTCCCTTGTCAGAGCAGAGGACCAGATTTCCGACCTCAATTTCTCATCGCTGATGTCAAAGAACGTTTAGTCATCCTCGGTACGGCAATAACGCCACAAACAGGGTGCAGGCATCGTTGTGCGTCTGGCAACTCGAGCTCATCGTCGACACCTCCAGATTGGTGCTCCTCTTTGCAGCTTTATTCGCTTCTTGTTGTTTCCGCCAGTAATCGGCAGTATCTTCGAATTCGCGGTAAGGCAACTGCTGCTCTCGAACCCCTTTTTTAAACGTCGTTGTCCATGCAGGTGTCTACTTGTCGACACTGGCACGTTTGTGTTTCATGGCGCCGATTCATACCGGGTAGCTCGGCGTATCGCGTCTGTGGCTTCCTTCCTGGGGCCGGATTCATCAAAGTTGCTGCAGTTACTTTAACGGAGAATTGTAAGTGTAAAGTTGAGATAACGCGGCTTACCGCTCACCATATCGTTTGATGAGCTGCGTTATCTGAGCTTTTCGCTTACAATTCTCCGTTAAAGTTACTGCAGTAACTTTGATGAATTCGGCCCCGGGTTTAATTCATATTCATTTGGAATCATTCTATTTGAAATTGGACACGAGAAATGGTGCTTTCTTTTGCTCTCATTCGCTACCACTTGGCTCCTGCTGCTTTGAAGCTGCATGTCATCCTTCGATATTATGTGGCGACGGAAAATCCGACATTTGGCTTAGGGGTCGTTTATTGTGCGCGCGACACGCGACGCGATGCCATGTGTAGTGGCGGAATTGATCAACCACGTCGCCGATCAATTTGGCCACTAGACATGCATCGCGTCGCGCGTCGCATGCACACTAAACGACCCCTTAGGCTGAAGTCGTCACATTACAGTAACCTTGGCTTGGTGAAAATGTAAACGAGTAGCTGTCGGAGCGGAAAGATGGAGGTCCAAAAATCAAAAACTCGGTATCTTGAGAGCTACAAAGTAGCCGCTGTGATTGTGGCTGTTCCGGAGAACTTTGATTGAGAGGAGGATTAAGAGCGAGTTAGCAGTCTAACATTTTCGAAGGACGCTATTTGCCCTTAATATCTGAATTACCACTTATTCGTTTATTGGTGATAAAGGACTAGAGAGATCTATCCCTAGAAGCTACAAGAAACGACTAACTATTCGGTGTTGTTTAAGATTTAAATGGGGCGTTGGACGACTGATCGAGGACTCACTAAGCCCTCCAATAATTCTACCTATTTGGTGTACCAACATGGCCAGCGTGTGGCCGCCGCATCCGCCGTACTATCCGCGATTTGGTTATGTGAGTTCGGTTACAGTTTTTTCTTTGCCCTACTTAGCAACAACTCAGTTGTTTAGAAAGTAGACGTGCACATTGGCGAACCATTTGATTCGAAAGCGATCCTAGAAGAGATCTCTATGAAGAAGGACTGGAGTTTGCTGAAAAGGAGGAAGTACATAACTGACGCTCTTCAAACGGAGCTATTTCGGCTTGGTGAGAAGGTGGGAAACCTGCCAGGCGGAACCGCCCTCCGAATACTCAGCGAGAATGCTGACGACACTTTGTGACATAAGTAACATCTCCGCCTTGTTTTTAGAGTTTCCTTGTCTTTCAGCAGTGTCGGCGATTTGCTTACCTTGACCTAATACCTCATAACGTCCCCATAATTCTACTGTGCAGGGAGTGTTTTGCCATTCAGCAGAAATGTTTACTGCCATCGTGCATTATGCACATTTTGACTAGTCTACCTGTGTTCACTCGTGTTCTGGTACAATTAATCCTCGGTGTTTATCATTCTTCTACTTGATATGCTTTCACAATTAATCCTCGGTATTTGTCATTCTTAATGTTTGATATGCTTATAACTGTTGAAATTCAGCTATAGGAGAATAATGTTTGAATTGTCGTGTGTTTGGTGAACAACCGGAACGGGTGTCCATCGTAAGCGAGCTTCGCGCATCTTGTCGGCTATCGGAGAAGCCCCAAACTTCTGCCGAATATGGTTTTTTTTAATTTCGCCCAAAAGAGCGTCCTCAGGGGGAAACCCGCCGAAAAGGTGGGTACACTAAGCAGTGGTCCCCATCCCGGCTATTTCGGCAGCTCGAGAGTGGTTGGTCCCACTATTACTCTAATAGATGACAACGATAGATGCTAATGCTGACATTGCTCTCATGCCAGAAGCAGACGACGAAGTATGCCCGATGAGTCGAACAGACGAGGGATCTGATTGCTGAAGTTGGAAGGATAGCAGATCCAGTGGCTGTGGCTACCAACACAGATATGAGCTTATCGAAGCTGTTGTTTGCGAATACGGGACTAGGCCGTCAGTTTGCGTTCATACAATGTGCTCAATATTCTGGCGTTTGTTTCGGAAGCAATGCCTGTGCATAGTTCCAAGGATTCTCTAAGCAGGGCAATAACGATGCTAGTTGAATGGAACGAGCTCTTAGTGATCGTTGGTAAGGAGCCAGAGGTATTCGGGCTCTACGATCAGCGCACAAGAGCGGAAAGTCTCTAACCCTATTCTAGCGGACTTAATTCGAACGCAGAAGATGGAGGCGAAGAAACCCGTCAGTGACAGAGCTACCACTTGGAAACCCCATTTCAATGAATCATTCCTTAAAAAGAATTGCTTTCGATACAGAGGTGCATCCTGGGCACACGCTCCTCGGATTCAGGGAAGGCAATCGTGTGCCCATCCAGGTTACAGATCACAGCAGCAGTGTGGGAAGCGATATGTGCTATAACTGTGGCCAGTTTGGTCACCTCGCGAAAGAGTGCAGAGTACCTGGAAAGCAGTAGGGGTTAGTTAAGCTTCAAAACTGGGAATACACATTATATATGGAGGTTTCGGTCCTCTTTTGGGATCAATTCCTTCGGCAGGAATATTCTGTTGAACGGTAATTCGCTTGATGTCGTAACAGAGCCAGGAGGATGTTTCGTAAGAGCTAACGAGGCCTTTATTAAGCAGTACAGCGCCTTTGTTGACGATCAGAGGTCGGATTCATGAACGACTTAAATAGCCTTAACAGAGAATTCACAGCGGAAAAGTCCGATAACGCGGCCTATCGCTCACCATATCACTCATTGCTACTATCAGGGTTTCGGCCGTAATTTTCTCTGTTAAATTGCTGTAAGTCGTCGATGAATCCGCCCCCAGATCACGAAGTTGATTACTAGCAGGGTGATCCAAGCGGTAACTGATGAGGCGGTTCTCCTTTGAGAATTGGTCCGCTTTCGGTTGCAACGAGTAGGAAGATGAGGGTGATTTCAGATCTGTCACGCTTAAACAAATCTCTGGAAAAGTTTGCAGTAAAATTTGAAGATGTTTCCAAAGTACTATCAATGTTACCAAAAGAAGGATTTATGTGTGGCATGTTTCGATTTGAAATCCGGTTATCATCGGATCAATATTCACCCCAACTGTAAGAAATATCTGTGCTTTAGTTGGAAGGGTGCCTATATAAATTTCTAGTGCTCCCATTTAGCCTTTCTTCGGTTTCCATGGTGCTTACCAAAATGCTAAAACCACTATTAGGAAAATGGTGATCGCAAGGCATAAGCGTTGCCTTCGACCTAGACGACGGCTTGATTTAGGCCGTTTCCGCCCACCGGCGCCAAGAATTGATACCGTCGATTAAAAGTGATTTAAAGATGCCGGCTTATCCACAGCCGAAGAGGAGTGTTCCTAGAGCCGCCTCCAGAAGTTGATATGGCTTGGCCATGTGTTAAATTTAAAAGAGTTCATGGTTGATCTTACAGAATAAAGGAAGAGAATGGCTAAACGTGCGCAATGTTCGAGAACCTTAGTATGTTACAACCTTACTCTACCTTTCTTAAGATCGGATGAGTAGTTTTACGGTGTGGAGTCATCGAGAACCACTACGCCCAACATCCGCACCATCTCAGACGGTCCAGTGATGCCTTGCTTGTGTTTATCACTGCAAAAATTCTGGAACCTTCATAAAATCGCCTCAAGACTTTCTGGCCATCCCCATTTATGCATATTATATTTAAAGCATACCCATGAGACGTTTTTTGCAGCCTTCCAATGAACAGCATCTGTAGCTCCGAAGCGCGTTGTCGTCCACACCTATTTAGGAACCTTAACGTGAAACGTCTCCGAGTAATTTGTGTGTTTTAATACCTTGTTCGAAGATGTGTTTAAGCTTGTTCAATCTTAGTCATCTTGGAGAAATTTGAAGCTGCGGCTCGTACATCCCCATCCGTAGAACTTCTTCACAACAGACGGAGATGAACCAGTGTACTCCTCAGAAGCCGAAGTCGTACTGTTCAATTTCTTAAACTTCAAGCCGATGTGCTTCGAAGTCCTTAAGTATGTATGCCGACCATCCGTCAGACCAGCTCAACTTTATCCCTCGAAGGCTTACCTTCCAGCGGTGGACTACATTTTAGTCTGAGCAAATGGAGAGTATTAGACGAGATAGCCCCAATGAGCGGGATGCTCTGAAGGAGTGCAAGACGAGGTACATCGTTCTTCTTCCGTTTTCTTTCTTCATGTGCGTATTACTGCGGGGAAGATGAATAGTACTATTTGGAACTTCTTTGTGGAAACAGCATTGACCCCTTGCATAAAGCGCTAGCTGTATGTTTATGAAATTGAGATTATTTCATACTCAAAATTTGACAAAAGTGAATAATAAACGTTAAGACCGGTGGCCGTACAGAGGATTTTCAGTTCCGAAACGGGAAGGTGCCAAAAGGTCAGCCGTAATAAAGCTCTTAACAATGTCGTCCTACAGCTCATGAGACAACGCTGGAATATCCTTCAGCATTGTTCTAAAAAGTGAAGGATAGTTACTAACAGCAGTGGTTGCGCCTGTAGAAAGCGAGGTTAAAGTACGAGTACATAATCAAAAAGATGCGAAACAGGACCATAACGACCCCCCGTCTGACCAGCTTAACTTTGCCCTTCAGGAATTCAGGAGTTGATAACGTGCGCGGAGTGTGGGCGGTTGGAGGGTGGTCGTGTCAGTAAGTGTTAGGTGGTGCTTAGTCTGTGGGAAAAATGGCGACGAATTTCCTGAAGCAAAGGCGTATGTTCTTTGTTGAGTTTTGTTCCACTGCGAGGCCGTAAGTTCTGCTCATTTTGTGAGCTTGGTTGCCGTCCTTGCTGATATACTATGCCTTATGGTTAGTCTGATAATCTATTATGAGTTAACGCACCGTCATTTTTTCAGCCTTCGGCTGATTAAGGGGAGCGAGCGATACCGTACTCATAGGCCTTAAGTCCTTCTTTGGAACTCTGCGATTGATACGGCGCATTCTTTCAGTTTTTTGTATTTCATAAATGGGAAGAAGTTGTGTCTGGAAGTACTCCGTTCAAGAACTCGGCAAAAATGAAACATTCTATTATTTTGCGAGCAGCTTATACTGAATTACTTCAGTATCTCCTAACTACACGGTAACACTAATACTGTTCATTGAAGGTTCATTGATCAAGGAATGCACATATCTGATGTGTAGCTCTCATTCAGTAAAGAATGTGCTCTGTTCATGAAGTCATTAAGTTACGGTAGTTCTGTTCTCACCGTTATCTGATGAGCCGCCTCGCGGCAGCGTAGTTTCTCACCGCTATCAGAAGTAACTCAAGCTCCGCCTAGCCGCATTCCTGCGGGACTAGCGTATAAAGGGCGCGAGTTGTAACTGTGAGCCAGTTTTCTCCTGCTCTCGCTTTCTTGCTAGTTTGTATAGCTTCAATAATTGTTTACGATCAGTACAAATACGCTATAAGCTTATCCTCCTCTGCACTACACCACAAGGGACAAGACGTCATGTTATTGTTATTCCTATTAAGGTAGCCTTTTGAATACTGTTGTATTGATTGGTGTATTTCGTTATTGTCTGTATATTCATATGTAGATAAAGTTGAATTACCTAAGTTTGAGGTCGAACATCGAGGTCCCGCGTGTCACGGTACACTTGCGCGCTTCGCGCGATGTTGCAGTATCACAAACCTAAGGACAATCACATTCAGTTAGCTGCTGTGCTTATGCAGCTTATTATGTTCGAACCTTGCTCTACCTTCCTTAAGATCAGGGTCCAGATTCATCAACCGCTTACCGTCCGGTAACAGTATATCGATTATCGCATCTGTATCTCTCTATCTCTTTGGATATCAGTTACTACGCAGGCCGATATGGTGAGTCCACTGTGAGATGATACCGGGGGTATCGTTGATGAATCTCGCCCCAGGTGAGTAGTTTTGCGGTATGAAGTCATCCAGAACCCCCGCCCCACCACCACCACCACCAGCACCACCACTACGCTTAACTTCGGCATCATGGTCCCGCGGTCCAGTGATGCCTTTGCTTGTACTTATCAGTGCCCTCGTCCCCTGGTTCTTGAACAATCCTCCTTATGCCAACAGCACGTCCTCACTTCGCTCTAGCGCCAATTTGACTGCAGGTGCCTTCACTCATCCCCTCAAACGATCAATCTCAGGCAAAAATCGACATTTTCGATAGCTTCTGATCGATTTGGTCACACGACGAAAAGTATTTTCGCCAGAAAATTCCCTCTGGTTCTATAGCAATGTTGAACAGATAATTTTTCCACGTGGGACCACTACAGCAGTGATCAACTGCCTAACCATCACCCTCAGACAAACAGAGGAACGTTACTTTCAAGTTACAATCATTTAGTTCACACATCGCTACTGGTCGGACGATGGTTCTATAAATCTTCGATTTAAGGCGTTCCGGTATCTTCCTGTCGCATAAAACGCCAGCCATCAAGTGCCATTTGGACCACGCTGCGCTCAGTTCACCTCCAACGTCAGACTATCATCAGATGCAATTGCAGATCCAAGGTACTTGAAGTTTGTCGTCCGTACTAGCGCTGTGCCATTGATCTCAACGGACCCGGCCTCATTTAGGTCTGTCGTCAAGTACTCAGATTTTTGACGTTTAGCTTGAGCCCGAACATCGCCGAGCGGTCGTACCAAGCTTGCGCTTGTCGTTCGAGTTCGCTCTCTTCGTTTGCAGTCGTTACGTCATCTGCATACAGCAGCGTACAAGGAGCAGGCTTCTCATGGTCTCTCGAAATGACATTCACTACGAAAATGGAAAGGATCGAGGAAAGCGCTGAGCCCTGGTGAACACCGACGGATGTAGGAAACTACGATGTGCCGGCTGGCGCTCGCACTTGACGCATAAGATAAGAGTAAAGAATGCGCACCCAGTCGATCAGTTCTTCAGGAACACCGCGCTGACCTAAGGCGTATCATATGACCTCACGCGTACACGATCGAATGCTTTCTCCAGGTCGAGGAATGCAAGATGCAGCGGTTTTTGTTTCTCGCGATGTCTGCCTACAACAAGACGAACAGCATGAATGGCGTCGATGGTGCTACAGCCGAATACGAAGCCACGGTTGGTGGAAAGCCGGACGAACTCGCGAATACGTCCATTCACAATTCGCTCAAATATATTCATACTGTGCGAGAGCAATCGGATTGGAGGGTAACTTGTGCAGTCCGCGGGACTGCCCTTCTTCCTCCAGATCGGGATCGTCGTGCTTTGCAGCCAGCTACCAGGAACCTTCTTCTCCGCAATAACCTGGTTGAAAAACTTCGTTAGCCACTTAGCAGGAAAACAGCACCTCGAGTTCCATAGGTCGGCCGCTGTATCGTCGAGGCCCGTTGCTTTGTCTGGCTTCATCTTTTATAAAGCCGCTTCCGTCTCCTCCACAGTGATTCTCTGCGCAGGACCGTGCCTAGGAGGGACGCAAGAGAGGGATACTGTCGAAATTCTCTCGAAGTAGTCATGCCATCGTTTCATAGCCCTCTTGCGGTTCGTCAGTAGATGGCCGTTCTCATCGCTGATGCCCAAGAATTTCTCGATGTCGTCGGCCTGACGATGGCGCGCCTAGGCAGGTCGATAAAGATGTCGCTCACCATCGCGCGTCTCGAGTTTATTGCTGAGATCATCATAATGGACGGCTTTGGCAACGGCTACGGTCTTCTTTGCCGCTTCCTTCGCCTCCTGGTATATATGTCATTTGTCTGCGGTCTTGTCGCGCAAGAACGCGTGATATAATTTTTCTTCTCACGGACTTTTTCTCTTACAACGTTAGTCCACAGCGACGGCAGCTTCTCGATCTTGCGGCGTCCAGGCTTAGTCATGTCTAATTCAGAACATGCAACTTGTAATATCGTATTGGTGGCATCTTTCCATGTTTCGTCGACGGTTGTCACCGTCGGTAACTGAATACGAGAAACAAAAGCTGCAGCTTTTTCCTTCAACCGCCATCACTTAACTCTCGGTGGACCGCATCGCTCGACATGCCTCAACCTCGGAGGGGCGAACTTAAGAGTGCACATCAGCGGACGGTGCTGTGTGGCGACAGTCTCGTACTGCACCACCTTCGCATCTGTAACCAGCTTTCGATTGCGGTGCTTCACAAGGATGAAGTCCATCTGTGTCTTGGTGTTCCCGCTATGGAAAGACACCAGATGGG
The DNA here is from genome assembly GCA_947359475.1 of Heligmosomoides polygyrus bakeri. Classification (NCBI taxonomy): domain Eukaryota; kingdom Metazoa; phylum Nematoda; class Chromadorea; order Rhabditida; family Heligmosomidae; genus Heligmosomoides; species Heligmosomoides polygyrus. Next base: position 66,319,676 of record OX375865.1, on the reverse strand, counting down.
AGTCACGCTTTCGAAATACGGTGTTCACGATGTTGAGGTTAGAGTCCGCATACTCAAGGATTCGCTCACCGTCAGCGTTACATGCTGATGGTGAGCGAATCTCGAGTATGCGGACTATCCATATCCGAAACTGCCGTGACCAACAGCTGCGACCATCTTTCGCAGTCCCCACATGACCGTTGAGGTCACCTGCGATAACAACTGCGTCTTCTGACGGTAGCGCTGCTGTCTTTTCATCAAGCAGGGTCCAAAACTCACCCTTGGCTCTCTCAGAGAAGCCTGTCTGCGGAGCGTACGCAGAGAAGAAATGATACATACGCTGTTCAGCAGCGACTAGGACCTTCATCAAGCGGTCATTAAACCGTACCAAAAACGTTTATAATCGCGTCTTGGAAACGTCCGGAGACGATTACGCCAACTCCGCTGGTGGTCCTAGGACTGCCGCACAGAATGACCTTGGATGGAATGGCCTCGGCCTATGTCCCTCGATTCACAACAGGACCACCTTGTCTCCTGTACCGCACATAAGTCGTCTCGCCTTCGCTCTGCCAACTCGCACGAGCGGCCCGTCAACGTACCCATATTCAGCGTAGCTAGGCGGGCCTATGTTACGGAACTTTCGGACTTGCTCAGTTCCCCCGATGCCGTCCTCGCATCAGGGACCCTCGCATACTTCTCATACTCGCCGGGCTCTGCGAGTGCGCGTCGGCTCTCGCGGACGCCGTAGCATTATCTCAATACTCACTTAACGTAATCAACCGTGTGATGTAACATGGGATCTCCATCGCCTCTACTCGAATGTCCGTGATTAGCTCCGCTCGCAGAAGCGAACAGTTTCCAGTGGCACCACGTGGAAGAATGGACATGGCCACCGGACAAGACGTCACATTATTAATATTATTAAGGTAGCTATTTGAATATTGTGCATTTATTGGTGTATTCTGTTATCGTATATTTATCTGTATAATTATATGTAGATAAAGTTTAATTACCCAGGTTTGAGGTCGAATATCGAAGTCCCTCGTGGCACGGTATATACGCCATTTTTACGTCGAATCGGACACTTTTCACACCAAATTGGACACTTTTCAAATTCAACTAGACACTTTTAAAATCCAATTGGGCACTTTTCACGTCAAATTGGACACTCTTCTAAGCTGGCCTATGAACTTTGAAATCCAATTGAACGTCTTCCAAATCAAAACAAGCTTTTTAAAGTTTACTACAGACTCTCCAGAATGTTAGAATAGTTTGTTGTTCAAGAAAAATTCAGAATAACCTTTTTAGAATTTTTTACTTCAGCTGTCGAATGAGTGAAATAATTTTATAAAATTTTTATTTTTTTAGAAAAAATAACAAATTAAATTAAAAATTAAAATTAAAAACAAAGACAAACAGGCGGCTCGCGCCCTCGTATAATCAAGATATACTTAGGTAGCCAAGACCTCAGGGAAGGATGCTTGAGCATACGCGATCGGGAAGCAATCGCTCACAAAGGACTATGTGCATTCGTACGCTAGAACTGATTACACCAGAGAAGAATTGGATTACGACCGATCACTGAGGAGAAAGGCAGGTATAATGAATAGCCATGAAGGTAAGCTTCTATACATTGTTCGAGATCTGGCTATCCATAAATTGACTAATCCCCGCGAGCTACCAGCTCGACGTAACCTTCAGCCCACTTCCTCGATGGTTGGATCGGTGCCAACATCCCTCCCACCTTCTTCGCCGTCGGCTCCCCCTCACACATCTTTGTGCTAGGGTAACAGAATTGCCAACACGTCAAGCGGAACGCCTTCCTCAAATTCTCATCCCCAATTACACTCCGCTCATCACGATTTCATCTTATTTAACGCGAGGTCAATCGTTAACAAAATACCAGATCTCAACTTTCTCATTCACAAAATGCCAAGTGGTGCATTCATATCAGAGAGCTGGTGCAAACCAGATAAAATCCATGATGCTATTTTAAGTTATGATTCAAAGCACGCCGTTTATCGCTGTGACCGCAAAGGTGTGCGTGTAGGAGGTGGAGTGCTGGCACTTATTCACAAGAAGACTCGTCACAGACTTATAGCAGAAAGAGATTTCTTCTGCGAAATTCAGGTGTTAGCATTGCAGATCGAAACAAAGCGTGGAAATATTTTGTTTCTAATGTGCTATCGCAGTCCATCATCTGCAGCTAACACCTTCACCGAGTTCATAGACTTCCTCCACAATCTCTGCGATGACTGGAGTGGTCATATCCTCTTAATGGGCGATCTTAACTTTCCAACGATTGACTGGAGTGGCATGAAACATAGAGGAAACATCTCAACCCGTTCGTCAAGTGATTTTCTGAATTTTGCCATATCACTGAACCTGGAGCAGTTGGTGAAACAACCTACTCACGGCCTTAATGTTTTGGATATCTTATTAGCCTCACAATCTTGTATAATTTCAGCGGTACGTGTTCTTCCTCCTTTCAGTACTTCGGATCACAACAGTGTACTTTTTACAATTTCTGAGGTAGAGGAAAATGTAGTACGAGAACATAGGGAGAGTAGGAACTTTTTTAAAGGTGACTACATATCTATAATCTCCGCTCTTGCTGAAATAGATTGGATTGCAATAAGTAATTCTTCCCACAGTGTTGACGTTTTGCATACGAAAATTATTAGCATATTTCATCAACTTATAAGCAAATATGTGCCTTTAATGAAGCGTAGCGCAAACCGTGAAAATATCCAAGAAGTCTGGTCTTGCTGAAGGCTAAAGTTGGGAGGCTACACTATTCCGCTTCTTCTGTACGAGACATTAGATACTCTAAATTCTCTCGGAAGCTCAAGAGGGCGTTAGCTAGATATCAGATAACCAAAGAAAAAAGAATCGCTTGTTGTGGTAGCCTAAAACGTTTCTTTAACTACTGCCGAAAGAAGTTAAGGCTGACTGAATGTATCCCAGACCTTATCAATGACGGAGGGCACATTCGAGATGATAGCGGTAAGTCCCAATTGTTTGCTCACTATTTCAAATCAGTTTACAAGCAACCAAGTGATACGAGTGATAGACTGCCTCTCGTAACCGACAGCGAACTGAACTGGATAGATATCACGAGTGAAACAGTTTACAGCGTGCTGCGAAAGCTACCAAACAGAGTTTCCACATCGCTTGACCGGATTCCTTATATATTCCTAAAGAAGGCAGCTCTAGGGCTCGCCTCTTCTCTGACGATGCTTTTCTACCGACTTCTCTTACATGGCGAAGTACCGAAACTATGAAAAATTGGTATTGTACGTCCAATCCTTAAGAAGGAACCAAAAAACTATGTCACTAATTACGGATCCATATGTCTAACCAGTTCAATTAGCAAGGTTAGGGAGCGCATTTTGTGCAAAAAAATTACCGCTTACCTAAATGAAAATCATTTACTCCGCAAAGAACAACGCGGGTTTCTTGAGCATAAATCAGCTACTTCCGCCCTTATTTCCACCATCCCTTTATGGCACAGAGAATTACATAGAGGAAACTATGTGTCTGTGTGCTACCTAGATTATGCAAAAGCTTTCGACTCTATCTCCATACCACTGCTGGTTAAAAACTCTGCTCCTATGGGATTAAAGGTCAACTTCTGAAATTCTTGAGTTCTTTCCTTTCTGACCGGGTCCAATCTTTAGTAATAAACGACAGCTTCTCTCTTTAGTATCCCACACCAAGCGGCGTTCCTCAAGGAACGTGTTTGGGCCCCCTTTTGTTTATAATCTTCATTAACGACTTGCCCCACGTTCTCCCGCCCGGTTGTTATTGTAGCATTTATGCCGACGACACCAAAATTTTTACGATCAACGACTATCAGAAACTTCAAGACTCAATAGATGCCCTTGTAGAGTGGTCCAAGGCGTGGTCGTTAGAGATTTCTGCTCAAAAAACCGCTGTCATGACTTTAGGACGTTACCACCCTGATGTATCGTTTACCTTAGGGAGTGCTACCCTAACCTGCGTTAATAAGATACGAAACCTAGGCATTACCTATGACAAAAACCTCAGTTTTGAAGATTATATCCGCGAAGGTGCTAGCAGGGCGCTCAGGTGTTCGAACTTTATTCTAAGATCTTTCAGAATGCGAGATCCAGCGATGCTTTTCAGACTTTTTGCCTTGTATGTAAGGCCGCTGTTAGAGTATTGCTCGCCGATATGGTCACCACAAAAGAGAGCGCATATAGCTGAAATTGAAAAGGTCCAGAAAAGTTTCACATATCGCTGCCTTAGTAGGTGCGGTCAATTAGGCCTTTCTCACGAAGAGTGGTTGTCTAGACTTAATGCCGATACTTTAGAATTCCGGCGTAAGATTGCAGACTTTACACTGATGTCTAAGCTGACAACAAGCGAGATTAATCTTAGCATTTCGGACCTTTTTGAGACCTCGCAGGCCATCGGTAGATTGAGGGGCCACCCATTCCGTATATGACCAGAAAAACCTAACTCGACTGGCTATGAAGGCTCCTTCCTTGTTCGAAGAGTTGCAGAGTGGAATAATCTACATCCGGATCTGTTCATACATAGAAAGTCTTGCACATTTCAGACCCGTTTGGCCCAGCAACTAAGACAACTAAGGGATGATGCCTCTACATTGACTAATGATGTGCACTGAACTGTGTCAGTAGGCCTCACGAGCCATAGCACAGCTATAGCTACACTGTAGTTGGTGAACCCTATGTCCACTTGAGTGCCTTCACACTGGTTGCCGTCCCGTGCACAATGGCGCAGCGTGCGCGCGCTGTCTTGGCGCGCTATAACGGGAGCTCAGTCCCTCTGGTGTAGCGACCTGCAAACAATTTATTGACATGGGATATCGCAGTGTCTTTTCGCAGCTTCTTCGTAAAATCCTCCGCGGTCGAGCGTTGCTGCTTGGGGTTCGGTGTCGATCGTGTCGCTTCCGTGGCTGTGGTGGTGGTCCGGGGTCGTGGCGCTCCGCTTGCGGTCCGTTGTGAGAGGCGTGGTGGGAGACGATGCAGGAGACATACGGCATCCTACTTGACGGCCCTTATATGCTACTGCAAAAGATTCTAGAAAGATCAATGGCCAAGTGATAGAGTCATAGGTCAAAATGAAACGTCCTTGGGGCCAACTGTGGTAGTAGTGTTGTGCAATTACCATTCCATTCCAGATATGAGCTCAACCGTCAAGTTGCCAGATGCTTCAACCAGACGTTTCAGCGATGCTGTCTTCCGGAACACGTCAATGCCATTCTTTCCATTGAAATATCCCACTTCTCGCTGCATTCACAAGTACCGAACTAGCTCAGCTGTATCTGACCTCTCAATGTATAGCGTAGTGTACCTCTTTCTCTCAATATCGCTCCCTATAATCTCTCCAACCTTTGCTGTTGAACAAATTGTGCAGTGTGGAGCATTTTTTATGAACTTTAATGCCTGATACACTGGACTTTTCGAATCTTATGTCGACCATCTTGCGCGAGTTGGTAAGAGTTTATGACCTCCCATCAGGGTAGCCTACTGGGGTGCGTACCATCTCCCCTTGTCTACACTTATAAAGTCCATCCCACACAGGCTACAGCTAGTCTGCCACCTATGGTTGTAGTATCGTAAGCCCTTTGCTCCGCCTCGCAGTATTTCTTTCTTCATCGCACAGTTTATTAACTGTCTCACCAGGTACAAGCTCACCATGTACAAGAAGTCACCATTTTCCACAAGCGCGATATGTGCATCAGTAAAGTCCTCAGTTTCCCCCCATCTTCATGAATTGCTCGCGAATCCTGCCCACTTTTCTTGTCTATCTTTCTTTCCCATCTTCCTTTTACTCTTATTTCATGTCATCTTTCGATAGCCAATTTAATTTGTTTTTTTCTGAGGTCACACACACTTCTCAAATTTTCCAAAATCAGCGGGAGAAGAATGCAGTTATTTCGAATGATAAAGATGCTGTCTATACCCCTGCGACTTTTGTTCGACTCATTGGATTTTTCTTTAGGAGTAAGGGCTTGTACCTCCCTATCGAAAACGTGGCAGCAATGTGGTCTCAAATAAAGAAATGAGTAAGTATCTGCCTTCCTATCAAGGTACAGTCCCACTTCACTAACAACACTTCACTAACAAGTGAAGTGTTTCAACTTGTACATGTAAATGGACCCCTGGATCATACCAGAAGTTTCTGCCGATGGCTGCTGTAATCCATGGAAAAAGATAGTCAACACTTTTTCGCACGCTGTGCAATACACAAGAACTTGTAAGAACCAACGAAGATGGAGGAGAAACGGTGGGCCGCTTCCGGGAACGCCGTAATACCATAACTTTCTAGGAAGTCAGCACAGGTGTAGAAATTCTTATCAGCCCTTGCATCCGTTTCTGAAAACTGACAGTTGAGTCAGTCGCAAATCAGAGCGAGACGTGAATGCTTTTATTGAACGAGAGAGCAACGGTAGATGAAACACTGAAGCGAATCTTCGCCGAAGGATTTCGCTGCTTTTGAGTATCGCTTCACAGCTGTGAATTCGCACAGACAGACCTGTTGTGAAAAGCGAATTGATTCTATCACAGCGCCATGAGATGGGAGGTATGTTGTTGATAAGAACTAGATCCCATGGGAGAAAACTCAAGCTCCGTTGTAAATAACGGATGGCTTTATTTTGACACAAAGAACACCGAGCAACACCTGTCGACCAATTATTGATTTTTAAATATCGAAGAGCAGCGTTAGAAATTGAGTGATGAAGCTGAAGTGGGGAGTCTACCTTGACCGGCCCTGCTACTCGTCGTTACAGGCGCGATAATCAGAAGGTGCTACTCGACGAAGACACGGTGAATGGAGCGTTCAGGGACCGTCATTTCTCTCCGAGTCGAACTCGTAACTTCGCTGACTGCCGAGACATGTGCAGCGGTGTGCGTTTTTCTGCCGCTGTCTTGGTGGAGTACGAGAGAGAGCGCCAGGAGGCAGCTGACTCTTTCAGACAGCTCTCGCTCAGCCTCCCCGACCGCTCCCGATAACGATTATGAGTCAAGCCCTCGACGAATCGAATACTCGTTGGATTGCCTATCGATCTCTTTATCTTTGTTCTGATTATCTTTACCGATTCCTAAGCAATCGTTTCCTGATACTGCATAATACAGATGCCCAACTTCCAGAGAAAATTGGTTTTCGGTTCTCTCAAATATTAGGTTTCAAAAGTGTGATTATCTTACATCATTGAGCCGAAAGATGAGGTTAACAACTATCCACTGGTTTGAAAATTGCCGCCCAGCAGCTTTTCTTCTCAATCTTAGGAGGAGTTTCTTAAACAACCTCAAATAGACATTGTACTTTATGCCTTAGCAAAGGAGCAAAGCAGCGACATCACCCTAACGCGATGCTCCACTGGATCGGTGAGATTGTCTGATTGTTGTCTTGGTGGTGCTTGGGTCAGCGTGATGGAGCTGATTGTGGCGAATGACGTGTATGGGCTAATGAGACAAGAAGCGGGGTTGAGCATCTGGTGCGAAGTCATTCTTCTTCCATCCGTTTCATGATCTCCCCGCGTGTTTTGAGGCTGTCGCCCAACCTTTGGAACAAAAACGAGCAACAGCAGCAGCGCAGGAGCTCGAGCTCGCTCGCTCTTCCCCGTCGACGACGATACTTTATCACTACCACACAGCGATTCACCTCACTGCTCATGTTCGTCACAGACTGCCCGTACCTCTGTCGTCGACATCGGTCTCTGACTACATACATCCCTTCTCAGAACGGCTGCCCGGGATTACCCTCCTCATCGTAATGGCATTTATTTCCATACATGTCTTTGCACGAAGAAATTTTATCAGAAGGTTTTCAAGCCACTACTTAATGCACCTGCGTAAATATAACATTGGCTTCGTTTGAAATATGCAACGTGTATGTATGTACATGGCGAATCCGCTCAATTATTCGATGTGTGCAAGTATGCATAGTGACGTAGAGGAACACATGAGCTGCGTTCTCCGTTCTCTCATTCATGCAGTCAATTTGTGCCCAAAACGGGGCAGTTTAGAGAGCAGAGGCCACGTGTTCTCGCTCTAACTTTTCGACGTTCACCGTCCAACAAGTCAGCAAGGCAAATTGCCGTCATTTCGGCAGCCTCGCCATTGGTGAAGATGCGCAATATTTCTCCTGAAATCATGCATCTGTGAGGTGCCCTGTGCGGCCCACAGGCCAAAATACGCAAGAAGTTATGCGCGCAAATAATCTCAGGGCTGATTTGCGCTCCTTTGTTTACGTCGGCACCTTACCATTGCTTTGGTATACTGCGGAATCCGGTCGATAACGGTCCTCGTCTAGCGGGAGTCTGCGAAATGCATTATGTATTCGGCTCACCTAATCCTCGTTGGCTTGATCCATGCGGCACTGCCTTTGATCTTCGAACGTCGACGGAGCTCGGAACTCCGGAGCTCTTTCACTTGCGTGTGTCCTGTCACCTGAGAATCGCCTCTTCGGTTTCTCGGCTACGCTGATCGTGTATTCATCCTGCTCTCGTAGAGCCCAGATCTCTGAGGAGTATGTTAGGGCAGGAAGAGCAGTGGAGTCGATTAGGAGGGCGCGGAGCTGGACTTCTTCGTCTTCTCCACGACTTCTAGGACGCTCTTGAAACTCTCCAGGCGCTACTTTCTCCTGCAAGTAAATCATTGGCTGTATTAACTTCGCGTCTTAGATAGACGTAGCTGGTGCATTCGGAGGTGTTCACTCCAAAAATAAATAAGCATAAATAAATAAATATTATAGCGAGTCTGAATGCGTGAGCATGGGAGAAAATAGGCGGCAGAGAAAGATCACAAAATGTTCTCTTCATCGCTCTGTGGAGGTAACAACTTTAGCAATAGATTTTGCGCCTTCCTGGTTGGGTGAGGCAAGTTTGACTCGTTGCCATATCGCGTATAGTCGCCACCTGTTTCGCTCTCCTTCCTCCTCTCTAGGATGGTTCTAAGTCCTGACTGCAATCACATCGCGAAGGGGGGGGGGAGGTGTGAGCTTCTTAACACGAACTTCACGTAAGCACTGATGGTGAGTGCCAACTAGTCGTCAATCGCGTTATATTAGGTTGGAAAAAAAGTCTTTTCACACTTCGAAATTTTTTTTACCCTTCCCCTTGTAAACGCACTAGCCAATGTTGATTGCTGATTTCGTAATCCTATCACACTTGTCTACCGTTCGCACACGGACACAGGTTAAGAGTCTTCTTGTAATTCGTTATCCATCCAATCTTCCGGACTCAATGCCAGATCTACCTCATGGCCATTTTCAGCACGGCATTCTTCATGAATTCATTAAAGAATCCACAGCACTTCAGGCAGCAGACCAAATTAACCATATACTATATGGCATGGGATCTGCTACTCATCGCGCCTGTTACGGGTGATTCGGAAAGTCTTTAAAGGGAGATTATTCACTGAGGGCAAAACATGGTCAGGAAGGCCAACTGAATTAGACGACACAGAACTACTCCATCTTCTTCGTACCGATAGTAGGCAGACGACACGTCAGCTGGCAGAGAAGCTCGAAGTGTCTCATAGGATAGTAGGAATCCATCTGAAGAATCTTGGCTTTCATGGAAATTTGGAGCTCGGATTCCACATGCCCTGTCAGACACTCAGAAAGGTCTACGGCTCTCTATCGCTGCTTCTCTTCTGTCCAGATATGAAAGAAAATCTTCTCTGCCGCGGATTGTGACAGGCGAAGAGTCCTGGGTTCTGTGTGCCAACTTCGACGAAAAGGCAATGGGTACAAAAGGGAGAGAGCCCTAAGTCTGATCTCAAGCCCAATGTTCACGAAAGGAAGATTCTCTTGAGTGTTTGGTGGGATATCAGAGAAGTGATTTATCGGCAAACTCTCAGAAGTGGAGAGACACTTACTGCTGTCACATACTGCGGCCAACTCCACAAAGTCGTCGCAACTCTCTAAGAAAACAGGCTGGAGAAGTCGAAGGTGATGATCCTGCATGACGATGCAAAACTACATGTTGCAAGACTCACAAGAGAAATAATAAGGGAGCTAGGCTGGGAGGTAATGCCACATCCACCGTATAGCCCTGACCTCGCCCCTACCCACTACCATTTCTTCCGTGCTCTCAAGCAAGAAATTGGAAAGAAATATTTTGAAGCAGATGAAGACCTCAAAAATTGGATTCAGCAATGGTTCGACTCCAGAACTGCGGTCTTTTAAGCGAGAGGAACTGGAATATTACCCAGTCTTTGGAGAAGTGTAGCGGAACAAAATAGAGCTTATCTCAATTGATTTGACTTTGTAGTTGTGAAGTAATAAATCTTTGAATAAAATGAAAAGACTTTTTTTCCAACCTAATAGTACAGACTGACGAGGTGCTGCGGTTGGGCGACACTCATTGCCAGAGACGTACTCGAGAGCGCTCCATGGCCCCTGTTCAAGGCCGCAAGCTAACAAGAGCTCACATTTCAGTGTCATCTGTGTCTGCCTCCGGAGAAACCACTCTTCTATAACTCGCGATGTCCAGAACTTCAAAGCTGATTTCCCACCCGTTTATGTCGGTTCTTTCCTATTGCATGAGCAGTCCAGTGCTCCTGTGTGACAAACAGCCGATTATTGTGAAGTGTCACTACGGACTCCATTGCGCTGCCACTCTTCAGCTAAACATGAAGTGCGACGCAATAGTTAAACAAATGTCACTTTGCAGGATTAAAGAGTGAAAGAGAAGTCCAGGGGCCGGATTCTCGACGACCTACAGCAATTTAACAGGGAAAATACAGTCGAAATTCCTGATAGCGCGGCTCCTTATCAAGCGATATGGTGAACCATTTCACGGGGCCATCAGGGACTTCGGCCGTATTTTCTCTGTTGAATCGCTGTAAGTCGTTGATGAATCCGGCCCCAGGATTCGCGCCGTTATACATATTTTACTTGTTGTTTATTCAAGACATGGTCCGTAGCCACACGTGGGAATACATTGTTAAAAACAACATCCAATGAGTGGCAATAATGTACAATAGAAAGAGTGCAAAAAAAAAACACGAGATGAGGTTCATTGCAAACGTAGCAGCAGATTCTTGAAACCACGCAGAGAAAAAACCAAACCACGCAAGGCATCTTGATTTGCATTCAAATAAGGTTGAACTCCCTTATGCTTCTATAGGTGAAGAAAGTTGTTCTGGCTCGCAATTTTACACCCACAACATGGAGTCCTGCCTCTTTTATTGCTTGTCAAAGATGAACCGAAAAAGCAGAGGGGTTAATAGAAACCCTGCCTGTGGGTACTTTGAAAAACATAAGAACATTGAATATTTTTCTATTGTGAAGACTTGGTAATGGCAACATTTTGGCTCTCTCAGCATTAATTGGTATCTGGTGTAACTGAAGCCGTAGCATCAGTTACTGTCACCTGTCATCTGTCGTCCCGTTGATCATCGAGTTGTTTGAGCGGGCGCCAGCAGCGTCTCCATTCGCCCTTCTCACGTGCCAGAATACTGGATGGATCCTTTTCGCTCGAGGGTCACGAAGAGCGTCATATCGTTCGTTCAGGGCTCTTACCAAGATGTCCGACTTACGTGGTGGGCGTCCTGGTGTTCTCTTAACATTCGCAGAATCCAGTGGACGACGGCTGTCGTCCAACGGGTGTCTGCGAAGCGCATTACGTGGCCGGCCCACCTTATTTTCGACAACTTGACCCATGCGACAGCGTCTCTGATCTTCAAACGTCGACGAAGTTTCGAACTCCGGAGGTCTTCTCTCACTTGCGTGAGTCATGTCACTCCGAGCATCGTCCTCTCGATTCCACGCTGCGCGACGCTGATCGCATGTTCATCCTGCTTTCGTATAGCCTAGGTCTCTGAGGCGTATGTTAGGGCAGGAAGAACGGTAGAGTCGAATAGGTGGGCAAGGAGTCCGACGTTCTTTGTCTTCTTCACGATTTCTTCGACGCTCTTGAAAGCTCCCAAAGCCGCTCGTTCCCTCCTGCTCAGCTCAGGTGCTAGGTAGTTGGCTATGTTGACTTCGTACCCAGATACACATAGCTGGAGCATTCGGAGACATTCGTTCCGTTGAGTGAGAATGGGGCGTCACAAACTCGTCTGTTCCTCATGAACATCGTCTTCGACAGGTGCAGCTGCGGCCCAACGTTCCCACAGACACGATCGAAATCGGCCAGCATTCGCCCCGCCTGACTGATGCTCGGTGTTATGAGCACGATGTCGTCGGCGAAGCGCAGATGGTGCAGCCGTCAATCTTTACTCCCATGTCTTCCCATACTAGTTCTCCCTTGACGTTTTAGAGGGTGGTGCTGAAGAGCTTCGGGGATATCGTGTCCCCTTGACGAACCCCTCTCTTCACTTTGATGACGTCGTTGTAGAATGGTGAAATTTTGGTCATCCACTGTACAGCTCTCGAAGGACTCTGATGTACTGAGTAGGAACACCCTGAGTGAGCAGGGCGTCGGTGACCGCTTCAGTTTCGACGGAGTCTCTTCAGGTCGATGAACGTAAGGCACAGCTGCAGCGTGTACTCTTGCGAGACTTCGATGAGCTTCGTAATGGTGCGTATGTGGTCGATCGTGCTGAATCCTCTCCGAAATCCTGCTTGTTCGCATGGCTGTCCTTCGTCCAGCGTTCTACTAATCCTATTCAGGATGACTCGAGTGAACAGCTTGTAGACTAGGACAACAGGCAGATCGGGCGATAGTTGCCAATGTCGTGCACGTCTCCCTTCTTGTACAGCAAGACGGTCCTGCTGGTCTTCCACTGAGATGGAACCTTGCACTCCGACAGGTAGCGCGTGAAGAGCCGCGCCAGGGTGTTGATGAGCGCTGGCGGTAGGTTCTTCAGGTGTTCGGGTCTGATCCTGTCGGGACCGGGTGCTGTACGTTTCTTCATCGACGAGATGGCGTGCCGGAACTCGGAAGGGAGAACAGAGGGAACGACGAAGATGGCGTGGGGCAGGTGGACGTGGCTATCGAAGAGATCGGAGTAGAAGTCGTGCATGACCTTCTCCATGGTCCTTCTGGAAGAGGTGACGGTTCCGTCGGGACGTTGGAGAGCGGTCATCTTGGTCTTGAAGTTGGCGAAGTTCCGTCGGGCATTGCGGATGCTCAAACCTGTCTCTACAGCTTCAGCCAACACTTCCGCCCTTCTCTCCTTAAGATCCTCCTTTATCGCCTCTCTGCATAAGTTCGTAAGCTTGGACCTTAGTTGGTAGTTGCCTGATGATCTTGCTGCTGAACGCTGGCGTATAAGCTGGAGAGTTTCTGGAGACAGGCGTCTCTTGGTGGTCTTCAAGCTCTCGGCTCCCTTAGCACTATCATGGAGATGGTGCACGAAGCGGTCGTATTCCTCATCGACGTTATCCATGACGGCATCTTCCCAAAGGCCGGCAAGAGAGGTGTAGAGGTTCGAGTCGATGGTCTTTCTGGGACTCCCCTTCTTGAACTTCGGGCTTCTCTCCTTGACGCGAAAGCGGAACCTCGCGCGAAGGAGGGGGTGGTCCGATCCCGTGTAGAACTTGGGGACAACAGAGAAGTCGGTCAGGCAATACTTGCGATTGAAGATGATGTGGTAGATCTCGTTGTGGAACTGGCCAACGGGGGATTCCCAGGTCCATCGTAGGGAGGGAGGCTTCTGGAACTGCGAGTTTCCATGGATGGTCTTGGTCGACATGATAAACTCAGACAGCCTTTCACCTTGCTCGATCCACTCCAAACGGTGGGTTCTGATGTGAAGTTCTTCCGGCGACCTTCGTGGCCCGATTTTGCCGTTGAAGTCGCCGACGATCATCTTGTAGAAGGTGTGGTCTTCCTTATAGAACTTCTCCAGCTCCACGTAAAAGGCTTCGACGTCTTCGTCGTCGTAGTCGGATGTTGGGCATACGCGACGAACACAGTCAAAGCTGGCCATCGCTTCAGTCGCAGACGTCCGATTCAGTCGCAGACAGACATGTCTTCTGTACCTGCCCCCCCCCCCCCCTTCCCCCAAGCAACGTCACTTCTAGTGCGCTCCGGGCAGCTTGCCGGCAAAGGCATCGCGGGTGCACAAGGCCCTTAAACTCGTGATGTGCCATATTCCATTGTAACTTCAAGGTCCCCTACTCCATGGGTTTAAGGGCTTGGAAAAAAATAAACACATTTTTATACTGAGGGGTGGATTACTCCTATATGACCCGCTCTCCCAGTTCAGACATACGCTTCAGACCCTTCCCTTGTTAGGGACTTCTGCTCTCGTGTAGCTCCCGTTGGAAATATGTTCTAAAGGAGATCCTATGTAACGAACTACGTTTTTGATAAAAATAGGTGGTATATGATCTGGCGCCGCTGAATAACTGGTTAGCCACTCCGCGATGATCTTAGATATTTGTTCTCTGTGAAACCACAACGAAGGACTCATTTCAGGAAACTCTGGTCGCGCATCATCGCTATCCGTTAACAGGATATTAACAGGAAATAAATAAATATGTTTGGCTGGTGCTACACGTTGCACCCCTCAAGATGCATTTAGCTAGAACGTTGTGGTCTCTTCTTACTTATCGCGAGAGAGCTCTATTCCGTATGTGTAACTGCTAGTAGATCTGTGTTGTTTATTATGGAGTAAGACGCATTTATTAGCGACCTACAACGGCGGCTGGTGGCCGAAGTCAGGCTGGTGGCTACTTATAAGATATCCTCGTTCTGATGATCGTCTCAAGTCCTCCTCAGCGGATTTTTATGCGCTCTTTTTCCCGGCTGTCCTCACTTCGATGAACCGCTGCGAGGAACCACTCCGTATACCCGGTGGTCATTGGCTTCCTGCTCGCGACAATGAAGTCTCCGTTCTTATTCACCACCGCGATCGCTCACTCATATGAAAGACATCGGTCGAAATAGAGTGAAACGGAGTAAACGAGAAAGGAATCCGCTTCGTAGGCGTCCATCCTAGCCGTTTTGCACCCTTCCCTCTGCCTCTTCCCGTGGACAGTTGTTGAAACCCTCGTCATTTCCACAGAAGTGGTCCAAGTCTGTGCTCGCGACCTGCGTGTCGAAGCAATTGAATTCAAATTGTGCGTTTGCAGGAGGATGGTTAGTTCTCGTAAGCAGTCGATTGTGGAAGCGGCAGAACAACACTTTGACAAGAACACCATCATCCTCATAGTGAACCTAATGATTCTTACTGTACTCATGGGATTACTGTACATGGTTGCCACTTCAGCGATGGCTGCAGGAGGAAAGGACGAACACTGACTAGGTGAGTGTTGGAGGTTGGCTAGCTACAACACATACCACTCAAAAACATTGTCATTTATGGCTGCACAAATAACAGGAAGCCATGAGAACTGATCGCATGTTATGCGGGTAGCTTCCTTCGTAATGGATCCAGATCCGCTTGGCTGTAGTTACCCAAGTCTAGTTGAAGTTAGGTTCCTTGCAGTCATTATCTAGGTGAACGGCATGAGAATGGTCATTAATTGGACTGCACCCTTGTCTCTTCTTATCATGGGCCATGAAGTCATAAGCTTTCGGGAGCAAAACTTTATAACAAACAACCATGTTGCCATCAAGTCGCTAAGGGCGGTAAGTATGGGTGTTTAGATGAAGTGTACCAGGATTCCTAGGAAACAGGGTGACAAGAGCGTGTTTCCGTCTCTTAGGGACTTCTGCTCTCATTAGCTCCCGTTGAAAACATGCATGAGCGGATTAGCCGTTATCCGTTATTCGTTATCCGGTTTCCACTGGATTTTCGCCTATCCGTTTTGTTGCTCGTTACCCGGGATTTTGGGTCGGATAACAAACAATAGATTAGCTACTCGTCGGGTTTGGACGTAGTGATGGGTGGTTTATGTAGCGGTCATTCGAACCCAGAAGGAAAACAACAGGTCATTCGAACCCAGAAGGTTTATTTGAGGCAAGTCCTCACTTGGAAACTGGCTACATAGTTATATAGATACCCAACTTCCATTCTTTCAGTGTCGCTAGGCCTATACCATACATCTATGCATCTATGAGGGCTACTAAACAAAGAATTGCCCATTCGTCTCAAGCACATCAAGATAGCATATAAGCTCCTACATATTAGCGACCGTTAGAAGTGTAGGGCCTGGCGCAACCTAGTAGGAATTTTTACCGCCGATCTTTGCGTCGTACCATATGTTGTTCCGCGGCTGCAGTGTGCTCGATTTGGGTAAAGGTATCCGTTAGTGTTGTGATTCATCGAACAAATACAGCAGTACAGCAATGATTAGGAGCAAAAGGGAAATAGGTTTAATCCAGATACATGGACAGAGCGACTTCTCCATTGAGAATTCTAGCGGAGCAACAAACTACTAAATAAACGTATCATGTCGGGTGCTGCAATACATGCCGATTCCTTCTGATTTGTGAAACTCCTCTGTTACATAGGGAACCACTCCTTTTTAGGAATGTGCCTTTATTCTTCTGCCCTTCTAGATGTCATAACTCTTTGAATGTGTGTTTGGCCTACACAATTGCTTGCAACAACTAGCCAACACAAAGTTGGTACTTTCTCCATCCCAAATAATTCCACGCTCAACTACCTTCGGTCTTGCTAGCGAGCAACAACAACAAAAACGATTCTTACATGGCGTTGAATCAAGATTGTGGCGGTTGGATCCTCCCTCCTTCTTCATACGATAGCCATTGGACCTAACCAGGCGCTAACGTGGCAAAGTGCCAGCGCCCGCTCATGCCATCCGAGCCGTTGTCATTGGAGCACGTTTGTTGTGGAAACTGCTTTCGTCTCCCAGTGGGAGTCGGCAGATGGGTTCTGCGCTCGAAGAGGCTAGGGAAAGGACTCCAGGATGTGGCGCAAAAATTCCGCACCGAAGGGGAATCGAACCCGGCCTTCCTCGCATGCAGCGCGCCACTATCCACCGCCCCCGTTGATGAGCAAACCTGCACATCAACCGCACGACTCCATGGAGTGCATCAGCAGAATTTGGTTAGGCCTAAGTAAGACCCCCTCATAGCATGGTAAAGTCGAGAAACATTGGAGGGGTCGATCTTCCAAGGACCATTCTATTTTCAGCAGCTTTAGTTGAGAAAAGGACTAGGCGGCTGATAAATGAAACAATACAACCGACCGTATGGAAACAGGCGAAAGGCGGGTATGCTGCTGTACGCTTATCTTCCTACTGGTGGGCAGAGAAACAAATAGAGCGTCGTTAATGCGGCGACTGCACTACGTTAAAAACATTGAAATGTCTAAGAATGGCACATAAATTAACAACGCTTCAACTCCTAATCTGCTTTTGAAATTAGAGCAATCTAAAACCACTTTTTTTGCTTGCTCGATATCCGTTCTTCCGTTATCCGACCATTTTTGGCAAAATTGTCCGTTATCCGTCATCCGGGTTTCAAAATTTCATTATCCGCTCACCCCTGATGCTACGTACCTGGAATATCCCGCTTTCCAAGCGGTGGCCCACATTTGTGCTAGGATTGCACTAAAATAGTGAACTCCAGAGAGAGGAAAAGGGTTTCGTCAAGCCGACCGCTTACATGACACTGCCATCGTCGATCCCGTTGTGAAGCGTTGCCGAGTTCGGTTATGTTTCACGTCACAGGGCTTTTCACTGAATAACACAGGAGCGTAACGGGTACAAGGGTTTCTTGCCACGAGAACAAAGTCCTTCATAGGCAAATATCCCCATTTGAAAGCGATTCACAACCTGTCGTTAATCCAAGGCAGTGCTAAATATAAAGAGGATTCTGAAAATGTACCCCAAGCTTCAAACAAAAGCCATATTGAGCGAGAAATTTATCAATGAAGAGAGAATCTTCTGTCCACCATAATATCCCACATCATGCAAAATTTAGATGATCTCATGGCGATCGATTTTTATGGTAGAGCTCTTTTTTCCTGACCCAGAAATAGCCTTTGTGTTGGAACCCAGCGAGCAACCTGCGTCTGAAGATCACTCGCAATGCTTGCAGCATCCGACAGATCCGAGGCTCGACTTCTGATCGCGGTTCTCTGATACGAAAAAACCAAGGTCTGCATATCGCGCTGCGCTTCCGCTCGCGTCCTACGTTAAACCGTTCTGCTTGAAATGCCCTGCACTCATAAGCGGCCGGTGTATTTCGGCGATCTGCCTGAAAGCTGTGCGGGCAAAGACCCAGGACGGTGCATGCGGAGCCAAATAACGTCAAGACCCGCCGCTTCACGATGAGCCACGGCTGCTCTCGGTGTGGAGGCGATGATGACGCAGCCAACTACAGGAGCCCGCAGATCTCCTGCATTAGAATTTCGAGGTGTATCGAATGAGCCAGAAAAGGGTCCTGTATGAGTAACCCTTAAGGCGAAATTTCAGGCGTTCGCAGTTAATCCTAACATTATAAGCAAAAACTGGTAGTTACCGAGATACGCATAGGCAACGCCTATGCGTATCTCGGTAACTACCAGTTTTATCGTATCTCGGTAACACTACCAGTTTTTGCTTATAATGTTAGGATTAACTGCGAAGCATGTCTCCAGCCCGAGATGGCACGAAGAATCCAATAATGGGTAGATGAGAGACTCTCTAAGAGAAGTCGAAGCGCTCAACTTTTTTGGAAAATAATGTTGCAATCTTCCAGTGCTCGAAAAAACGGCATTTATTACCTCACGTAAATCACAGTTTCAGTTTGAAAATGTACGATGAGTTCGATTTGATAGTTGACAGACCTCCTGTGGAGAACCTAAGGACTCTAGTTTTACCAAAGCATTTTACGAGTGCTTTAACACATTTGCTTAATCCTAGAGCGGCCGGTAGAGAGGCTATATGTTGTTACAGGATGTTTTGTTGCGATAAAAACTCTTGCGCCAGGCGGGACTAGAACCAGCATCTTCTGCTCTCCGGGCAGCGATGTTCGCCTTACACCACCGTCGCTGTTTGACCGCACGTAACATCCGCGATATCCTCGAGGCCTGTCAGCACCCACCCGTGATACGGGGATTTGAGCTACCTCTTTAGTCTGTCTCAAAAGATATCGTGCTGTTCGTTGTAGAGTTTCATAGAAAAATTAGAGTTACGAAATAGACGAAATAGTTAAGTGAAAAATAGTTATCATCGTGCAACTAATGTGCTTAGACTCGTGCTAATGGGTCTCTCATCTATGTTCTAGGTGAATTTTTGTGCCGTTTCATCCTGGAGGCATGCCTCGCAGTATAGTCAAATACTTAAATTTAGCGAAAAATAAACAACGCTTTGTAATTCATGCCTCCATGTTCAACTGTTCCGTTGAGATTCGATGGATTTTGACGTCTACACCATTTTCCGTCGTTTTCCGCACATTTTCCAGCTGTATGCTGCGAAAAGTAGCCTTGCTGTGACGTAATGTAATTGTTACTGACTGTTTTTAAGCATAAGACGATGAGAAAAAATATTCAACATAATGGTACATGAGCGACCAATGCCAGTTATACACAGGCACAAATTGCGTGCAATAGATCTCATTCTTTGAGCATGTCTTCATCCCGCAGATGCCCGATGCTGTACTCTTATTCTCCACTTTTGGTTTGCTTTCTCGAATCATGTTTTGATTCAAGCTGTCATGCCCTCAGGGGAAGAGCTTTCTCATTCGGACTATGTCCTCGGGTGCCACCGATCAGAATAATAATAATAATAATAATAATTTATTACGACGTATAAGACAGTCGTGAGAGAAGCGAACAATGAACAATGAAACAATGAAACACAAACCTGAGAAAAGAAAAACGGGAACAGATACTAGAGATAAAAATAGTTAAACAAAGTTAGACAAAGCTGTGAAGTAGATGAAACACGAGAGGTAGACTTTAAAAATTTAGCATGCTTTTCGAGGCAAGTCGCTTGAAAGCAACAAAATTGGCTGAGGAGTGGCTTAGCCCAGATCTCAGTGAGATAAATGCCGATCCTGCTCTTACTGCAAATGAGTGAGCTCGAATACTAGTTCTAGGCCGGCCGTAGCTTAATTTTACATTGCCACCCCTGGTTAGAGACGATATTGTTCTATAGAAGGCTGTACCGTCCACATCACACAGTCCAGAAATTATTTTAAATGACATACAGACATCCCTCAATTTCTTGCGACTTTCCAGAGTATGAGTTCCAGGAAATTTGTTCCTAATTCCAGATCTAGGAATGCGAGAGTAGAAAAATCCACCGTATCTAATCATAATCTTTCTTGTAAAATTATTCTGAATCTTTTCGATCGCTTCTATATCCTTTTTCTTCCAGGGAGAAATTACTGTATCACCACATTCAAGAATTGGTCTAACATAGGTTTTGTAAACCTTAAGCAGTACGTCCTTGTTCTTCGTGGCCAAACCTTTGAAAATTTGGTATGTACGTGCATACGCCCTCCTGCAAATATTTATGTAGTGCTCGGAGAAATCCAGTTTATTGTTATACGAAAATCCTAAATCAACGATACTTTCAACTACAGAGATATCATTTCCTTCGATATTGAACCGCAATGGGTTATTTGAGTAACCTAGTCTCATATGTAGTGTTTTCTCTGGTGCTAGGGGTAGCGACCAGGTACGGGCCCAGTGAGCAACGGCATCAATTGAAAGCTGCAAATTTCCAGAGGAGGCGTTGTCTGATTGAGCATAGATTTTGATGTCATCGGCATATTGCTTGCACTTCACTCCAAATCCATGTACAACCTGAGGAAGGTCAGAAGTGTATATGGTGAAAAGAAGAGGAGACAGAACTCCTCCCTGAGGAACACCACTTCTCACCCTCTTAACATCAGAGTAAGAATCATTCACTTTAACCTGAAATGTTCTTTCCTTGATAAAGCATTCTATCCATCTAACAAGCATTGGATGAATTCCATATTTCACAAGCTTATATATTAGTTTATTGTGAGAAACACGGTCAAAGGCTTTTGCAAAATCGAAGTAAATCACATCACATGCCTTTTTGTCATCCAACAAACGCGTCCAGTCGTTCAGTGATTCCAGTAAATTGGTCTCTATTGAGCGACTCTGAACAAAGCCATGTTGGCTTTTAGGAATTACCGAATTTTTGTCCAGATGATCTATTAAGTGATCTTTTACTACTTTTTCAAATACGCGGCAGAACACTGATGTGAGGCTGACAGGTCTATAGTTACTAGGGTCGCAAGATGGTTGCTTCTTCAAAATTGCTGTAACATATGAATGCTTCCATCGACTGGGAATTTCTGCATACATCATGCTTTGATTAAAAATGTAAGCTAGAGGCTTTGCGATGACATGAGATACTTCCTTAATGAATTTCCATGGAATATTGTCTGGAGTGATTGCGAAGGACGCTGGCCATTTTTGCAAGAGTTCATAGATCTTCACTTCATGGAACCAAGGAAAAGAATTCATCGGAAACTCAATTGTGGGATCAAAATCCGGAAAACTGTTGTCATCGCAACCAAAAACTCTGCAAAACTGGTCGGCGAGCATGTTCGCTTTGTCGTAATCTGATCCCACTACTCAATACCGGTACGCTACTCTTAGATCTAAGTCTCTTTTTCAGGTAGCTAAACAGTGATCGTTTTTCTCCTGATTCGACTATTCTTCGTTCTACACTACGGTTGTATTTTTCTAATTTTTTCTCGAAATTTTCTAAGAACGCCCTATATTTTAACCAATCATCCGGAGATTGTGTTCTACATGCATTCGAATAAAGGCAGCCTTTATGCTGGAACATACGTTGGAGATATTGAGGCAGTGAAGTGCTTGTAGCGACGACACGACCCCATGGAACAAACATCTCAATGGCGTGATGTAAAATACTCAAAAACATCTCATATTTCTCATCAATGCTTCCTACTCGTTCAAAAGAGTCAACCCACATGACGTTCCCTAGATATTGGCAGACTTTTTCATAATCGCATCGTGAGAAAATTTGACGATAAGTGACCATTGTTTCCGGAAATTCAGCAGAAACGTCAAAAGAGACACTTGCATGATCACTTGATCCGACTGGAGCCCTAGTTATGACATTGCTGATGAGACTTCTGTCATTTGAAAGAACCAAATCAAGAAAATGTCCTCCTCTGGTCGGGGTCTTGACATATTGCATAAACTCATGATTATTTACGAACTCCAAGAAGTTTTGGCTTGAACCCGTCATAGCAGATTCTGATGGGTTGTTCCAATTGATACTAGGGAAGTTGAAATCTCCAACGACTATGGATGGGTTTTCGATGCTAACAAGATCACTAATGGCGCTGATAAGTTGACTTGAATAAAATTCTGAACAGGAGGGAGTTCGATACACAGCTACCAGCCTGAAAGGGGTAGGGTCACAAAGAACATTGATTGCTAACATGTCATAGCTTTTACAAAAGCTTTCCGAAAAAACATTCACAAATTTTAGGTTTTTCGTTAAGAGAACAAGAACTCCTCCTCCTAACAGCCTAGTTCTGTCGCAACGAATAGCCTCGAATTTACAACATGAGTTGCATAACAGTGATGCCAACGTATGATGAGACTTCAACCAGGTTTCAGTGAAGATACACAAATCATATCTACTAGCTAAAACTAAGTCAATTTCTTTGGCGTTCTTAGGCAGAGATCCGACATTGGAGTAAAAGCACTTCAGTGAGCAAGACCGCAGACGACTGCTGAGTTTAAATTAGAGCCAGGAAAAGGGCTATCCATGCCACCAGAACTAGGCTCCTCCCGAGTAACACAGTTCCCCGATGACTGGGATTCTTGTGTCTGCCCTTGAGTGATAGTTCTCGTGCCCTGGATCGAATGCTCCTCTTTTCTCGCCTTTCTCTCAGCCAAAGTAAGTGATGGCCGGATAAATAAGCCTTTGGCTCGAAAGAATCGCAAGTGAGGAGCTCTTTTTAATGTGAGGCGTTGATGAAAAGTAGACGGAAGAACTACTTTTATAAGTCTATTCCTGGCAGGCACAAGTTTACCTAATCTATACATGCTCATCGGAAACGGTTCAACTCCCAGGAAAGAGAGAATTCTTACAACACAGTTGAAATCATGTTGTACACGATCAGCTAAATTAGAAGAAGATAATTCTCTAACACCGCTTAATACAATAGAACGTTGCCGTTCACACTCATGAAAATTGTCATACTCAGGAAAAGTCTTTGCGACATCACTGTTGCTACCATCCTTCTTCAATCCATCACAAGATTCAAGTTGCATGATCTTTCTTTGCAATGTGTCCAGTTCAAGGCGAAGCGTAGAGTTTTCCTTAGCGAATTGCGCATTTTCGGAACGGAGAAAATTATTTTCCTCGACAATGCAACTTAGCTGGGTGGTGATGACCAAAAGGATAGTTTTGACGCAAGTTGGTATGTCCTTGCACTCGTCCAAGTCCTTGATCGCCTTTTCTAGACACTCCGTGGCGAGCTGAGGGGACGACGTCCTTGGGCGTTTGTGGCTCTTAAAAGAAACTCCAGACGGGGTGTCCATGCTGATACGACAAACAGAAACAATTCGAAAGAATAAATTAGACCTATTCAAGCGACTTAGTAACGAAGGTCAAATGACACTTTATTGGTTGGGGGTCGCACCCAACCTCCACGCCACAAATCGATGACGGATATGGAACAATTCACCTGTTAAAGTGGCTCAGTGCAGTACGAATTACTGTTTTCTCCAGCCACAAGATAAAAAGGCGAGCCGACGAGAATCAGAAGTCTTGTAAACCAATAGACCAATAGATGCCGTGTCGTCGTAGAATCACTTAGTAGCAGAACAATTTGCCGTGATCAGAGCGGGGCCAAGACACGACCGCTCACCGGCGCGACAGACGAGGATGAGGTGGCAACCGTTTCGGACAGAATCAGGCAACCGATAGATTTCTTCAGTTATATGAAGTCGCTTACAAGGTGATTCCTCTCCCACGTCATCGTCACGACCTTCCTTTTGATCTGCAAAAAAAGGGACCTACATCCTGAAGGTAACTGTCGAAGTTGCGGGTAGCTGAAGGTAGCGGATCGGTTATGATAATGTTCAAGGTCATATCACTGGTGCACCGATCATGTGCCATCCCCACCAGGGGTGTGGGGAAATTTGTTCAAGAAAAGCGGAACACGGGATATGGAACGGAATAGCTTAAAAATGGGCGGAAAATGGAA
The DNA here is from genome assembly GCA_947359475.1 of Heligmosomoides polygyrus bakeri. Lineage (NCBI taxonomy): Eukaryota > Metazoa > Nematoda > Chromadorea > Rhabditida > Heligmosomidae > Heligmosomoides > Heligmosomoides polygyrus. The sequence goes on along the minus strand of OX375865.1, from coordinate 66,295,675 downwards.
TACGGAACACGGAAGCCGAAATGACTCCAAATTCACTACTTCATTAGTTTTTTATATAAACATATATCTATAATGGTAGTAATAACTAAGTTGCCGTTGATGAATTTAGGAAGTGGGCAAGGCATTAAGCGAATCTTTTCCAGGAACACATAACAATAAAAAAATCCTTGTATTCGTATCATTAATATGATGAATGTTCAAACACTACTAGTATAACAAATCGAAGTTTATGCAAAATCCTTCTGTAGATAGAAAGAAATAGGTGGCGATGTCCGTTCCTCCACGTGGTGCCACTGGAAACTGTTCGCTTTTGCGAGCTATGCTAATCACGGACATTCGAGTTCAGGCGACATGCCCTAGTGACAGGCCGCTCGATGGAGATCCCACATCACATCACATGGCTGATGACGTCAAGTGAGTATCGAGACATTGCTGGTGCGTTCGCGGGAGCCGACGTGCGCTCCAGAGCCCGGCGAGTGCGAGAAGTATGCGAGGGTTCCTGATGCGAGGACGGCATCGGGGCAGGGTCAAGCGTGGGGTTCGATTTTTGCCGAAAATTTACGACCCCCCCCCTCCCAGAGCGGATCTGGTACGACCCTCCCCCCTTGTGTAGACCACCGTTTTATTTCCTATCCGCATTGATTGAATAAAATTTTCTATGCAATTTTGTACCCTTTAATAGGTCCTTCTTTCCAGATGCAGCGTCGACTGTATCAGATTAGCTCAAGAAAGAGAGCAACTGTTTGATTTAGTAATTTGTTAGAAAAAACGCTGATAAAGGGTTTGTGTATGTAATCTTCTGATAATAATATTTTGTTTGTTTACAGTTGAAAATAAAGCACTTTTGAGAGCAGTTGTCGAATTAATTACAACGAGTTCAACTTTTCAGGCTTTCTGAGCATCTCGTGAACACGGAACATTTTTGTACGTGAAGGAGCAACATCTGCATTCGAAATTGTACTCTATACAATGCAGAGTGTTAATTGCTAAAGCTGACTTAAGTGCTTTATCCACAACACTTTTTAGACACTCTCGGAAGCGATGACGGAACGGCAACCGGAGGATGGACTTGTCACGGAACTAATTTTCTCTCTTCTGCTGGAAACAACATCAGAAAGTGAAGTTGTACCCAATAAAATTTTAAGCCCTCGTTTGACACATGGCAATAAAACCTGTTTTTCTGAAACGATCCTTTGTATGAACAGACGCTCCGATTTGTGTCATTTGCCGAAAATTTTCGACACCGTTAATCACGTGGAAGCATGGATCCTGCTTTTTAAAGCGTAGAATCCACACTTCTTATTGTTTTAAAAACTCTGTAAATTTTTCAGAGACGTTGAACAAACTCCGAAATATGGTAGGTTACGTGGAGCCATTGCGTTCGCCGATATCATCGATGGAGACTGAGGGTGGTCTTCTCGCGGAAAATTTTTCAATCTTCTCAAGGAAAGAACACGCGAGAGTGAAATTGTGTTTCATGGATTTTTAAGTCATGAGTATTACACAGTAAAAATCTGAGCTTCTTCGCAGCGATTTCCGATATGATTAGGGCTGATCGCATTTAAATTTTTCGCTTTTCAAGAAAAATTAATTAATTTTTACCTGATGCAGATCACCCACACAGTTGAAATCTTGCCACAAAAAGTATCAAGTCTTGTTCAATGCACAGTGTAAAAATCATGGTTTCCTGAAACGAATAGATTGTATCGACCTCTGATCGATATGGCACCGTCGTCATAGGAGCGACGAAATTCGACATTCGCAAAAATGACTATAATTCGGTAAGTTTTCCACAATTTTAGAAAGCCAATAACTTTTTAAAAACTACAAAAAAAGCTATTTCATACGGTGTGAAAATCGGTTTTCAAAAACTAGATCTTCATAGGGGGCGGAGGACTTCGATTTTTGCGCGAAAAAAATTGAAGTGATATTGAATAAGTAATCGTAACTCGGTAAGTTTTTCGAGTTTTACAAAAGCCAATAGCCATTTGGAAACTAGAGAAAAGGCGCTTTCGAAACATGTAAAAATTGGTTTTCAACAGGGAGGTCTTCATAGGGGGCGGTAGGGGTTCGATTTCTGGTCCATTGTTGCAGAAATACGTGCCAAAAATCGAACCCCCTCGCCCCGTATGAAGACCCCTTTTTGAAAACGGTTTCTATATGGGAAGAAAGCATCTTTTCTCTATTTCTCAAAAAGCAATTGGAATTTTTGAATTTCAAAAACTGAACCAAGTTATGATCAAATTTGTGAAGAACTGCTCGTAGACTCTGCACCGTCGACACTGGAGTGATTTCATAAAAATGATCATAACTCCGTTCGTTTTTCGAAATTCAAAAATCCCAATTGCGTTTTGAAAAGTAGAGAAAATGTGCTAACTGACCATGCATAAATCGTCTTTCAAAAAGGAGGTCTTCATAGGGGGCGAGGGGGGTTCGATTTCTGGTCGATTTTTGGCAAAAATCGACCAGAAATCGAACCCCCACCGCCCCCTATGAAGACCTCCCTGTTGAAAACAAATTTCTACATGTTTCGAAAGCGCATTTCCTCTAGTTTTTAAAAAGCTATTAAATCTTTCAAAATTCGAAAAACCTACCGGAATATAATTGTTTATACAAAATCACTTCAATTTCTTCGCTCAAACATCCAAGGCCTCCGCCCCGTATGAAGATCTAGTTTTTGAAAACCGATTTTCACACCGTATGAAATACCTTTTCTTGTAGTTTCTAAAAAGCCATTGCCTTTTTAAAATTGTGGAAAACTTACCGAGTTATAGTCATTTTTGTGAACGTCGAATTTCGTCGCTCCCATGACGTCGGTGCGATATCGACCAGTGGTCGATCCAGTCTATTCGTTTCAGAAAACCATGATTTTTACACTGTGCATTAAACAAGAATTGAAACTTTTTGTGGCAAGATTTCAACTGTGTGGGTGATCTGCTTCAGGTAAAAATTAATTAGTTTTTCTTGAAAAGCGAAAAATTTAAATGCAATCAGCCCTAATCATATCGGAGATCGCTGCGAAGAAGCTTAGTTTATGATTGTATATTAATCACATCTTGAACTCTAAGATGGTACAGTTTACACTCTCTGATGCTCTTCCTCCAGAAGTTAGAAATTTTTTTGCCGCAAGAAGTCCGTCCTTCAGTGGCGATCGGTGATATCGGAGAACGCAATGGCTCCACGTAACCTACCATATTTCGGAGTTTGTGCGACATCTCTAAAAAATTCACAACACTTTTAAAACTGTAAGAGGTGTGGGTTCTACGCTTTAAAAAGCAGCTTGTAAAAATAGCGGCTTCCATGTGATTAACGGTGTCGAATTTTTTCGACAAATGATACAAATCGGAGCGTCTGTTTATACAGAAGATTGTCTCACAAAAACACGTTTTATTCCTTTGTGTCAACCGGTGGATTAAAACTTTATTGGGTAGAACTTCACTTTCTGATGCTGTTTCCAGCAGAAGAGAGAAAATTAGCTCCGTGACAAGTCCATCCTCGGTTGCCATTCGGTCATCGCTTCGAAGAGTGCTTCCAAAAATCTTGTAGGAAAAGCACTTAATTTTCCTTAGCAATTGACACTTCAAATTTTATAGACTGCAATTTAGGACGTAGATGTCGCTCGTTCAGGCAGAAAACTGTCGCGTCCATGACTTCCTGAAAAAAAACTGAAAAATGGAAAGTTCTTATTGACTCCAAATCTGCCGGCGGAAAATCGTTATTTCTAACGAGTAATACAATCATTATTTGAAACTTGTTATATTAATTTTTACAACTTCGCGGGACGAAGGAGAGACTCCACACCTTCGTAAGCATTCCTGGAAAAAACAACTTATTAAGAATTGAAAAAAACACCAAAAAACCTGAAGAATAAGAGAGAATCCTCTGCCAAAACCGGAAGAGCACGACCCCCCCCCCCCCCTCCAGACGAGGCCACAGTACGACCCCCCCCCCCTTCGATTCCCGAACCTCAAGCTTGACCCTGCATCGGGGGGAAACTGAGCTAGTCCGAAAGTCCCGTAACATAGGCCTGCGTAGCTACGCTGAATGTGGGTACGTTGACGAGCCGCTCGTGCGAGTTGGCAGAAGCACTGGAGCGAAGACGAGTCGACTTATGTGCGGTACAGGAGACAAGGTGGTCCTGCTGTAAGTCTACGGACATAGGCCGAGGCTTCAAGGCTATTCTGTACGGCAGTCCCAGGACCACCAGCGGAGTTGGTGTAATTGTCTCCGAACGTTTCCGAGACGCGACTATAAGCGTGGAACGTTTTAACGACCGCTTGATGAAGATCGTAGTCGCTGCTGAACAGCCTATGTATCATTTCTTCTCTGCGTACGCTCCGCAGGCAGGCTGCTCTGAGAGAACCAAGGATGAGTTTTGGACCCTGCTTGATGAAAAGACAACAGAGGTACCGTCAGAAGACGCTGCCGTTATCGCAGGTGACCTCAGCGGTATGTGGGGACTGCGAAAGATGGTCGCAGCTGTCACGGCGGTTTTGGATATGGAGCACGTAACGCTGATGGTGAGCGAATCCTTGAGTACGCGGACTCGCACAACCACATAATCGCGAACACCGTATTTCGAAAGCGTGACTCTTAAGTTCGCCCCTCCGAGGTTGAGGCATGTCGAGCGATGCAGTCCACCGAGAATCAAGTAGTGGCGGTCGAAGGAAAACGTTGCAGCTTTTGTGTCTCGTATTCGGTTACCGACGGTGACAACCGTCGACGAAACATGGAAAGATGCCACCGATACGATATTACAAGTTGCCTGTTCTGAATTAGGCATGACTAAGTCTGGACGCCGCAAGATCGAGAAGCTGGCGTGGCTGCCGACTAACGACGTAAGATAAAAAGTCCGAGAGAAGGAAAAATTATATCACGCATTCCTGCGCGACAAGATCGCAGACAAATGACGTATGTACCACGAGACGAAGAAAGCGGCAAAGAAGGCCGTAGTCGTTGCAAAAGCCGTCCATTATGATGATCTCAGCGATAAACTCGAGACGCGCGATGGTGAACGACATCTTTATCGACTTGCCAAGGCACGAAATCGTCAGCCCGAGGACATCGAGAAATTCTTGGACATCAACGAAGAGAATGGCCATCTACTGACGAACCGCAAGAGGGTTATGAAACAATGGCATGACAACTTCAACAGAATTTCGACAGTAGAGTTTGCCCATCCGGCTATCCCTTGCGTCCCTCCTACGTACGGCCCTGTGCAGAAAATCACTGTGGAGGAGACGGAAGCGGCATTGGAGAAGATGAAGCCAGACAAAGCAACGCGCCCCAACGATGCAACGGCCGGCCTATAGAAGTTGAGGTGCTGGAGTCCTGCTGAGTGGCTAACGAAGTTTTTCAACCAGGTTGTTACGGAAAAGAAGGCACCTGGTAGTTGGCAGGAAAGCACGACGATCCCAATATGGAAGAAGAAGGGCAGTCCTGCGGACTGCACGAGTTACCGTCCAATTCGCTTGCTCTCGCACAGCATGAAAATCTTTGAGCGAATTGTAGATGGACGTATTCGCGATATCGTCCAACTTTCCACCAATCAATGTGGCTTCGTAGCGGGCAGTGGCACCATCTATGCCATACATGCTGCTCGTCTTCTGGTAGAGAGACATCGCGAAAAGCAGAAACCGCTGCATCTAGCTTTTCTCGACTTAGGCCCCTGTTATACTCCCGCGGGAGTTTCCGCGGATGGGCGGAAATCGCGTCGGGACCACGCGGCGGGCCACTCATCGCGGCCCGCCACGCCCGCCGTCCGCGGATCGCCGCCGACAGACGAGAGGGGTGTTAGGCTCCTGTTATACTCCCGCGGGAGCTTCCGCGGATGGGCGGAAATCGCGTCGGGACCACGCGGCGGGCCACTCATCGCGGCCCGCCACGCCCGCCGTCCGCGGATCGCCGCCGACAGACGACGAGAGGGGTGTTATACTTCCCGCCCCGGGATGACGACGACCGTCCGCGGTGCACCGTGCGTCCGCGGACGTCCCGCGGAAGCTCCCGCGGGAGTATAACAGGGGCCTTAGAGAAAGCATTTGATCGTGTACCGCGTGAGGTTATAAAGGGGCGCCTTCCTACAACACGGTGTACCCGAAGAGCTTATTGAGTGGGTGAGCATACTTTACTCTGGTCCAAAGAGTAGTGTGCGAGCGACAACCGGCACATCGGCGGAGTTTCCTATCTCCGTCGGTGTTCACCAGGGCTCTGCGCTTTCCCCGCTCCTATTCATTGTCGTAACGGATGTCATTTCGAGAGACCTTCAGAAGCCTACCCCCTGGACGCTACTGTATGCAGATGACGTAGTTCTTGCAAACGAAGAGAAGAGCGAACTCGAACGACAAGCGCAAGCTTGGTACGATTGGTACGACCGCTTGGCGATGTTCGGGCTCAAGCTAAACGTCAAAAAATCTGAGTACTTGACGACAGACGTAAACGAAGCCGGGTCCATTGAGATCAATGGCACTGCGCTAGTCCCAAGCTTCAAGTACCTTGAATGTGCAATTGCGTCTGATGGTAGTCTGACGTTCGAGGTGAACTCGCGCGTGAGCGCTGCGTGGTCCAAATAGCGCTTGATGACAGGCGTGAGGAGGTTGAGACTCGCCTCAGCGTAATGGAAACGAAAATGCTGCGCTGGATGGCTGGTGTTACGCGTCCGGGGCGTATTCGCAACGATGAAATACGCCAGAGGTTTGGTGTCGCTCCAATTGCTGACTGACAAGTTACGTGAAGCTCGCCTTTGGTGGTATGGCCACGTTCTTCGAGCTAGTGGTGACACTGTTAGGAAGATTGGCCTTAACATAGATGTGCCCGGAAAACGGCCTAAAGGGCGGCCGAAGCAGCGATGGCTTGATACGTTGCATGTGGACATAAAGGTTGCTGGTATCCATCCCGATCAAGCATTTGATCGCGCAAAGTGGCGTCGCCACACCAGAATAGCGGGCCCCTCCTCGAAGCGGGAGAAACGCTGAAGAAGGAGAAGATATAAAGAAATAATTTTAAACACAATGAACCCATCTGACGAGTAAGACGCCAGAGGTGTTGCTACTTATAACAATTAACCGGTCTTACTGAATGTGCCGGATCTATCCTAATTGGGAGGGAACGGTGCTAAGGTTACAGTTGCGTTCAGCCTTCACGACACGACACACCACACTCTGAGTTCACATGGATACCATAGTATCATATGGCAGCAGCTGAAGCTGTGGAAGAAACACAAAGGAGGGACGGAAAGGCAAGAGACCGCATGCCGTCCTCCAACCAGGACAGATCCAATGTTCCCTAAGAAAAGCACTGTTAGCAACCTGTTAGAATCCTTAAACACGGAGCCCGCCCGGAAAGTGTGTTCAGGATTTTCTGAATTTCTTTTTTCTGAATTCCATGATTCCATATTGTATGATTTTAGCATCCCGGCGGCTTGGTTAACTTCATCAAATTCCCCTTTTCGACAGTATATCCCCGGTGAGCTTCCTAATGGTCGCCAACAAACAGGTTTTCTTTTCTAGCGAACAAATATGTTATTAGTATTAAATATTATTTTTTAATTTAAATGGCGACAATTACTACGGTGGGCCATTCAAAGACAGGGTTGGTATAAAATGAGATGCGTTTCAAAACCTCTTTCTATGAAATATCCAATATCTTTAAATGACACTTCACCTTGGCTTTGAGAGCTAGGTCGTGTTGGCAATAATTGTGAATATCAACTTCGTAATTGAATTCTGCCTAAAATGTTGGCTTGGAGACATATCTCCAACTGTGTGATACCATACAATTTTTTCAAAAAATGAGCTCTGCTAGAAGGTATTTCGACAATGTAATTGAATTCTGTGTGAAATTTTAGCTTGGAAACATACATTTCACAGCTTCATAGCAGGTTTGCGAAGAATTACGTTTCAGATTTAGATTTGAAGGATATCGCACCAAAGGAAGTACTGATAAGCTTCAGGTAGAGCTCATTGGACAGAGCTCGAAATTCTGACATGGAGCTATGTTTATTTCACGCCAACATTTATCTTTACACTGGTTTTGTAAACACCCTGAATACGTTAATGATTGCAGTCGCAACAAATCTGGTCAATCTGGGACCGCTGACGACCACCTCCGTCAGGCCGTTCCCTCGGCGCACGCGCGACGGGTCTCACAGCGCGAGCAGAGACGGCGACGACGCCGCAGGTATGGCCACCTGGGTGCGCGCCCGCGGCGCCTACGAACGCTACGCACCCTTCCTGCTTTCGTAGGTCGGAATAAGCCGGCACGAAGCCAGACGTTCTTCGTCTTCTTCTCTACTTCTTCGACACTCTTGAAAGCTCCTCAAGCCTCCCGTTTCCTCCTGCCCACTCCGGACACACGCAACTGGCATATGGATATGGCCGTTCCACTGAGCTCTAATGAAGCAGCATAAACTCGTCCTCTCTCGTGAACATCTTCTTCTTCTTCAGCGTCTATCCCGCCTCGTCCTTTCCCGATCCAGCGCTAGATCAGGATGGACACCAGCAACCTTCAAGTCCCTATGTAACGTGCCAGACCAACGCTGCTTCGGGCGTCATATAGGCCGCTTTCCTGACACTTCCAACTTAAGGCCTACCTTGCGGACGCTGTCTTCCTTTCCACGCAGAACGTGGCCGTACCATCTTAGGGGGCTTCGCGCATCTTGTCGGCTATCGGCGCGACACCGAAATTCTGCCGAATGGCATCGTTTCGGATGCGGTCCATGCGCGTGACTCCAGCCGTCCAGCGCAGCATCTTCGTCTCCATGGCGCCTTCTCTTCGCTGAGGCGCCTTTCAACTTCCTTGGTGGCAGGCCAACACTCAGTGCCACATATTGCTACCGGCCGGACCACTGCTCTATAGTTCTTCGACTTCAGGCACTCTGGTATCTTCCCATCGCAGAGCACGCCAGTCAACGAGCGCCACTTGTACCAAGCTGTACTCACGAGTGAGTTCACTTCAGTCATCAGATTGCCATCGGATGCTACTACTGATCCCAGGTACTTAAAAACCGAAGTTCGTGGGAGCTCGATGCCGTTAACCTTGATGGAGCTAGACTCGTTCACGTCCGTCGTTAGATACTCGGTCTTTTCAATTTGAGTCCAAACCACTCCAAACGATCACACCAAGTCTGCACCTCTCGCACGAGTTCACCTTTATCTTCGGTAGCGAGCATTACGTCATCAGCATAAAGCAAAGTCCAGGGGACTGGCTTCACGTGTAGTGGCGTCCATCACGACAACAAAGAGGAGTAGGGAAAGCGCAGAACCCTGGTGTACCCCGACAGAGACGGGAAACTCCATCGAGATTCCAGCTGCAGCTTGAACTCGACTCTTTGGACAAGAGTAGAGAATTTGCACCCTCTCAATGAGCTCTTCAGGAACTCCATGTTGACGCAGGGCGTACCCTACCCTCACTTCACGCGGTACGCGGACAGAGGTCTTCTCCAAGTCGGGGCAGGCGATATGCACTGGCCTCTGTTTCTCGCAATGCTTCTCTATCAGGAGGCGGGCGGCGTGAATGGCATCAACGGTGCCACAGCCAACCACGAAACCGCACTGATTGCTGGAAAGCTGTACGATGCCCCGAATTCGTCCATCGACAACTCGCTCAATGATCTTCATGCTGTGCGAAAGCAAGCGGATCGGACGGTAATTCGAGCAGTCTGCAGGACTGCCCTTTTTCTTCCAAGTTGGAATCGTCGTACTTTGGCGCGAACACTCAGGCACTTTCTTCTCCGCCACAACCTGATTAAAGAACTTCGCCAACTACCAGCAGGGTACCAGTACTTGGACTTCCATAAATCAGCTGCTACGTCATCTGGCCCAGTCGCTTTGCCTGGCCTCATCTTTTTCAGAGCCGCTTCAGTCTCCTCCACGGCGATATTCTGAACGGGGCCGTGGATTGGAGCCGATCAGGGGTGTGCGTAAACGAAATTTTAAATTTCGTAAATCGTAAATCGTAATTACGAAAAAACCGTCGTAAATCGTAAATCGTAAACCGTAAATCGTAAGAGTCACCGAACGTGTAGTGCAGTACAACTGAAAATTTTTTGATTTATTTACTTAGCATGTTATTTTCAGCTCAATATGAACAGTTTTCCTAACAAACTGTTCCCCTTTTTCACGCCTTCTTGCTAGTAGGACACCTTTCATGTCAAACTTCACACGTTTCTAGAAAGGCGAAAAACGATAAATTCAAAAATTTAGGCCTATGCATGATATTCCATTAAAAAACCTGTATCGTTTGGACACCCACTAATTCCAAATTTACTACCAATTTTTCGTTTGGCCTAGTATTTAGCAGAACAACAACGAAAAATTCGCTGGCAAAACTAAGAATTTAAAATCATTTCACTTCTGAACAATGCAGCGAAGACAGCAACTGCGCATGTAATAATCTAACAAACATACTGGTCCGTGCGATGGGATTGCGCCATGGGTTCTTAGTGAATGCATGGCGCAATCCCATTGTGCGTCGCACCAAAAGATCTACGCTTTTCAACATTTTGAAATAAGTCCTGAAACATTCGGAAAACCTTGGTGATGGAAGCCGAGGAGCTCCACCACAAAGGCTCCGAAAAGGGCGAAATCGCCGAAACGTAAGCCGAATAAAGTGTTGTAACAATTTCGGTGCTCAGCTTCACGAACGAAGAATTCAACACGATGCGTCATGCCGAGATTCATGGAAAGTCGGACATAGAGTTAACGTATAACCTTCTTGAGGCATTTTCAGTTTGGCACAGACAGACAGTTTTATTTAGAAGGTATCCAGCTTGGTTTGAAAGTAATCTTCTTTGAGTTGGGAAGAACGTGGTTGAAGTTAAAACTGGTTCAGTTTGAGTTTGTAGGAGTCCAGCAAAGCGCAGCAAGTGAAAACGGTGTACAGATAGCTGCAGGAAGGTAGTTACACATCCATTGTTCGTTCAATGAGATGCCAGGTACCGAGCAATAAGCGCAGCGCGAAACTCGAATTCAGGAGCTCTGTTAATTGTAGAGAGATTGCAAAGAAGAGGTTTCTTAACTTTAAAAGTGCTCTCAGTTCTGAACCATCGACAACATCATCGCGGTGACCAAAAGCTGTTTAGAGCGCAGATCTTCTATGCAAGTCTGCCTGCATTTTTCCAAATTTGAAAACTAAAATATGGAACTAATACTTAATGATTCCCTGCACTCACTCCGGCTACCCTTCGCTAGTTCTGTAACGAACGTTTGCTCTCCGAGAGTCTGCAGTAGCAAGGGAATCAGTTAGGGTAATTGCAACAGCCTCAATCAACCCATTCGAAAGGGAGAACAAAAGTGCTAGAACAAGTAAGACTTTTTCTTGAAATTTTCGCTTTGACCGCACTTTATATAGTAATTTGCACCGCCCTATGAAGTACAATGTAAACCGATAGAAGCACCAGTGGCTTACGCTTTCCACATGAGTGTAGCAACATTCTAGGCCCTGCTTCCAATCACGAATGATACTCGATAGTGGATTTCCGCCAATTCTATTCATGCAGGAATAGAATGAATCTATTATAAACAAATTCACTGGGCGTTATTACCAAATAGGACGTGTGTCAAAGAATTTTCGTCCCTCTTTCTTAAAGAAACTGCCTTCAGTGTCTTTCTGTGGGCTGGAGTGGAACGACCTTCAACTGTAGGAATGCGATCTGCCCTGCTAGCTCTCAGCCGGAAACGGAGGGACCCAGTCTCCTAGAGAGATTATTTTTTAATGATGTATGTATTGCACTTGTTTCTCTTCTTGAGCTTGTCCGGTTCCAAACATTATCCCTTACAATGTCAGAGAAATGGAAAAGTTAGTTAAGCGAAGAAATAAGTCGTATTCGAGAAACCAGTGCACAGGACGGTGCATTCTACCACAAGTAACACATTAGGAATCAAAAACAACTCTAAAAGGAAGTAGGAATGCGCTATAAGAGGAAACCATTGGAGTGGGCACATCTTTGTAATCCGGTACATATAAATTTGGGCACCAGATGGTTGTTGATCGAAGACCACATTTACGAAAATTTACGATTTACGGCCCGAAATGTCGTAAAATCGCAAATCGTAATTACGCACACCCCTGGAGCCGATGAAGGGATGGCTGGATGAGGAAACTCTACCGTAGAGACTTCCTCAAAGTAATCGCGCCATCGTTTCAATGCCTTTTTGCGGTCCATGAGGAGATGGCAGCTCTCATCATTGATGCCAACGAACTTTTCAATATCCTCGGTTTGGCGATGGCGGGTCTTAGCAAGTCGATACAAATACCGCTCACCATCGCGCGATTCGAGCTTCACGTTGACATCTACATAATGAGTGGCTTCTGCAACAGCCACGGCCTTCTTTGCAGTTTTCCTCGCTTCTTGGTACTTTTATCGGCTGTCTTGTCGCTGAGAAACACGTGATAGAGCGACTTCTTCTCTCGAACTTTTGGATTTACGTCGTCTGTCCACAGCCACGTCTGCTTTTTGACCTTGCGTCGTCCAGGCACCGTGATGCCGAGCTCCGACTGTGCAGCTTGTCGTATCGGGTCGGTCGCGATCTTCCAAGTTTCGTCGACAGTTGTAGCTGCCGGCAACCGCACGCGAAAAATCACAGCTGCTTCCTTCTCTCTCATTCGCCACCACTTGACTCTCGGTGCACCGCATCGCTCGACCTACTTCTGCCTTGGAGGGGCGATCTTTTGGGTGTAGATCAGCGGTCGGTGCTGTGGGGCGACCGTCTCATACGGCACGACCTTCGCATCTGTGACAAGTCTTCGGTCGCGATCTCTCACAAGGACAAAGTCTATCTGAATCTGGTGTTTCTGCTATAGAACGAGATGAGGTGGGAGTCGCGTTTTCGGAAGACGGCGTTCACTATGGTGAGATTATGCGATTCCGCATATTCAAGGATGCGCTCATTATCTGCGTTACGCGACCCGTAACCGAATCCACCATGACAGCTGTACCGGTCTTTCGTCGCGCCGACGTGCCCGTTAAGGTCACCAACGACTATGATGACTTCTTTCGACGGTACCTCTGCTGTCTTCTCATCAGCAGGTTCCAAAACTCATCCTTGGCTTGATCGGAGCAGCCAGTTTGCGAAGCATACGCAGAGAAGAAGTGATAGGCCGGGGGCATACTTCCATCGCCGCGATGCCATCTCGGGGCTCAGTTCATGGCCATTCCGCCGCGCGCGAACGAATAGTCAGAAACTTCGCGCCGACTGCCGCGGCCGGTATGCGCGATGGCTTCCCGCGAACATCGCGAGCATGGCATACTTTTTCGCGCCCCGCGCGGTGTTTAGCGTTGGTCCTGGGCGGATCGCCGTCGCGTTCCCTTGCAGAGCGATGGGCGATGCCACGAGCACTGAGAAATTTAAATCATTTCGCGTCGCACTGCGCTCTCATCGCCGCGATTCCATGGCAGCGACGGGAGGTGTGCATGAGGCCATAGGGTCGCTCCTTAGCGGCGACAACGATCTTCATCAATCGATCGTCAAAGCGTTCGACGCTTACAATCGAGTCACGAAATCATTCAGAAACGTTGACTCCAACTCCACTGGTGGTCCTGGGACTTCCACATAGAACGGCCTTGAAGCCTCGTCCTATGTCCATTGACTTGTGGCAGGACCACCTCGTCTTCTGCCCCGCACAGCAGTAAACTCTTCCACGCTCCAGTGCTTCAACCTACTCGAACGAGCGGCCCGTCAACGTACCCACATTCAGCGTTGCCACGCGGGTCCTGCTTACGTTACGGGACTTTTGGACTAGCTCAGTTGCTCCCCGATGCCCTCCTCGCATCAGGGACCCTCGCATACATCTCACACTCGCCGGGCTCTATGAGCGCGCGGCTCCCGCGGACGCTGTAGCACTATCTCGATACTCATGTAACGTCATCAACCATGTGATGTGACATGGGTCTTCGTAGGCCGGCCTGTCGCCTGCATCTTTCTCTCATGAACATCATCCTCGTAATATTCAGCTGCAATCCAACGCTTCTACATATGTAAGCACATACCTGTTTACAAATGTGTGTCGAAACCACTCATGGTTAGGAACAGAGAACACTTCAATTCGAATCTCATCCTCAATTTACGTGCTCTCTAAGGTGACATAGAACTATTATAAATCTCTGATAAACTGAAGAATGCTGAGTGTGCTATAAGGTGATCGCCAACATCTACGTAATTCAAGGCGATAGCAAAAAGACCTGTGAACCGCAATCTCCGGTGGGCTGGCTAATTGTCCTTCTTTTCAGATGGGTGTGTGTATTGTTTGCAATCCTCGTCTTTATTGTGAATTCAACTTGTGGTTTCCATTCCCACCTCTAGTCGATTTCATTTCGTTGCCAAGTTACTGGTTAGGTGATGGCCCATGTAAAGGGTAGGTAAATAAATGGACAAACTAGCGCAACTGCTGGGCGGATATGCATACAGCTCACTGCTGAGTAGGCTCAATTTATTGAAACGACGCCGAGCGCCAAGGAATGCGTACAGTGATCACGGAAGGCTGCTTTCAGGACGACTACCGCATTCGCCGCCCAACCTGTACATTTCCGTCCTTCTCTACAGAAAAGCGTGTCCCCGCACGGGGGCGACACGCGACGTCTCCTCTCCGCACGTAGCACATCTGGCAGCTTCCGTGGGCATCCGTGAGGCGACGCACCAGTAGCAGGCGATGTGGCCGCAGCCGCTGGCCCGCATCGGCGCCACAGCCGAGCGGCCGCAGCGGCCGCAGCCCAGCGCCGTCCCGTCCGCCCGGACCGCTCCGCCTCCCGTACGCGCTGCCCACTTCGTAGACAGGGCCGCCGCCGCCGGCCACAGTAGTAGCAATGCGTCGCGGAACGTGTGCCAAAGTAGCTCTCTGTTCTGCGACTCGTAGTTGATTGTACCTGCAACGTCTCATCTCACTGTATGCATTTCATGTTAGGTAATAGCTTCATCGCGTCCCCCGTTATGGCACTGCGTTTTCAGCGTGTGTTTGTTGTATGTACTTGATCAAATAATAGACTGATTGATTGGTGCCGTTATGGTTTATTCTGAATAAAACTCATTTGCCTCACTGGCTTCTGGTCATCCCCAGGCTTGCCTACAGCGGGGCACAACAAACGGCACTCAGCCCCCGCTATGTATTCAGTACAAGCAGTGACAGATACGATTATGCACGGCTCCACTGCCGGCAATTTGGATCGCTGTCGGGAGCGCGCATTCCTCCCTGTCAGCCACACTAGGCGCGGTCACGCCTGAGCGTGATGGAGCTTCTTTAAAGAACGAATTTGTTACGAAACAGTGACCACTTGATTTCACCAGACCTCGGCGATGAGAAGTGATCGTTTCGAATACAGTACTATTAGTCGTCGTAATAGTCGTAACTATAATTTTCTAGCTAGGGCATACCAATCAGTGGAGCAGGCGCTGGCCTGCTCCCATCAGGAATATGGAAAGATCGATTAAGAAAGGGAAGAGGTTTAGATAGCTCACGCACGCTGAAGAGTACGAAAGCAATGTGGTCAACGGTGGCCAACGTCCCACTGCCAGAACCGAGGCGTTACGGCTGTCGCGTAGAAGACTAGGAGCTTCCGACTCTGCGATAACCTACTCGACACCACTGCTCTCGCTGCATCAGCCAGAACATGCGATGTCGGGCGCATAACGCGAAGTTGAAAGGGGAGCAGTTGGAGTAGTGTGAAGTGATTCAGGGTGATCCAGGTGACATTCTTGAGGATGTTTGAAATTAGATGGACTGATGATGTATCGGTTTCAATGACACCCGCAGGACGAGAGCGGGAAAGGCCTGGATCCCAATGGACACCAAATCAACTCCCAGGACCTTCATGTTGGGGTGGTTTGACTTCGTATATCCTGGGACGCGAGTGGAGCTAGCGTAGACATGGCCCGCGCCCATTTAGGCACGCAGCTGAGCAGCAGGCCGACATGAGACAGACCGTTTAATCCCGAGGTATGCCACACACAGATGGACGCTTGAAGAAAAAGTAGTAGCATAAATAGGGATCGCTAGGTCAAACATAACCCACCTATTGTGGAAGGATTCGCATTCCAATTCCTCAGATTAAGACACGATTCGACGAGTGTACTGTGGCCGCCGACTCGAAGGAAATTCAGGAAATGAAGGATTTGAACTGCCTATAACGAGTTCTCCTTATGCACCTACTTGCAACTGCGTAGCTCGATTTTGACAGCATTTGAACCACCAATATTTATGTTCAAGCACGGCTGGATCCGGCTGGGCTACAAAAGACTAATATCCACAACTGAAACAACAGCTGACGGGGAGTACTATGTGGTTGACAGAAAACGAGTGCTCCAGAAAAATACTTCTCTAGAGCGCTCTAGAAGAAAGAGCGAGAAGTCAGAGGAGCTGATAAGATGCGCTAAGGCAACAGTCTTGATAGCAAAACTCTGCAGTGTATGAAGAAAAGGCGAACACTCATTCTGCCCCAGTGAAAAAAATTTTGCACAACCGCAGTCTGACCACAGCTCCAAAATGCTTGCGACGTGCGCTTTCGTGAGGCACTAATGAAATGAGCGACTTCACTGAGCCCCAGTTCTTTCTTTCTACCTCTGTTCTCCCTTCTTTTACTGTAAAAGAAACCGATGGGGAAACATATATAGCACACACGCTTTCGATACAGTCACTCCCTTGGACATCTAGACCGCCAATGAGAGCCAACACCAACCGCGACATACATGATCGCTGAACGACATGGAAAGTTGTATCGTCATCTCACCTCGACTAAGGCGGCGGATTTCGAAAAGAACTTCAAGCCGGCTGAATGTCCCAGCAAAGAAGACGCTCGCTTGGTGATGTAAGGTAGAACCATAGAGAGCACAAAGTGGTGTAAAATTTTCCTTCGAGGGTACTCCTTGTAGAAGACACCCATTTCGACTTGTCCCGGAGATGCACCTGAAAGATCAATTCAAAAGCTGAACTTTAGGGAGTTCTTCGTTGCTTGGGATTGTCTGACACATAACGCCCTTTTTGAGCTGAAAGCAGTATCCCAGCTGCTGAAAGCAGTATCCCAATGCGTACTAATGTTCGATGCAGATTATTTCACTCTATGGGTGTCGAGTATACCTTTGTCCTTTTCGAATTTCGAATAGTCGAATTTCGAATAAATTCGAATTTCGAATATTCGAATATTCGACTATTCGAAAAAAGTCCAATATTCGAATTATTCGATTATTCGAATATTCGAGAAAGTCCAATATTCGAATTATTCGATTATTCGAATATTCGAGAAAGTCCAATATTCGAATTATTCGATTATTCGAATATTCGAGAAAGTCCAATATTCGAATTATTCGTTTATTCGAATATTCGAAAGTGGCCAATATTCGAATATTCGTTTATTCGAATATTCGAAGGCTTCGGATATCGAATATTCGAATAGTCGAATATTCGAATATTCTTTATCGATCTCTTAACAAGTTAGTGGCACTCTTCTTCGAAAACCAGGGGAGTGTGACCTTATGATAAAAAACGACGTTTGAGTTTTGCGCGTCGCTCAAAGTGCGCCGAATTGTGTGTACGCAATCTGACAAGGGAAGTCAATGAACTTCCCGTGGAGATTTCCAAAATGACCTATTGCTTGTTATAAGGGTGTGTATATGAAGCACCATAGTGGTCTTCAAATGTCCTGCGGGCATCTGGGTAGGTCAAAAATTACAAAAAACTGTAGCACTTCAGTGCTGGCTGATAAGGCGAAAGTGACGCCTTGAGTGGCCTTGAAATACTCAGAAATTAACATGCAGATGCTATAGAGCTTTAATTATAGTTAGATGTTAGAAATCTGACAATTTATTAGGTTTCCCGAAAAGGACTGCAGGGTACATTCAAGTGCGACAAACTGGGGGTGTGAATAGCGAGGAGAGGTCCAGGTTCGAATCTAGGAGAGGTGTTTACGGATTGCTGTGCGTTTTGGTAAATGTAGAACACATTCTCATTTTAACCTCATTTACGAACATGATCGAAATGTTTTGCTTCAGTCCATCTCAGGGATGTGCTGATCGGGCTTCGGGTTTCTATAGAGAACGTTTCTCTTGTAAATTTTACTAATTTTACCATCTCTTATAAAATGTATCATTTTTGACCCACTCCTTAGTATTGGTCTTCTTGCAGCCTATTCTTCCTCGGCCACTCTCCCGCGCTGACAGGGGGGGGGGGGGCTTTCCAAACGTAGGTACTTGTAGTAATTCTCAAGACTTCGTAAGTAGAGAATAAAATTTTGTCCAAACGTTGTCCTGAGGGTTAACTGAGGTTCTGATCACAAAGCTGGCAAACGCTTTCGGTGTTACGGTCGACCACAATAGGCGATGGTGAGTATGTGCAAGAAAAGGTGCAGAATAACCGGCCGTGTTGTACTATCGTGACTCCGCTTTCCGGGCAGCGATGTTCGCCTTACACCACCGGCGCTGTTTGACCGCACGTAACATCCGCGATATCCTCGAGGCCTGTCAGCACCCACCCGTGATACGGGATGGGCCGGTCGCTGATATCAGCATGGAGCCGGTTAAGCTGAAGCCCTTACCAGTAACAATGTTCTGACACATTTGCTTAAGCCTGGAGCGGCTGCTAGAGAGGCTATATGTTGTTACAGGATGTTTTGTTGCGATCAAAACTCTTGCGCCAGGCGGGACTCGAACCCGCATCTTCTGCTTTCCGGGCAGCGATGTTCGCCTTACGCCACCGGCGCTGTTTGACCGCACGTAACATCCGCGATATCCTCGAGGCCTGTCAGCACCCACCCGTGATACGGGATGCGCCGGTGGTGTAAGGCGAACATCGCTGCCCGGAAAGCAGAAGATGCGGGTTCGAGTCCCGCCTGGCGCAAGAGTTTTGATCGCAACAAAACATCCTGTAACAACATATAGCCTCTCTAGCAGCCGCTCCAGGCTTAAGCAAATGTGTCAGAATATCGTGACTCCAAAAATTGAGTGGAGGTCGGCATTTTTTTCGCCCAAACATCACCTGTACTGCTACTTTGGATGCTGAGCACGAATATGGTATCCAATTTCGGCAATTTGGACGCTTACGATATTTCATAGTGTGTGTTCGTGAGTAAGGATGGGGTTGTCATGACCACTGATTTCGTCCTTTCCTCGTCTCAGGAAATTATTTAGGCTGCTGCCACGAATCTATCATTTCTTTTTCTAAATTATCCATTTTTCGTGCACTACTTTCCATCTCAAAGTCGAAGACTGGAAAGCAAGTCTGATCACATATGTAGGTGAAGAAAGCGATTCTATGTACTCAAACTGATAAACTTGATCACTAATGAAAATGTGGAATCACGCGATCACGCGAAAACGTTTACTAGATTTGCGATCAGCTCCTCAATTAGCCCTCTAGACGACGTTTGGGCGAAACCTGCTTTCGATCTCCGGAGTTGTGGGAGTACAAGTCCCTAAACCTTCGATTAGCAGAGAGTGGTGGGGAGGCGATGGGCAGCAGACGTGTGCGTTAAATTTTTTCGGTAAATTTTTAACGACCACTTTTTAACGGAAAATTTTCACGTTAAAAAGGTAAATTCGGTAAATTCGTTAAATAAATTGTCCCTTAGCTGCATTCAGTTTTAAACCACTGGGGTGCCTCTCGGACAATCCCCACAGCGCTCAATAGGTCACTTATAAGATTCCCACGGGAGGTTCACTTACCTCCCTTGTGAGTTGACGCGAAGTAAGCACTGCAGGCGCGGCCCTCCGCTGCGCACCTGTTTCCTTGTAAACAGCCGTCGAGCGTGCTGTGCCATTCACGTGAATCGCAAGTGATTAGGGTTATGCCTGTACACAGATATTTTTACCTTCAGTATACTACGGGAGAATCTTCGTTTTGTATTTCTACCCCAGTTACAACAAGGGAACGATTAGAGCCGAAGGGGCTGCGGTAGGGAGGTAGAACTTTCAGGGGCCTAGAAAGCTCCTGCTTTCTGCCAGTAAAGACGTTGAAGAAGAGAGGAAGAGCAATGGCTATGGAGTACAAGAGCCAGTCATACTCCGTTTCCTATGAAAGTGAGCCATCCCCATTTTCGCTCTAACACTGTCCAAGTCGTAGGGTCTTGTCAGATTAGATTCCAACGCGGGTCCGTTTCTCTTCAACGGAGCTAGAACACAAACTGAATGCCATTCATGAGACTCCAGTGCGCCCTTTCTGCACCAGATCGCCTTTGTGTCATTTCTCCGCCCTTGATAATCATTCTTTTACCACCTGGAAGCTTCGCTATAACATAAGGAAAGATAGCAACCTATAGAGAAAGACCTATAACAATCTAGCTCTGCCTACCCAAGGTGTTTCTCTCTTCTCGGTGCACGAATTCTTAGGGAAGCAAAGCGTGCTTCATTGCCATTATACCGCTGTTATTGTCCTTTGGTCTCGTAAAGGAAATGGATGGAGCAGCTATCCATTTCCTCCACAGTGGGTAGTAAAAAATAATTAAATGTCAACCACTGGGTGACGACAGTAAATAATAGTGTTCATTTGATTACTCGAATATTCGACTATTCGAAATTCGATTATTCGAAATTCGACTTTTTGAAAATCGAATGTTATTCGATCATTCGAAATTCGAAATTTTGAAAATCGAATATTATTCGATCATTCGAAATTCGAAATTTTGAAAATCGAATATTATTCGATCATTCGAAATTCGAAATTTTGAAAATCGAATATTATTCGATCATTCGAAATTCGAAATTTTGAAAATCGAATAATATTCGATCATTCGAAATTCGAAATTTTTTCCCAAGGACAAAGGTATAGTGTCGAGATCTTTTTTTGGTATCGTTCAAAAATTAGTGCTGCGTCGGCAAAAAATGAGATCGGACCGAAAGTTTCCGCCATTTTAATGCAATGAATGTTCTCATCCTTTTCTGAGTCTCACATTCCCCGAATTGATACATTCCGCTACCACTACCTAGAAAAAAAGCATGTAGTTTTAAACATATATAGTATGCATGTTATGTCCGTTGCATTATGTTTAGTATCGTTATGTTGATAGTAATGTAACAAGCCTAGCGGTCCGGTTTGCCAACTATGAGAGAACCTCCAGAAGAGCGGCCCGTAGTGGGTAGGAGCACATCAAAACTGAAGCATGAGAGTTTATTTTAACTTAGTTTACATATTACATAGGATAAAGGATAAAGGACGGAGTTACTCAATCCCTTTTGGGATGCGCCATGCATTCTACTTCTACGGGATGTCGTGGAGGCGACATGAGTGCGTATTTGGCCATACAATGACTTGCGGTAGCCAGCCGATGAACAAGTCAGCGCTCTATCCTTCCCAGTAGTCTGGTACCAATTCACCGACCCCGGAGGGATGGAAGGCTTGGTTGGCCTGGGCGGGAAATCGAACCAGGAACCTGGTATCGGGTGCACGCGACAGCCAGCGCCTCCTCCGACTGCGCTACACGCGCCCACATATTACATTACTATACACAATTATACATTTCATACATACAGGGTGGAAGAATAGAAGAGAGCCTTAACGCCTACGTAGGGGAGCCAACTTAACAAGGAGGCAGCCCAGGTGCCCGGAATTGGCCGCGCTAGCAGTTGCTCGGGCCTCTCCTCTCCGAATACCCTAAGGGAGGGGTACGGTGGCCTCCGTGAGTGGCTGTGGGGTGTAGCCGAACTCGATGAGAGGAGAGAGGGAGCAGTTTCTCCAAAGAAGCTAGGTTCTGTGTCGTGTTCTAGAGTAGGTTCATGTGGGCTAGTATTTGCACATGTGACATCACTTATGTAATGTCCGACTGTGGGCATGTCTGGTAAATAAACACAACACAAGTGCCTCGATACGCCTAATGGCGTGCCTCGTACCTGCGCGCTATCGCAATCTTGCAGCATCGCTAAGCGAAAAATTGTAAAACATAAAAACCGCTAACATCTAGGCTCTGCTGCGTACTTTTACGGCCTGAAGCCGTTCACCTTCCGCATGATCATCATGGACATTCTCCCCTCTCCGAACCGTCCAGTAACGTCATTGCTTTGTGCTGCACAGACCCTCAGACTGCTCAGCAACCTGTCACAACGATGTTTTACGCGATCAAAACTTGTAGCGCCAGGCGGGACTCGAACTGCACCTCCTTCCGACCGGGCGGGAATGCTCTACGCCTTTACACCACTGGCACCGTTTGATCAAACGCAACATCCACACTTCGAGGGACCGATAAGCACTCACCCGTATATCGGGATGAGCCGGCCGCTGATATCAGCATGGAACCAGTTAAGCTGATGGTCGTGATAGAAACGATTCAAATCAGTTTCTTTAAGCCTCAAGTGGCTGGTATCATGGTTGCAAGCTGTCATAACGATTGCTTCGCAACCGTTCTCATGCTTAACAGCACTCGTTACAGGACATCGTTGACACTTCTTCTGATTTCGTTGAAGGACGTTAGTAGCACGTCTTCCGAATCCAGACTTGCGTGACGTCTACGACTCATCTTCTGAATCCCATCGCACGCTGACTGACGTCTGCGGCATGTCCCCTGAATCCCTTCGCACTCCAGGCGATGTCTGCGGAACGTGTTTTGAATAGGAACACTCGTAGCACGACGTTTCGGATCTGAGACACGACTTCTGACTTCTTCTCTTGACGTTCGTGAACGTCCGCCGTTGCAACTTTGCAAAGTCACCAAGAGCCTTCGCTTGCGCTGCTTTCGCAACATCCCATGTTGAACGGAGGATTTTCCTCGCGTAAAATATGGTTTGAATTCGAGACATCACCCGAACCCCATCGACGGGCATACTCAATTAAACATATAGTGGTAGAAGAGGATAGATAGTACACTTGTGCTCGAATAATCGAATTCGAATAATTATTCGAATAATTTATTCGAATTCGATTTTCGATTATTTGATTACTTTATATAATAGGATTATTCGAGTTTCGCAAATTCGAGTAATTGTTCGAATTCGATTATTCGAGGTTCGAAAATTCGAATAATATTCGATTTTCGAATAGGTATTTGTTTCGAATGTGGCATAATGATGATTTCTGTAAGCGACGTTCATTCCGGTGAGAAATGTTCTCGACAGCATACTGTCAAGGAGGTCACCGTTACGAAAACGCATTCAATATTTACTTATTTATTTATTTCTATATGCGGACAGACAAAATAAGTCCAAACACAAGACAACAGGTGGCTGAACAAGTGACTTGTGGCTTGCACAACAACGCAATACTTCAAAAACAGCAGTAAACTACAAAGTTTTCAGGCCATATCCGTTAACCGGTCTTTAAAATTGCCTTTGGGTGTTTGGTATATTGTTTTCCTTTGAAGGCTTCAAAAATTGAACCTCTGCTCCATGGGTGAAAAATGAGGATCATACACTGCTTTTTGCTCTGGGAATTTGAATTTTCCATTGAGAATGAGAAGAAGACACTGAATAGAACTAGATAGGTACCATATCATTTACCAAATTGTAAATTATGACTAGATCACATTTTCTTCTAGGATACGCAAGAGCACGTAAGTTAAAAATCATCTTCCTGGGGATGCCGAAAGTGCCGTGGTATGATGTTGTAATTATATCCATGTCCAAAATTTCCCAGTGAGGTAGTTCTGCGCCAATTCAAGTCCAGCTACTTCTCTTTTGCATTAGGACTGAACACAGCGGTACCGTATTCCAAATAGTCCAAGTGCTCACCATCAATCACGCACTTGCGCGCGATGTTGCAGTATCACCAAGCTAAGAACAATCACTTCAAGCTGGTTGCTCTACTAACGCAGCCTTCTTCACTCCCTAGCAGTACAGAAGGCAATATTTGAGAACCTTATTATGTTCCAACCTTGCTCTACCTCCCTTAAGATCAGGTGAGTAGTTATGCGGCATGAAGCCATCCAGATCCCCCCCCCCCCTTCCCCCACCACCACTACGCTCAACATCGGCATCTCAAGACGGTTCAGTGATGTGGAAGCTTGTGCTGGAATGGTTATTATATGCGCTTTTTAATGGAATTTGATTCAGGTTGCTCATTTAAAAAATAATTAGTTTGTAATTTCAGATGTCTGAACGCGATTTTCGTCAAATTTTCCGCTTTGGATGATGTCGGGGAACTTTTTTTTTGGTCCAGCCACTACGCAGACGTCGGCTGTTGTCATAAAGTATCCATTTCTCGGCGCAGGTCATAATCCCCGATAAGGCAAATAACTTGCATTTCTTTTGCACCAATCTGATAATACAAAGTTGAACAAAAAAAAATCCACACGGGGTGCGTAACTGTCAACGACATACAATCAAAGAAAGTCACCTTCAATCTACAATCAGCAATATCGATCGATATTGGCCTCTCGATCGAAACCTTTCACCTGCTGTGAACCACTCCGTCGGCCACAACACTCGCGTGTTTCCAGTCCCGATCGGTTAAATCTTACACGGAAAAGCTGCCAACTCATGGTGAGCTTTTGCGGTGTTATTTTGACAGCATGTAGGGCCTGTGAGCGGAGTCCAGAATCACGGTTAGTTTTTGCTTTTTAAATGCCGGAAAAAGAGGTGTGGAAGCGTGTGCGTCAATCCCTACGATAACCCACACTGTGCTTCGGCGGCGCAGTTGGTAGGAGGGACGCTTCATAGGAGCGCACCGGAGTGGTCCTACATAAGTTCGCGTCCGCAAACTGCCGAAATTTTTGCACATATTTGTTTGTTGTTATTACGCTTTCTCATGCCCACAGGAGTCAATTTTAGACCATCAATGCTTACAACAAACCAAGGCTGTCGACTTGCGCCTTCATAAGTGCTAGTTCTTCAACAATGCCTATCTGCACCACCACTGTATCATACCATACCACCAATAATACCGTAACTGCCTGCACACAAATACGCGCACCTTATGATTGAATATTATTGACCCGGGCGATATCGGTACATAAGCGTGCTAAAAATGTCGTTCTCACCTGAGCGTACTGTCGGCCGACTACCTTCCACCTTCACACTGGATTTCACTTCTCCAACAAGGGGAGAGATTGCGGCTGCGGATGCCATAAAAGGACTCCTCCTGGACACCATTTATGGAGATATCGACTGTCAGGAAGAAGAGGCTGTTCAAGTTAGAGGTAGTATAATGAAAATGGGACCTTTCTATGTCTGTCATGCGCGTGAGTGGCAGCTGGATACGTAATGTTCACCCAGGACCTTTCTCTACACCAACGGATTACGCGTTCAACGAAGAAGAAGTGGTGATTCCTTGCCAGGGAGAAGACTGTTCCTCACTGACAAGGAATTGGTAGATGCTGTTTATTTATTTATTATTCACTACATGGATAACCATGCAAAAGAAAAACAAGGCAAAACTAAACATAAGTTGAAGTAACTGTAAACAGGAAAAACAAAACAAGCAACAAGAATCGACCTAGTAAATATGAAAACTGCTAAGCTGCATCCTGAAGATGTCGGTCAAGAAGTTTTTTATACTTCCCTGAGGAATTTGGTATAATGTGTTTTTTAGATAATCTCAGAAATTCAGAGCCAGCACGGCAAGTGAAAAATTGAGACCTTTTGCTCTGAGAAACTGGATCTTCCACTGACCACCCTTGTGTTCGATGAAGAAAAGGTATAGAACTCCTGAAGGGAAATACGAGTAAGACAGTTTATCATCTTATACATCGCAATTAAATCATATCTTCTCCTACGACGTTCAAGGGTATGTAGATTGAAGAATCTGTTTCGGGAAGTCGGTGGAGGGATGGTGTTGTAATCATACCCATGTACTCGCATCCAGAGCTTTCTTGTGGAGCTGTTTTGCACAGATTCCAGCCTGGCAATTTCATGCTTATATTTCGGACAGAAAATTGTGGTGCCATATTCTAGAATTGGTCTAACACACGACTTATAAGCAGTTAATAAGTGTTGTACTGCATTTGTTAGCAAACATTTGAAGAGGCTGTGTACAATTCGTTCAGCTTTTTTCTTTTTTCTCTCTTTTCTGTTGGTGTGACAAGCGCTTGTGCTTTAATTGACTCATAGATTTGCACCATAGCTGTTGACTAAAAGGGAAGAGCAAGACAGGACGTTTTATTTCCAGAGAAATCATATGGTGCAGGTAGGCATTGTTGAAAAACTAGCATTATGAAGGCGCAAATCGTCAGCCTTGGTTTATTGTAAGGATTGATGGTCTAAAATTGACTCCTATGGGCATGAGAAAGCGTAATAACAATAAACTAATATGTGCAAAAGTTTTTGCAGCACGCGGAGTCGAACCCAGAACCCCTTCGGTGGGCTCCTACGGGCGCTCCCCCCCCCCCCCCTACTAACTGCGCCGCCGAGACACACCTCGTGGAGTGTCGTAGGGGTTGATGATAATTGCGCGCACGCTTTCAGACTTCCTTTTCAGGCATTTAAAAATGCGTTCAGCAAAAACAAACTGTAGTTCTGGACTCCGCTCACAGGGCCCTAAATCCTGTCAAAATAGCATCGCAAACGCTCACCTTGAGTTGGAAGCTTTGTTAGAGAGAACCGAAATCGCCGGTCAAGAGCTCGATGATATCAATCGATATTGATTGCTTTTCCCCTGCTGTGAAGGCCTTCCGTGACGATCATAATCGCGCGCACCCCAAACAATCCCCATCCACAAAGTTTGGGTGAAATTGGTGCTTCTGACCTCACCATCTGTACTCGAGCGTGGACTTAGAGAAAACCTAAAGCGGACCAGAGCACCTCGGTCATCATTGTCAATCAAGGGCGGCCATTGAAGTGCGAAGTCATTCAAGGCGGAAACCATTTGAATACGTTAGACGATGGATGGCTACACAAAATATGGGTGCTATTACGCCCTTTTTGAACGGATGGCAGAAAGAAGCGTATATGTTCAGTTTGTGAGCACTAGATTCCACTTACATGTTTTTTGCATTCCTCTGTCATTGTTGGAGAAGGTTATTGCATCATTAGCTATACATACCAGTTGCTTAGTACGCTTATGGTCCCATTCGTGTGAAGAATTTAATTTGTCAACA
This sequence comes from Heligmosomoides polygyrus bakeri, assembly GCA_947359475.1. NCBI lineage: Eukaryota > Metazoa > Nematoda > Chromadorea > Rhabditida > Heligmosomidae > Heligmosomoides > Heligmosomoides polygyrus. The sequence goes on along the minus strand of OX375865.1, from coordinate 66,268,743 downwards.
ACATCTCTTCATCTTGAAACAGTCTGGCTGTTCGAAAATCAAAAGGGATCCATGCACTGTACTGCCGAGGACGAAAAACTAGTTATGCTTCGCTACGGGGTAGAGTGCTGATCACGAAGCTGGCATCAGTTTCTGAACTGCTTAACCGAGAAAGACGGTTGTTGCCATGCTTTTGTTCAAAAATCTGTTGGAAATGGCGATAAACGGTCTCACTGACGATAAGTCGCAAAATGCAATAGCACTGGCGTGTGCGGGAATCGAACCCACGGCCACATTTCTGTAAAGCGACAATACTACCACTGCGACGCCGCCGAAGTTGTCGAGGCCGCTAACGGCTACGCTGATTACGCAGCACTGCGTCCACGCTGCATCAACGCACGCTGCACACAGTCGGCAGATTTCGGTCAGCCAGAACTTGCTTATGAGATCCATTCGGCAAATTTGTTCTAAATATTTGTAGTCTGCGTTTCGAGCTCGTAGGTCTCTGTCCGAAGTTCCATAGAAAGCTGAAGGCATTATCTGGTTAGCGGCCTACTATATGGAAGGATAGACCTAACGAATGATGTAAGCTAGCACCAAATGTACAAATGGTTTTTTCGATGAAAATAAATAAATATTTAAATAAGCTGAGTAAATAATATTTAAATAAGTAGTAAACCAATCCATCAGCTTTCTTATCTGCAACTTTACAGTGTTCTTTGAAGGAAAGACTTGTATCTAATATAAATCCCAAGTAACGCAAACTAGCAGCATCGTTAAGTTGATGTTCTCCAAGATGGCAGTTGTTCCTTCTAAAAGTGTGGTTTCTGCACCACTCACATTCTTGTAAATCTTCATGCCACCGGCAAACAATCTTCATGTGACACCAAATTCAGTGACCAAGGCAAACGAAGGCGAGCTTTTACCGACCAGCACACGCTTGGGAGATCCATTTAGAAAAGTTGGTCCGCATCTTCGTAATCAGCGTTTCAAGCCCTTTCAAAAAGTCCTTGTCCAGTTCCATGGGAAGCTGAAGGCATTCCGCGGGTAATGGTTTCTCTTTTACTGGTCTTCCTTACTCTTCCAAATTACCAAGCACGTTGGATGACTCTTCGGCACGTCAGCTGAATTCCGACCAACCTTGGACGACGTCATGGTTAAAGGAAAAATCTCACCGTCCTTATCATGTATGCGGTTTATTCGATTATTCAGAAATTCGAATAACCGAAAAAATGGGATTATTCGTTCATTCGGAAAAATTTGAAAAAGCACAAGTATAGACAGACAGACAGATAGACACCTACCGAAGTCCAACTTATGTCTTCAACAGACTGAATCTTGGGAGCGCAATATAGAATTGCACCGAAACGCATACATACAGAGTGTTCCAAAATAACGTCATGAAGTTTTAACTTTCTCCCATGCGAACGCATCGATCTGCAGCATAGCGGAGATAGTCCCTTTTTTGCGCGCATCTGTCTATCCATGGTATAATTTTTTAAGTTCTATTTTGCCACAATTGCCGTTTTTCTCAGATGTCAAACCATCGCCCTGTGATTTTGAAGCTTTTTCGTCAAGGAAAGCGCTAATGCGACATCGTCGGTCGACTTCTCCACAGAAACTCGTCGATGTAAGAAGCTTGGCCGTGAGGGTGATCGTCCAGGAATCCCAAAATTGAGGGTCTCATGAGAAAAATCGCCCATGATATCTGTGTCAGTCACATAGCATTGCATCGAATAGTGGTCCATTTTGAAGGCCAGGATCAGCGTCAAGCGCCACGACAGCCTGGTGGCCCAGAAGACATCTCTGCGTTGGGAGTGGGAACGACTGTCTCCAGATGACCTGCGGCTCATCGCCAAAAACTTCACCACGCATTTTGACTTCTGTATTCACGTCAAGGGGAGGGGGGGGGGGGGGGGGGGGCACTTCGAATCCAGACTAATATGGTGTTGCCTAATGTCTACGTCGTTGTTATCTATATATTGTTTTGTAAAGTTGTGAGTTGTTTCATTGTTATAATTAAAAAACCTCCATCACGTTATTTTGGAACACCCTGTGCATACATCGGTGCTCCAAAATAACGTGATGAAGGTGTTAGTGTTACTGTTGAGTTCTCAGAGAATTCCCTCCCTATGTAAGTACATAGGGAGGGAATTGTCTGGGAACTCAACAGTAGAGTACCTGCATGGGATGCTTTGCATTAGACATATAGAACGTTAAAATCCCGGAAAGCGTTGTTCAGAGTAGACAACCTTTCAGAGGAGTAGCCAAAAGAAAAGCACTAACAGTATTCTCATAACCCAGCGAAGGGTGTAAGGTGTCGGAAAGCATCCTGCTTAGCTTGCATAGGAAAGGAAAAATTTACTTACCATTAGCACCTTTCCGCGATCTAGCACTTCGAAAAATGCGGGTGCCAATGGTAACCCTTGGTCTCTTTCTGTAGCGCAAACGGAACGCACCTTTCTCCAAAAATGGTTATTTTGAACCGTAAGGAGTGGATGATGGCCAACAGCATATAGTGATTGCGAAAACGTCAGGAATAAAGAACCGCCTCCACGAGTTATCGCGCTGTTTCCATGAAACGATCTCAAACGATTCTCAAGCAATGTTCTAACACATTGATCGCAACAAAACATCCTGTAACAACATATGGCCTCTCTACCAGCCGCTCCAGGCTTAAGCAAATGTGTTAGAACATTGTTACTAGTAAGGTCCTTCAGCTTAACCGGCTCCATGCTGATATCAGCGACCGGCCCATCCCGTATCACGGGTGGGTGCTGACAGGCCTCGAGGATATCGCGGATGTTACGTGCGGTCAAACAGCGACGGTGGTGTAAGGCGAACATCGCTGCCCGGAAAGCAGAAGATGCGGGTTCGAGTCCCGCCTGGCGCAAGAGTTTTGATCGCAACAAAACATCCTGTAACAACATATAGATTCTCAAACAAACAATTTTAGTGATTGGTGACCTTTCGCGGTCACAGCTCATAACAGAATCAAGAATGTAAGCTGGTCAATAGATTGGGGCTGAATATGAAGATCTGTTGAAAAGTTGTTCGGTTCCGGTGAATGAAAAATTCTTTCGATCCTAGCTACAATTCTAAGTAACTAGTATAAGTTCAAACTCATCCGTAGAAATGAATGCAGGATTTGAATTTGAAGGTCGTATTTTATTATTCTTATTTTACACGCATGTTGTCTTCACAGCACTATTTTCGGAATTCTTAGAAATATTTCGGAGCAGAAATCGCGGCGTGTACAGCAGCGTGTAAAACATGTATCCCGGGAGTTCATCAGCTCTAAGTGCCCAGTAGTTCACAGCTAGACTGTTACTGGTGGATTTCTTGATACGGTTGACTTTGAACGAAGATATGAGATTAATAGTCGAAAACGACGGAAACTTCCAATCCGACTCAATGTGGACATATGGTTAACTTAATAGATCACCTCTGTAAACTCGGCTGGTCCAGATTATTCCATCGAGCACCAGCTGTAGTTCGGGCTTGATCCGTTCACACAAACGAACGGCGCTAATAGGAAGTCCGACGATCACGCGATCCAGCTGCTGCTCCATCAGCTGACGGTACTCCTCATCCAGAATGTTCGCATCGACTTGCTCCACGCGTAGAGTTTCACACGCCATCTAGAAGTTTCACGACGATCCCTAGGTCAAGTACAACAACAAGGAGCAGTCAGAGAAAGTTGCACTGCCTCAAGAAAAGATTGGACCTTCACGGGCGGTTTCATCGTCGACTTACTCGGCTTAGCCGTCAAGCAGGCCAAGCAGCATAACTCTGGCAAAGAAACCCGCCTTCCTGGATAAAGTCAGTCATGCACTTGACGCCTGCATCTGATGCGCCCTTTTGCTTTCTGCCAACGAGTTTCGGGTTCGCAAAAATCATGACGCTAGTCCAAGCGAAAGCGAGCATACCGGCGACGCGTTGCGATGCGCATTCGCTTCAAATATTAGCAGCCACTTAGACTACCATAGAATGCCGCCATAACACATGGAGAGTGTTATGCAGTGGAATTTTCACGCGAGCTCTGTCGGATCAAATTTATTGAGAAAAAAATGGATGTTTAAAGGGATATTCCGTACCGCAGCAATTGCTCGATCGAACGGAGATATCCTGGTTGACTGAGAGTATGGATTCTAGGGCTGTTTCCAATTGCCGAGTTTCGGTAAAATCCCATGTTAGTCCAGAAATCATCGAATTTGAAAGAGAAAGTTCTTACTTAAATTATTTTTTCATAATTAAAATTGTACTCGCATCTTACTACACATAATTCAGTTAAGGTCACGTATCCATCATGGGGAGGGGTGACCAGGCCAAGAGATGCTTTCGACAGCGCGCCGTATGCCAGCAGGTCTTTCTTCGAGCTTACACCACGGGCGATTGCTGTCGAACTGATAAGCTTGGCGGCGGGTCACTGAAGCTTACGGTCTTTTGAGCGGGCAGCACGTCTGGGCTCCAATGGGGATTATGCGCTAAGTGTCGGGATCCAGAAGACGTGTCGCAGACGTTGTTCAACGTGCGTAGGGATTCAGAAGACGTGCTACAGACGTTGTCTAACGTGTGCAGAGATGCGGAAGAGTAAGGAAGATCAATAAGGCGGACCAGTGAAGGGGGACCAGTAAAGGGTGATCAGAAAGAGGGGGCTAATAAAGGGAAACCAGTAAAGATGGAACCACTAGGGGGGGGGGGGGGGGGGCAGTATTTTCTCTCAGTATCGTTCAACGTGTCGGGATGCAGAGGACGTGCCACAGAAGCCGTGCCACGTGATCCGGATGCGGAATACGTGGCAACGTCGTGACACTTGCGTTGAAACTCAGCAAATGTGTCACAGACGTTATGTAACATGCGGCGGGATTCAGAAGACGTGACACGGACGTCATACAACGTGCGTCCAGGTCCAGAAGTCGTACCACAGTTCAGACACTTTGCGAAGCATGCGTTGGATTTTCAGATGAGCTTTGGAAGACTTCGTGTAACGAGCTTGCACCTGCTTGACTCTCACGCCGTTTCTCTGACGGCACTTGGGTAAGGTGGTGAGGGGGTAGGGAGGATGACTACAGGAATCGGAGGATTATTTCTACCGTCGGACATTAAACACCGACCGGTCGGACAGGATTTAAGGACACAGGATCGAGACTCTCACGATCTGTTTATAGCCGTGTAATAAACGGGTAAATAGCAGAATAAATCGAGTACAAGCGATGGAGGGTGGACAGGCTTCAAAGGAGCAGACTTTGAAGGTTTTCTGCCCTACTTTATCCCGCTATATCATTCTATATATGTAGTGAAAACAGCTCTCTACTGGCATGAAGGTAAGGAGGCCTAAAGAAGAAAAGAAGACGGTCGGGGTGTTTTATTCTCGGGATTTGGGGCGAAACCTCCTACCAGACGTTTGGCGGCCGACAGGCCGCTCGAAACTTGAATGCGAGTTTGGTCTAGACCATGATTAGTGGTCCTCGGTATAATTTTGGGATGTAGCTATTCCAACGCGACACCTGCGAATAGGGAACGCCGCTGTAATACGTGGATACCAGACCCGAACACACAGAGACAAGAGCACGAGAGCATAGCAACAGTTAACCATAGGTTGTCGTGTCTTTCCCGCGGCTACCGAACGTGAGAAAGATAGTGAGCCACACTGGCTTACTGGAGGGGAACAGACAGAAAAGGCGCAGCACAAACCACAGTTGCAATTCTTCGATCTCATCAAGAGCCAGTTCGAGCTGTCTGCGGAGAGCACCTCGGATCTGTTTGGAGTGCCACCGATGTTTAATGCCATGGAGGGCAATTACGGTTGAGCAGTGCGACCTCGACAGCGGTGACGGACCTTCGATTGTTATCACTCCGCAAAACGCACTCCGGGCCGCAATGCAGAAAGCAGCTGCCGGAACCAGTGAGCAATCCAGGCACGAGCGTCATGCGGCATGGATGATGTGGGAAAGCAATAGTAATGCAGCTCGCTGCAAAGCTACCTACTTCCATCGTTCATGGCTTCACTAGCTGCCCAGTTTGAAAGCAGGCCCGATAAACCTCTCCTATATCAGGGCACCAACAGCCCGCACAGAGCACGCGAACCTTCAAAAAACCGGGGTAGTTGAGAGATTGATGCGTACTTCAGTCGAACACTTATACGGTCAAACAATTTTCCCTTTGTTGTTTCGGTGAACACTGACTTCAGAAAAAGGGAGCAATCTCCACGTCAGCTCATCTCGAAACCTCGACAATGTTGTTGATAACGCTTGTTATACTCCTGTTCCCACGATTGTTAGGTGGAACTCTCTATAGGTCAATACGGAGTTACACTCCGCCAAGCCGTGGTACACGTGTATAATAAACGTTATTAAAAGTAGTAATGCTACCTAGCAATTCACTGTAAATTTTAAAAGGATTTCTCTGATCCATAGCAAGAGATCAGCGCATCGTCTCATAATGGTTCTTTTTCGTGGCGTGAATCACATCAGAAATGCACGCATAGAATGAGATATAAACAAGCGAAACCAACTGCAACGAATTAAGAACATGCAACTGAGAACGGAACAACTAAAGGAATTCATTTCCAATCAGTACTTAAGGTGAGCGACAGACATATTCTCTCACTACCACCGACAAGAAGATTTAGCTCCCTAAGATTTCTGTAGGAGAGGAAGTTATTCGCGTTCCCGCTTCCCATGTATATTTTTAAAAGTTCAATATTCGAATTAATCGTTTATTTCAATAGCCCAAAGAAAATATCGAATACTGGCCTCTTTCGAATATTCGAAAGCTTCGACTATCGAATATTTGAATATTCGAGTATTCGAATATTCTTTACCAATCTCTTAACAAGTTAGTGGCTCTCCTCTTCGGAAACCAGTGAAGTCTTATGCTAAATACTATGTTTGAGTTACACGCGTCGTTTAATGTGGTGTTTTGAAATTCTACGACTGTGGTGCTAGTCGGGACTACACGGTGCGACACCGCAGGTCATGTGTCGCAGCTCAGCGCCGATGGCCAGCGAATGCTGGGTAGCACCGCTGACCTGACGAGGTGGTGCCTAATGGTAAGACCACATTCCGGCTTTTTCTTGTCTGGTAACTGGTTGTTGCTATGTCACCTTAACGAATGACGTAGTGAGCACGATGCACTGTTTCAAGATTCGTTTGTATTCGAACCGTCTCTACTGGTCGTTATCTTGCGCTCTCTACAAGCCCGATTGGTTCTTCTCCTCCCTTCAGTGTTTCAATTCTTTCTGCTTCCTCTGTGAAGAGCAAAAATCGAGTAGTCTGTTACTCCTTTATGGAAGGAGCTTAGCAAGACAAACCTGGTACGGGAATTTCCTGCCTCACTATATATAATAGAGCAGGGTTTTCTTTGTCTCAACGTGAAACTTCGTAAACTTTGCGGGCTCGATGGTTTAATCACCCAAGTTTGAGGCAGGATCTCGACTTCTCTCTCCGAAGGGGAGCTCCGGGAGGTGAGCAATCGCCGCTGCCGAGGAGGACACGTAAAGGCCCATGCACACTTCGGCGACAGCGCGGCACGGCCATGATGAAGGATAGGGCCGCGACGGGCGCGGCGCGACATAGCGACACGTGCCGCAGAGGGGGACATGCACACTTTTGCGGCTATCGCGGCGGCTATCGCCGGCGATGCCGCGCTGAGTGCCGCAGGCTGGAATGGTTCAAATCATTCCTACCGGAGCGACATGCACTGGGACGTCGGTCCCGTCGCCTATAGCGATGCTCTAACGCGACCACGCCGCGACCTCCGGATTTCGCGGAGGTGGCCGTCGCTCCTGTTGCCGCGCCGCGGTGTCGCAGAAGTGTGCATGGGCCTTAAGGCATTGCGAAAGAGACCGGCGCCGCGGCTCTGTCCGCGCACGTGTTGGGTGGCTACTTCCTCGAACTGGCCCCCTTGAAGGCTCCTGTCCTTGCAACTGGTCAATCAGTGCTTGCAATTAGGTGCTGCTACAGTTGTGTTACCGCGGGGTACGACTCTGCTGCCTGTGTGCATGGCCGAGGTCACAGCTCATTCCTGTTGCTGCTACCTCCTCTGTGTTCGGGCATAACTTTCTGATGGGTGCGAGCTTCCGCCTTCACTTTTCTGAGAACAGCTCCTGCTGTTTTCATCCATTCCGCCGCTCTTCGTTACTGCCTAAACCACCTTTTCACTTTGTTTGCTTCTCTTCGAAAGCCTTTTAAGTTGATGTCAGTGTTGTGGTGAGAATTTGTGGCCCTATTCTAATGCTCGTCACTCTACACGTTAAAGTATGCGCCTTGGTAGGAAGGCACATGCATGCCCATTCACAGCAGAAGTGAACTAACTTGGTTCACCATAGGGCTAGAACGCACCAGTGCTGCTGATAATGTTGAATTTAATACAACACAAAACGACGGATTGGGCGTTCCTACATCGTGGCCCTCCCGCCCGAGCCTATTTGCCCTTCATTGGTAGTCGTAGTACTTATATCCACACCAGGGATGAGCGGATTAACCGTTAACCGTTATCCGGTTTCCGGTGGGTTTTGGTCTATCCGTTTTGTTGTTCGTTATCCGGAGTTTTTTCGCCGGATAACGAACAACAAAATGTGGCAAGTTTGTGATTACTTAGTTGAATATAAATAGATTTTTTTTTAAATCGACTGTTGTTTCTACTGCCAGTCGAGATACGCTTTCAATGCCAGGTCGGTGCCTCCTTAGAGTTCTCAATGATATAATTAGACTAAACTGTCTAATTGCTCATAGCGCGTTTTGAAATGCTAGCACTGCCTTGCTCATTTCTACATATTTGTGGGATTTTCATCAAAATTCCTTCTAGCATAATGGAAACAACCAGTCGATCAGTGGAGAAAAGGGCAAACGTCCCTACGAATCACTTCGTTTTAAGGATGTGCTAAATACTCCGCATCTACACGACCTTTTGGCGCTCTTTGAAACTATTAGGTTGTCCCATAAGCCCTTGCCGTTTTTTCAACGATTCACTACAGATTTCGACGGCGGTCTCTTGCATAGCGCTGCATAGCCTTCGAAAGAGAATAATTTGCTCTATCAGAACATGTATTGCATTTCTTTTTTCCTCATGAATTTTGTAAATTTTTAGGTCGTTGAAGTGAAAAGTGAAAAAGTAGCCATTTGCACACTTGTTCTCTCCGCTTAGGTTTGTAATATTTTGCACAGTTTTCTATAGCGTTTGGAAGACAATGTTCTGTACTACAAGAATACATATGTGTAGGTCCTATTTTCTCACTTGTCATTTTTGATTTTTAGGCCATCAAATTGGAACGTCCGAAGGGTGGCGATGTCCGTTCCTCCACGTGGTGCCACTGGAAACTGTTCGCTCTGCGAGCTAAGCCGATCACGGACACCCGATTGCAGGCGACAGGCCCTTGTGACAGGCCGGCCTACGAAGACCCATGTCACATCACATGGTGTATGTCAGCTCACGTATTTCGAGATAGTTCTACGGCGTCCGCGGGAACCGACGCGCACTCGCAGAGCCCGGCGAGTGTGGAAAGTATGCGAGGGTCCCTGATGCGAGGACGGCATCGGGGGGCAACTGAGCTAGTCCGAAGGTAACGTAAGCAGGACCCGCGTAGCAACGCTGAATGTGGGTACGTTGTCGGGCCGTTCGTGCGAGATGGTTGAAGCACTGGAGCGTAGAAGAGTTGATTTCTGTGCGGTGCAGGAGACGAGGTGGTCCTGCCGCAAGTCAAGGGACATAGGACGAGGCCTTAAGGCCGTCCTAGGTGGAAGTCCCAGGACCACCAGTGGTGTCGGAGTAATCGTCTCCGAACGATTTCGTGACTCGATTGTAAGCAGCGCTTTGACGATCGATTGATGAAGATCGTTGTTGCCGCTAAGGAGCGACTCTATCACTTCTTCTCTGCGTATGCTCTCGCAGACTGGCTGCTCCGATCAAGCAAAGGATGAGTTTTGGAACCTGCTGATGAGAAGACAGCAGAGGTACCGTCGAAAGAAGTCATCATAGTCGTTGGTGACCTTAACGGGCACGTCGGCGCGACGAAAGACGGGTACAGCTGTCATGGTGGATTCGGCTATGGGTCGCGTAACGCAGATGGTGAGCGTATCCTTGATTATGCGGAATCGCATAACCTCACCATAGTGAACACCGTCTTCCGAAAACGCGACTCCCACCTCATCTCGTTCTATAGCGGAAACACCAGGACTCAGATAGACTTTGTCCTTGTGAAGGCTCATGACCGAAGTCTCGTCACAGACGCGAAGGTCGTACCGTATGAGACGGTCGACCCACAGCATCGACCGCTGATCTGTACCTTTAAGATAGCCCCTCCGAGGCTGAAGCAGGTCGAGCGATGCGGTGCACCAAGAATCAAGTGGTGGCGAACGAGAGAGAAGGAAGCAGCTGTGAAGGCGACCGACGCGATACGTTAAGCTGCACAGTCGGAACTCGGCATTACGAAGCCTGGGCGACGGTAGGTCGACAAGCAAACATAACTGTGGACAGATGACGTGAAAGTCAAAGTTCGAGAGAAGAAGACGCTCTATCACGTGTTTCTCGGCGAAAAGACGGCTCATAACTGGCGGAAGTACCAAAAAGCGAAGAAAGCTGCAAAGAAGGCCGTGGCTGCTGCAAAACCCACTCATTACGGAGATGTCAACGAGAAGCTTGAGTCGGGCGTCGGTGAGCGGTATCTGTACCGACTTACAAAGTTTCGCCATCGGCAGACCAAGGATATTGAGAAGCTTTTCGGCATCAATGATGAGAACGGCCGCCTTCTTACGGACCGCAAGAAGGCATTGAAGCGATGGCGCGACTACTTTGAGGAAATCTCTACAGTAGAATTTCCTCATCCAGCCATCCCTTCAACGGCTCCAACCCACGGCCCCGTCCAGAAAATCACCGTGGAGGAGACTGAAGCGGCTTTGAAGAAGATTAGGCCAGGCAAAGCGACTGGGCCCGACGACGTAGCACCAGAACTGTGGAAGTCGAAGTTTTGGTACCCTGCTGAGTGGTTGGCGAGGTTCTTTAACCAGGTTGTGGCGGAGAAGAAGGTGCCTGAGTGTTGGCGCCAAAGCACGACGATTCCGATTTGGAAGAAGAAGGGCAGTCCTGCAGACTGCTCCAGCTACCGTCCAATTCGTTTGGTTTCGCACAGCATGAAGATCTTTGAGCGAATTGTCGACGGACGAATTCGTAACATCGTACAGCTTTCCAGCAATCAGTGCGGCTTCGTAGCTGGCTGTGGCACCATTGATGCCATACACGCCGCCCGACTCCTGTTAGAGAAGCACCGCGAGAAACAGAAGCCCGTGCATATCGTCTTCCTCGACTTGGAGAAGGCCTGTGACCGCGTACCGCATGAAGTGAGGGTAGGGTACGCCCTGCGTCAACATGGAGTTTCTGAAGAGCTCATAGAGAGGGTGCAAATTCTCTACTCTTGTCCAAAGAGTTGAGTTCAAGCTGCAGCTGGAACCTCGATGGAGTTTCCTATCTCTGTCGGGGTACACCAGGGTTCTGCGCTTTCCCCACTCCTCTTTGTTGTCGTCATGGATGCCATCACACGAGATCTTCAGAAGCCCGTTCCTAGGACGTTGCTTTATGCTGATGACGTATTGCTCGCAAGCGAAGATAAAGATGAACGCGAGCGAGAGGTGCAAGATTGATGTGATCGCTTGGAGCGGTTTGGACTCAGATTAAACGTGAAGAAGACAGAATATCTAACGATGAACGTTACTGAGTCTAGCTCCATCAAGGTCAACGGCATCGAGCTCCCACGCACACCTGGGATCAGCAGTCGCGTCTGACGGCAAACTGATGGTTGAAGTGAACTCACGCGTGAGTGCAGCTTGGTCCAAGTGGCGCTCGTTGACTGGCGTGCTCTGTGATAGGAAGATACTGGAGCGCTTGAAGTCAAAATAGAGCCGTCGTCCGGCCGGAGCTGAGTGTTGGCCTGCGACAAAGAAAACGGAAAGTCGCCTCAGCGTAATGGAAACGAAGATGCTACGCTGGACGGCAGGAGTTACGCGCCTGGATCGCATCTGAAATGATGCTATTCGGCAAAAGTTTGGTGTCGCGCCGATAGCTGACAAGATGCGCGAAGCTCGCTTACGATGGTACGGCCACGTTCTGCGTGGAAAGGAAGACAGCGTCCTCAAGATAGGCCTTAACTTAGACGTAATTGGAAAGCGGCCTAGAGGGCGCCCGAAGCAGCGCTGGTTAGATACGTTACATACGGACTTGAAGATTACTGGTGTTCACCCTGATCTGGCGCTGGATCGGGAAAGGTGGCGTGATAACACCAAAATAGCGGACCCCGCTCGATGCGGGATAAACGCTGAAGAAGAAGAAGAAGAAATCGGGACGTCCGAAGGAGGACGGTTATTTTTGCCAACAGCTCCTGCTCAGCGGTTGGACTTTTTGGGTTGTTGTTATATGTCATTCGAAAAAGAAAGTCTTGCTCTATAAGATTGTGTCGCGTTTATTGATTTCTATTGAATATCGACAAAATGCCAAAAAGAGAAAAACCATCTTCACCAACAACTCCTTTTTCTCTGATATTCGACAGAAATCAGCATGAGCCAATAAGCGCGACACAAATTCTTATTGAGCTAGACATTCTCTTCCGAACGACATATAGCACCAAGCAAAAAAGTCCAACCACAGAACCGGGGTTTCGGTAAGAATTCGGACGGAAAAGTCGGAACTCCCAATTTGATGGCCTAAAAATCAATAAAGCACAAGTGAAAAAATAGGACCAACACATATTCTTGTAGTACAGAACATTGCCTTCCAAATGCTATAAAAAACTGCGCAAAAAATTACAAACTTAAGCGGAGAGAACAAGTGTGCAAATGGCTACTTTTTCACTTTTCACTTCAACGACCTAAAAATTGACAAAATTCATGAGGAAAAAAGAAAGACAATACATGTTCTGATAGAGCAAATCATTCGCTTTCGAAAGCTATGCAGTGCTGTCCAAGAGACCGCCGGCGAAATCTGCAGTGAATCGTTGAAAAAACGGCAAGGACTTATGGACAATCTAATATCCTCGGCACTAGCAGCAATTTACAGTTTACCCTTTCCAAAACAATAGAGAGAGTTTTATTCGATCTGGGCAAGAATTAGTGTTAAATTTAATTGGAGAGTAAACAAAAAGCGACTCTTTTTACCGAAGTGATTCGTATGGACGTTTGTGCGGCCTCTGCCCCACCCAAGCCCAGAAATCCCATAGTGAATTCACTGCAGCTGACAAACATGAGTAAGGGATATAGGACGATGGTAGTGTCGGATGCGACACGCATTCTACTCTTACGTGATATGCTGGGGGCATTTTGAATGTGTTTTTGGCCAATACAATGAATTGCGGTGGTCAGCCGATGGACAATCCAGTGCATTATCCTGCCTGGAAAAGTCTGGAACCGATACATCGAGCCCGAAAGAAAGGAAGGCTTGATTGACCTGGAGGGGAAATCCAAACCAAGAACACTGAGTAGGAGAGCATGCGATAGGCGGCATGCCTTGAAGAAAAAACACCAATAAGAATGTTAAAAGTGGCTTATTTGACATGTAACATGGATGATGTTACAATTACTGACCTACCATTGAAGAAATAATGGTTTAAAAGTAGCTTCAAATTTTGTTGTTTGTTCGTTATCCGTTTCTCCGTTATCCGGCCATTTTTTGGGCAAAATTATCCGTTATCCGTTATCTGGGTTTCAAAATTTTATTATCCGCTCATCTCTGATCCACACCCGTGTGCTTCTTAAAGAGGCTGACAACCACATAACACGATGATCCCTGTCCACCCGAGCCGTTTAGCGCCTGATTCTCTAGGGTGTAAGTAAGATTTTCCCATTCAAAGTTCGTTGGATTGAGCCCATCAATTTCTCCCGCCCACTCAAATTTCCTACTTCCTACACTCTTCCAAGCTGTTGGATTTTTATTCGAGTGGTAGCAGAAGTTGAACAACAAACACAGCGGTAAGGAACATACACATCCCATTTCTGTGGTTTATGTAAGTGGCTTTTACCTACACTATCTGTCGATTAAAACTGCGGTGAACTTTTCGAGACCATGGCGCGATCTCATCTTTTATTGCGCTATATGCTTGCTTATTAGCTAGGCTGTAAGTAAGATTCTCCCAATCGAAGTTTGTTGTGTCGAGCGCATGCATCAGTTTCTCCCGCCCACTCATGATTCCTATTTATCGCTTGGGCCCCTTCCAAGACGTTGCGATATTTATTCGATTGATAGCGTAAACTTAACAGCAATTACAACTGTGAGGAACACACATCCCCACTTTTGGTGGATCAATTAGGTGGCATTTTTGGAGTGCATGGCGCGATCTCATTATTTAATGCGCTCTATGTTTGCTTCTTAGCTGCGGGCTGTAAGATTCTCCCATTTATTATATTATTTCGGCTGAGCGACTTTTATTCAATTAATAGCAGAAGTTGAAAAACAAATGCAACAGTGAGGAACATACATATCCCCACTTTGGTGATTTAAGTAAGAGGCATTCACACTATCAATCAAATAACCAGTGGTGCTATCGGTTTTCTCTCAGACCTAACCGATCGGGATTGGAGTTGCCTGATTGTGTTGGCCGACGAGAACATTCCACAGTAGATTGGGCGTTTTGATCAGGCAGTCGATATCGATCGATATTATCTATCATTTGAGTGGTGCTATCGGTTCTCTCTCAAACCGAACCGACCGAAATATCTATCTGACACATTGGAGGTAGGAAAATCAGAGAAAGAAAATCGCACCATATATAAAGGAGGGAGGCATAAGTCACTGTCTGCAGTGGTTCGTCAACAGCGGAAACCAAGTTCCCGTCCCACCCCCAGTTTCTCCCCACACTAGGCTCACGGAATAATTCATCCCGTGCGTTCCCTCAAAATTAGTGACTAATGAAATCACCTTCTCCGGAATTCGCCTCACCTAGCGGCTCGAAGCACGACGACTGGACAGAAATGTCAGACATTTCTTTAGACTTGACGAGCCGCAATAGGCTGTGAACACAACGGTAGATGAAGAAGGAGTGCTGAGGACATCTTTCTGCCTGCTATACTGAGATGTGAGTGGTACCAAGCGGAATCAGTCTGGAGTAGGCGCAAGTTTCAACGTGCCGGACGCTGGGTGAGGAAGCATCTGTAGCTAGGTTTGGGCTACGTCCCTAGCGTTGCCCGTCATGCCCGATGCCGGCGGAGCCGGCTAGCCCGGCGTGGCCCGCGGATGCGATGCCCGCGAAGCCGGCTAGCCTGGCGTGGCCCGCACACTCCAGCGTCGGCGCCGGCTCCGCCGGCGACCGACGCTGGTGTAGGTATACTAGAAGAGATGCCAACACATCAGCTACCATATTTCGCAACACAAATCACCGCAACTATTTCGCAATTTCAATAGGTATTTTGGTGCAACTTCTGTTTCCGGGAGCAATGCGGTAGCTTCCCACGGTTTTCTACTGTAGTTTGATCACAAAAAAAATTGCATGAAGTTATGAGGAAGTGATGTAATACCAACGAATATTAAAGTGCAGTCCAAGATCGATGGAGAGTCGTGCTTCTCCCCTGAAAAGAAACACTTTGGAGGCGCTGTCTAAAATAGTTTTTGGAGCGGCTTTTTGACTAGGTGTGAAGCGAGTAAGCACTGCTAGTACAAGCCCCAACTATATATCCACCAGTCGTTCAGCGGCCTAGCGGGCGCCAACTACTGGTTGGGGGCTTCGCCCCCAAACCCCGAGAAGAGAACACTCCGACCATCTTCTTTTCCCAACTTTTAGACCTTCATACCTCAAAAACAAACTTCAGATTCGTGTTCAGCGACCTCGATTACCCCCAGGGCCGAAGTTTCGCGCCGCTTGAACGCCATCCTCAAAAAATCGATAATATCGATCGATATCCATTGGTCGACTTCAGATTCGTGTTCAGCGACCTCGATTACCCCCCGGGCTGAAGTTTCGCGCCGCTTAAACGCCATCCTCAAAAAATCGATAATATCGATCGATATCGATTGGTCGGCTTCAAATTCGAGTTCAGCGACCTCGATTACCCCCAGGGCCAAAGTTTCGCGCCACTTGAGCGCCATCCTCAAAAAATCGATAATATCGATCAATATCGATTGGTCGACT
The DNA here is from genome assembly GCA_947359475.1 of Heligmosomoides polygyrus bakeri. Classification (NCBI taxonomy): domain Eukaryota; kingdom Metazoa; phylum Nematoda; class Chromadorea; order Rhabditida; family Heligmosomidae; genus Heligmosomoides; species Heligmosomoides polygyrus. The sequence continues at coordinate 66,252,656 of OX375865.1, read as the reverse complement.
TCAAATTCGAGTTCAGCGACCTCGATTACCCCCAGGGCCAAAGTTTCGCGCCACTTGAGCGTCATCGTCAAAAAATCGATAATATCGATCGATATCGATTGGTCGACTTCAGATTCGTGTTCAGCGACCTCGATTACCCCAGGGCTGAAGTTTCGTGCCGCCTGAACAAAATCCTCAAAAAATCGATAATATCGATCGATATCGATTGGTCGACTTCAGATTCGTGTTCAGCGACCTCGATTACCCCCAGGGCTAAAGTTTCGTGCCGCCGACGTGTTCGGCACGTCTGCGGCTCGCCATGCACGGTTGTCGACGTGTTCGGCACGTCTACGGCATCGCCAGGCACGGTTGCCGACGTGTTCGGCACGTCTGCGGCTCGCCATGCAGGGTTGCCGACGTGTTTGGCACGTCTACGGCTCGCCATGCACGGTTGCCGACGTGTTTGGCACGTCTACGGCATCGCCAGGCACGGTTGCCGACGTGTTCGGCACGTCTGCGGCTCGCCATGCAGGGTTGCCGACGTGTTTGGCACGTCTACGGCTCGCCATGCACGGTTGCCGACGTGCTCGGCACGTCTACGGCTCGCCATGCACGGTTGCCGACGTGTTTGGCACGTCTACGGCTCGCCATGCACGGTTGCCGACGTGTTTGGCACGTCTACGGCTCGCCATGCAGGGTTGCCGACGTGTTCGGTACCTCTCCGGCTCGCCATGCACGGTTGCCGACGTGCTCGGCACGTCTACGGCTCGCCATGCACGGTTGCCGACGTGTTTGGCACGTCTACGGCTCGCCATGCAGGGTTGCCGACGTGTTTGGCACGTCTACGGCTCGCCATGCACGGTTGCCGACGTGTTCGGTACCTCTCCGGCTCGCCATGCACGGTTGTCTACGTGTTCGGCTGCCGCGCCCCAACTCAAAGTGGGACGGACGGACAGTGTGACACACACACACACAGTGACACACACAGTGACACACACACACACACGCTTGCTCTTTTATATATAGTAGGATATCAGTGCTTTAATTATTGCAATAAAACCTCGTCAGAAGGCAATATTCCTTCTCTTCTGTTGCGGTAGGACTTCTTCCCTTTCCCTCAAGGCATAATAGTCACTTTGCTGTTTCAGCTGCTCAATTGGGCACTTAGGAATCACATGGAGTAGGTGTAGTTTTAATCACGGGGCTAGGCTTCAGCTCAAGTTCGACCATAAAACGTGTATGCCGAAATGATCCCTTTGGGATGAAACAGGTTAGAACAGATGTTCCCGATCCAGAACAACATCTTATAGATTAAGGGATCCAAACGGCACTGTTCTGGCATTCCGCCAGAACTGTCGGCTCCCCCTTTTATACTTCTGCTTGGGTGCTTATCTACTACTCCATGGCGAGAAGTCCGCCAGTGTTTACGTTAGCGTGACCTCGCCTGTTAGAAAGAGCTCACGTCAGTGTCTGTAGATTGAGCTCATATCAACATATTTCTACCACTAACACTACTGTCCCAATAAACCTTATTGTGGAGTCATCATACTCACAGAGGTAAGCACAAAGGAGCAGCATACTCCTAGTGCACGTCACAACGCCATCATACGCTCATAAACCGGGACATTTCTGGTGCATCAGCTAAATCTAGCCAAAAGTTAGCCTAGTCTAACTTATTCTTTCCGAAGCAACTAGTTCGCTTCACACCTTGCACTCGTGCGAGAAGAGGTTGGGATTTTTCCATACCTTGGTGCTAATAAGCCCTAAATTCCGTGCCCTGCCCAACAGCAGCTGCGCAAGAGGTTGGCCTAGCCAGTCCTTGGTGCTAACGCAGCCCTAAACATCGTGCCTTGCTCTACTGCAACTGCACAAGAGGTTCGGATAACGAACCTTGGGTCTCCAACAGTTCTAAAGATTTGTTTTTGTTCAAATAAAACAGAATAGCCTAAAAAAAGTTGCTCTTCTTCCCCAAGAAACGATAATGGCTGACGCAGAAATCATTAAAGAGGTTATTTAGAGGTATAAAGCGTATATGCAAAAGTCCGTATACTCTGACGACGATGGAAAACGTCTACAAGAATGAACAGGTAATTCAGTGCTTCTTAACTGTTGTTTGAGCCATATAAGGTCAGCAACTGGGACTTTGCAAGGCAAGATTGATAAGATGGAACAATTCTTCACTGCCATCGAGTCAAAATCGGAGCGAAATGAATTTATGTGAGAAATACAAAGAAACCCACTGCTGGGGTCTGATAATAGGCACAACATCATTTGCTTTAAAGATAGAGTCACATAGTACACATGCTGAAAGTGAGTTGCAAAAAGTACTGCTGAGGCAAAAATTGCCAGTAATACAGTATGCTGTATCCGAGCACAGCGATGGGAAATCTAGTTCCTTCCACGAAAGAAGCAATACCGCTATACCGCTGACGGAGAGTCCATGTTCGGTAGCGTTCCATCGGTAACGCTTCCACAGCTTAATGCATGCTCATTAGAGTTCCTCCCAGGTAATCCTGACTGGAGCAGCCAACTTGTTCAAGGTCTATGCGATAAAAAAGACAAGCAGTGGACGAAAGTCAGTCTCACTGACGTGGATGCACGCCATCCATTTGGATCATGCCTACCAGCAAATAACAGCCCAACCTTTGACTTGTGGCTATCGGCCAATGCTGGGAATGTAGCACTGTCAACCTGTAGCTTCACCGAAATGACAGGACATACCGGCAGACCACAAAGTACATGTGGGTAAGCTTTTCTGACTTCAAAGAAAAGCAGAATCCCTCGTCAACACGATGTGGAATGGAAGCCAAGAACGCGCTTCACTCTGTATAGATAAGTTGTACGCGCATGCGCACAATTTCTCACTGTACATCGCTGTCTGTCTTTTACTACATTTTTGTCTCAAGCATCGCCCACCAATCGTCACCTCAATTCTATCAACGTCATCCACCAATCCCTTCACCTCCACACCGAACAAACAACAAGGACGACGGACGATCAACTCAAACCAATGGCCAAAGCGAAGCCATAGGAACGACCATGGGAGCCTACTGCTGCCTTTCATGATGGCCCACAGCAAGTTTCGCTAATTTTGGCATTCCGCCAGAACTGTCGGCTCCCCCTTTCATACTTCTCTATGGGTGCTTATCTACTACTCCATGACAAAAAGTCCGCCATAAGTGTTTACATTAGCGTGACCTCCCCTATTAGAAAGAGGCCACACCTGTGTCTGACTATTGAGCTCGTATCAACATATTTCTACCACTGACCACTACGGTCCCAATAAACCTTCTTGTGGAGCCAGCATACTCACAGAGGTGAGCACAAAGGAGCCAGCAAACTCCTAGTGCACGTCAGAGCGCCATCATACGCTCATAAACCGGAATAAGCACGAAGTTTAGACTTGTTTGTGTTAGTCCATGCATTTAAACGTTTTCACTATCGTGAAAGAACAGCTGGTCAGCGTCGAAAACCATGAGAAAAGGGTCTTTAAGATTAAAGAGTTGTCCATCAGTAAATACAAATAAGTGGCAGTTAGGGTACCAGCCTTTATTGGCTTACAAGGATTTCGTACACTGGTGCGAGATGTCTAATGGTTGAGCAGATCTCGAAAAAAAATTGGCCTCTACAACCGAGGATCCTGGAACTTGATCCAAATGACGGTTGATCATGCTTCAGAAAGAGTATCGTTGGCACAACAGTAGTGTTGATGTTTTAGAAACCAGGAATGAGAATATCCCAGTTTATAAAGTTGTGCAGAAGTTGACTTCTACAGCCAAGGTGCCTGGATTTCGTTCCAGAGGAACCGTTGATTATGTTCCAGAACAAACTTGAGTAAAAATCTTTTGAAAATTTTTGCCATTCTACAGGCTTATTCACTTTTTATATCATCCAGTCGCGGCTATAGTAGCGACAACGGCTGTCACTGAAAGAAGCATTGTCGCCTGAGCACGTAAGGCTACTACCTGAAGCTTAGGTATTGGCCAGCCTATAATGTTGCTCGAAAGTGGTTTGATTATAAAGAACCACGCTATAGCGGGGCTATGTATACAAAACCAATTCATTCTATTCTCTATGTGCTATTCTAATGCATTGCCGAACTTGCCTTCCAACAATGCCTATGTTCCGACATCTTAAAGGGACTGCTTTGTAGTACATATAAACTTTGGATTACATAACCACACCATCTCATTGTGCTCTATATCTCACAGTCTTTAAATGTAAAATGAAGGCACGGCAAGGTAAAAGGACAAGCGAATTTCTAGTGGTTTTTTCTAGTTCTACACGAGTATTTTCTAGTGGTTTTCTAGCGAATTTCTAGTAGTTTTTTCTAGTTCTACAGTGACCCTCGGAGTGGTTCCCTCCAGATGGAAGCACTCAATAGTGGTTCCTCTACCAAAAAAGCACCCACTCTCGGACCCTAACAACTTCAGACCTATTAGCCTCACTTCAATTTTGTGCCGTGTTTTCGAAAAGTTACTCAAGAAACATATCGAAGCTCACATAAACTCTCTCAATATCATTCCCACCGTTCAACATGGATTTTGAGCGGGTATGTCGGTTGAAACTTCATTACTCTCCTGTTTCAATGAGTGGACCAAGGCTTATGATAGTAATTACTCTATCGATGTGGTCTATTTCGACTTTTGTAAAGCTTTCGACAAGGTTCCCCACGATTTACTTATACTCAAGCTGCATTCAATTGTTCTCAATCCTCGGATTGTTCAGTGGTTAAAGTCCTTCATTTCAAACCGAACATTTCAAGTTGCAGTTGGCACTTCTCTTTCTCCAGTGCATTCAGTTTCAAGTGGTGTCCCTCAGGGTGGAGTCCTTTCGCCTTTATTATTTAACATCTTCACCTCGGACTTGCCACTTGTGTTGGGAGACCTAGATGTCACCTGTTGCATGTATGCGGACGATATCAAAATTTTCAAAGTTGTTCAGGACAGTGACTCGGACTCTATCATTCAACAGGCCATAAACAGGGTCGATGAATGGTCTTCTCGAAATGGCCTCGCGCTATCAGTTGAAAAAACTCGTGTTCTTCCCATTGGAAAACTTCCTAGAAAATCCTCTTATACTTTATCTGGATTTCCACTGGGCGTTGTTAGCGAGGTGAAGGACTTAGGCGTCTCTTATGACAGTAATCTGAACTTCGATACGCACTATAAATCTATCTCAAGTAAAGGTCACCGCAGAGTCTATAACATTTTCAAGGTTCTTCACACTTCGGATCAAAACACCCTACTTAAGGCGTATAAGTTATACATTCGCCCTATACTGGAGAGCAGTACCACCATCTTTTCTCCCTTCAAAAAGAAGGATATCCTTGCACTCGAGAGAGTCCAAAACACTTTCACCCGGAAACTGTTCCTGCGTAGCTTCAGGCTTCCCTATAGCGATATCATGAATTCTACTGCTAGAAACCATGCCTCTTTGGAATGGAGAAGAAAGCGCTTTGATCTCCTCATGGCGTTCAAGATTTTTAAGGGATTAGTTGATCTCCAAATTTCTGATTTCTTCATTCCAGTAACTTCCCACACCAGAGGAGCAGCCTTAAAATTTACAACCTCATCGGCCAATACACAGATCAGGTCAAAGTTTTTCTCTTCCAGAGTTCGTACTGCCTTCAACCGTGTCCTTCGTTCTCCTCATTTCTCATCGAGTTATAATACGTTCAAAATGCGCGTTGCTGAGTTCATCACTTAATCTCTCATTGTTTGTGGCATTATAATCCCAAGTCTCTATTCTGTTCTGTTCTGTTTGGTTTTAGTTTTATTTATTAATTCCATTGTGTGTCGGTACTTGACACTCCTAAATAAATAATAATAAAATAATTTAGGGCACGCTTTTAGTATTTCATCTAGCCACGTCGTTTGCGAGTGCTTTTGATTTTTTTCCTTCGTTATTTTTTAGCAAGTTGTTTGTGTTTTGTTTATCTTTTGCTGTTTTTTTGTTGATAGTACTGGATCTGGTTTTAGACTTAGTTAACGATGTGATTGAGGTTATGCGCACCTTTGAGTGCAGTAAATAAACAAATGAACAAATAAATAAACTAGGTGTTCCTTGTCTAACACTCTGGTTGGTTGTTCATGCTTTAGATTGTTACTGTTAGGCTAACACTCGGCGGTGTCTAACTTCTAGTTCACCAAAGATAGATCCAAGCATGGATGGGAAATATGTATGCCAGGGCCTTTGTAATGGAGGTAGAATTCAGAGCCGGCTCATGTAGCCAGTTTCCCTGATTTTTGTCCGGATGAGTATCCCTGATCACGTAGATCAGAAGTGCGGAATATTCCAATTTACCAGTTGTCGCGACTCGCGTCCGACAAGTCCTCACAGGTCGCCGTCACTGGGCCGGTCCGTTCGATAGACCAGGTCAAACCTGGTCAAACGTGTCGATCGACACGTCGTCGCCGCCGAAGCTTCTAGAAGCCGGCAGAGACGGAGGGGGTGCGTGCCTCTGTCGTCCCTGACCGGCTTGGTCGCCAGTCCTGCCACCACCGCTCCCGCTAAGCTGTGGTCGTCCCCGGCCGCTCCCGCTGAGCGGCCGTGCTCCGTCGTCGCAGTCGCCCGTCGCTTCCGAGGGCAAATCCCATCCGTCGATTGGATCGACTTCGTCGCCATCGAGTTACATCTTCCTGGTCGCTATTGTCATCAAGTGTCATCATCGTCGGTAGCCGCCAGCCGTCGTCAGTGAGCCAAGGATCCGTCGCCGTCGTCGTTCCACAGGTAACGCGGGGCCTCTGCCTGGCCTCGTCGGTCCTGACTTGGCGGAGGACCTGCGCCAGGTAAGGCCCGCCGGTCGCGGTCCTGATTCCCTCAGTAGGTTGGGTGCAGACTGGCCCGTAACGCGTAGTCTAGGTCGTCTTCATATTTTGTTAATGTTATGTCGGTCGTTACTATTTAGCCAATATAAATTCATAATTCAAAAGGTTTAATATCTAAACTCGTGACGTGGTCTGCAAAGTTATCAGGATCAAGTCAAAGGTCATGTCAGCGTCGCAAATGGAGGGATCGCCGGGGGTCGGGGGACGCTTCGACCAACAGGGACTCCTCCGAAGGAAGTCGACATACAAAGAGACGCTATCATGTGGGAATATAAGGTCGCATTTAAAAAGGGCACGCGCCGATCAAGATCCGCTAAGGGCCTTTCGGGTAGGAATAACCGCGTGGCAGCGCAAGCCCACTGGTCGCGAGCCACGGATCCAACATGTCACAGCTCGGGTCGTAGAGGGGACCTCGGCCTCCACCGATGTACGAGCGGAGCTCTCCCTGCGGCACAACACCAGTGGTTCAGCGGCCTAGCGGCCGCCGACGACTGGTTGGGGACATACAGCCGTCAGAGCTGCCTGTCGACCGCACTGGCGTATTCTCAACGGCTTCGCCGTAGTGATAAGTCTCATCATCAATTTTAGCTGCAACCTATGTCATGGTTTCCACAGGAAGAACACTTAACTACGTCGATTGCAGCAAGTTAGAAAGAAATAGAGAAAATGAACGACATCCAAGTATAATTTGATCAATATTGATTGATGGTGATCGGTTCCTCAAAAACGAAGTTCAGACTCGTGTTCAGCGACCTCGATTACCCCCAGGGTTGAAGTTTCGTGCTGCTTGAACAACATCCACAAAAAATCGATAATATCGATTGATATCGATTGGTCGACTTCAGGTCCGTGTTCAGCGACCTCGATTTCCCCCAGGGCTGAAGTTTCGTGCCCCTTGAACGACATCCTCAAAAAATCGATAATATCGATCCATATCGATTGGTCGACCTCCTATTCTTGTTCAGCGACCTCGATTACCCCTAGGGCCGACGTTTCGTGCCCCTCGAACTACTTCTCAAAAAATCGATAATATCGATTGGTCGACTTCAGATTCGTGATCAGCGACCTCGACTTCCCCCAGGGCTGAAATTTCGTGCCCCTTGAACGACATCCACAGAAATCGATAATATCGATCGATATCGATTGGTAGACTTCAGATTAGTGTTCAGCGAGCTCGATTACCCCAGGGTTGAAGTTTCGTGCCGCTTGAACGAATCCACAAAAATAATAATATAATCGATAATATCGATCGATATCGATTGCATCCCCTGCTGTGAACGCCTCCCATCGATGATCATCTAAAGGCCCCCACAGAGTTTTGCGGCAGCGCCGCGGCCCAATGCTTAACCATAGGGCAGAGACGCAGAGCTCGCCGCCGGCGGCGTCTCTGCCCTATCCTTAACCATTGCGGCGAGCGGCGTTGCCGCAGAACTCTGTGGGGGCCTTAAATGCCCAGGCACGGTTGCCAACGTATTCGGCACGTCTACGGCCCGCCTTGCACGATTGCCGACGTGTTCGGCACGTCTACGGTATCGCAAATGTTCCGTTGTTGTACTTGGAGTAGAAATACAAAACGGAGTTTTTGCCGTAGTATACCGAAGGCGAAAGTGGTGTCTTGAATTTCTACGACTGTAGTGCCAGTCGGGACGACGCGGTGCGACACCGCAGGTCATGTGTCGCAGCGCGTCGGCCCCGATGGCCAGCGGATGCTGGGTGGCACCGCTGACATGAGGAGACGGTGCTTAAGACCCCCATTCCGGCTTTTTCTTGTCTGGTGACTCCCACCCATCCCGCCCATGTCGAGGAGGATGTTCGAGAAGGCAAGTCAGCACCATACATTACGTCATTACCTCACTCCCACCTCTCTGAAGGAGGACTGTTACCTAGAATTTGGGTCACATAACCCTTAGGTGCAATTGGAGTTCGCGATCCTAGTCAGCCTGCTAACTTATTACGGCATTTTGAGAAATGGTAGCCGATATCCCTTCGGGATTAAGGCTCACTCCTGTGGGTTCTTATTTAGTCACGAACGCGGAAAGGAGTCCTATGGCGGACAACGACGCAAGGAATATGCGACTTCAACAACGAAGCGCATTTAGAATTGATCAAAATCTGTTGTAGGATCTACAAATGCTCGTGCTCCTAGTTGTCGTGACTCGCGCCCGACAGGCCTTCACACGTCGCCGCCGTCGCTGGGCCGGTCCGTTCGATAGACCAGGTCAAACCTGGTCAAACGCGTCGATCGACACGTCGTCGCCGCCGAAGCTTCTAGAAGCCGGCAGAGACGGAGGGGGTGCGTGCCTCTGTCGTCTCTGACTGGCTCGGTCGCCAGTCTCGCCTCCACCGCTCCCGCTGAGCGGTGGCTCGTCCCCGGCCGGGCTTCGTCATTGTCGCTGCTCTCGCGCCTAAGGACAGGTGCAGTCCGTCCATAGGATTCAGCTTGGTCGCCGTGGAGATCCGTTCCCACCGCTGTCGTCGTCGAGTGTCTCCATCGGGGGTCGATATCAGCCGTCGTCAGAGGACCAAGGATCCTTCGCCAACGTCGTCGTCTGTCCACAGGTAACGCGGGGCCTCTGCTTGGCCTCGTTGGTCCTGTCTTGGCATAGGCCACAGGACCAGTCCCGGAGTGACTCCCCGAGTAGGTTGGGTGCAGCCTGGCCCTTGAAGCGTAGGTTAGGTCGCTTTATCATTTATGTTATGTCATATTGGTCGTTACCTCCTAGTAAGATAAACTTATAAAATACAAGGTGTAATGTCTAAAATGTGTGAGGTGGCCTACCAAACTATCGAGGTCAAACATAAGGCCACGAAGCGTTGCAAGTGGAGGGACCGCCGGGGGTCGGGGGACGGTCCGACCAACGGGGGTTCCTCCCCGAGCAAGTCAACAGAAGTCGAGATGCTAGCATGTGGGAACACTACGCTAGTGACGCTGTGGGACGCTAGTCACATGGGTCAGGCGCGCGGTAGTCAAGATCCGCCAAGGGCCTTAGGGTAATAAATACTGCGTGACAGTCTGAGTCCACTGGTGCGAGTCGCGGGTCTAACATGCCACAGCTCGGACCGTGAGCGGGTCCTCGGTCTCCACCGATGTACGGGCGGAGGACCCCCTGCGGCATGACACTAGTATTGCAACAAGTGTTAACTATAGTTCTTCGTTCGCTAGCGTAACTAAATGTATAAGGATCTTAAGCAGCTTTCACACTGCCGTTGTTGCTGTTGCGCAACCGATGCCGTAATGATGAAGCATACTGCAAAGACGCAGAGGAGCAACAGCAGCAACGAGGGGGGCTTTCACACCTCTGTTGCCGCAACCCTGCATCAGCAACACCGGCATCGGTTGCACAACGGTTTCGTGGCCTCAGTAACGTGGAATGATCGCCATCATTCCTTGTTGCTGATGCTCGTCAACAAACGATATCACAAGTCTTATCCCATTATCTTATCTCACCGCGTTGCGGCTGCAAGAAACATCGAACTCCGCCCCTTTTTCATTGCTCGTTGCTGCAACAGCAGCAACGGCAGTGTGAAAGCTGCCTTAGAATCATGGTTCGCTGCACCACTCCCCGTTAAACGCACACAAGCAAAAAACTGCGGACCAGTTGTTCGGGCGCGAAAGGTGAAATTTCAAACAGTCGGCGTAGGTGATGGAGCGGGAAATCCTTTATTCCAAGCATTACACGCGCGAACCTCTCGTCGCTCAGGGGAGGGGGGGGGGGGGGGGGGAGAGTCCGGGGCTTGGTTCTGCGCTCTTCGGACACAGAACTAGGCAAGGGAAGGAACTCCAGGTGTGGTGCAGCCAAGCTGGAAAATGCTCTCATTGCCCAGGAGGGATCCGGAGCTGGGTTCTGCGCTTATGAAGCGGTGAAGCGTATACGGTTGGAAGATGCGCAAAAAAACGCTTCAAAATCGTGTAGACGTCGAAACCCCTCAAATACCACGTAGACAGCTGAAATGCAAGAATGCCATGACGCAGAAAAACCGAACCACCGTCGTGGTGCAGTGGATGAGCACGAAGCAACTCGCTTATTCACTGCACCACGACTCGCTCGACGAGGCCTCCTTCGCGGGCCTACAAGAGAACGATCGAACGTCAGCGGGCGCACCGACGCGATCTTTAAGCTAGGAGGGCGCAGAGAGCAAAAGACTACGCTCACGATCGTGTGACCATGCTGCAACAACTCGTCTGCAGTCTTTTTGTTGTGCGCGTTTAACGTGGAGTCGCTGCATCTTGGTGTGAATGTGGTTCTCTAGCAATGGTATGTCTGTCAGTATTTTCACTCCTAGACTTAATTTATATAATGTAATAGTGCTCATTGTGATCCGCATACAACCTCAGGATGAATACTGGATGATACTGTACCGTGCTATACTTGATGATGCAGTGCTGTACAGCAGAAGGCAAGAAATAAAGCATTCTCCCCGCGATGACTCAGCGTATTCAATTACCGTCATTTGTTACCTTTAATCTAAAATAAGTAGATGTTAATACTTCCAAGGATCTCCCTCGGTAGAGAGCCTTCTGGCTCTTGTTAAGAGTAACCTCGGGAGGCTTGTCGCGTGGCCACGTCTCCGGGTGGTAGATAGGGGAATACATCACTAACCAAAGGGCCTGTTCATACTTCGCGACAGCAGCGACAAGAGCGACGAGAGCGTAGCGCGCGTGGCGTGCGCGGCGTGCGCAGCACGCGGAAGTATGAACAGGCGACAAGAGCGACAAGAGCGACTGGAGCGACGGACGTAGTGTGGTGTACGTAATTGCACCATAACATCTACTTTGTGGCGGAGGAGAGCCCAGATTTGGGCAGGGGAAGGAACTACAGGGTGTGACTTGAGTGACGCGCCTGTGTTAAAATTGCCTACATCCTGGAGTTCCCTCCCTTGCCCAATTCGGAAGCAGATAAAACACGAATACGTAATCGAAACAAGGAAATAAAACTGCATTCACATGCAATGTATGTAGCTACTCGCCGCGGCCGGCCACGATGACCCTCCCCCCGACCCTATTTGCGCCCTCACACTCAAAATGCACTCTTTACCTTTGTACGAAGAACAGCAGAACAGGAATCGTTTCCTTCCAGCACTAGTGCGGTGTAATTACGCACACCAAACTCCATTCGTCGCCCCAGTCGCTCCCGGCGCCGGCGCGAAGTATGAAAAGGCGATAAGAGCGACAAGAGCGACAGCGCCGGCGCTCGAGTATGAACACTTTTCGGCGGCGCGCGCTCGGTTTTAATCGATATGCATATTTTGCACGGGCGACAAGTCGCTCTTGTCGCGAAGTATGAACAGGCCCAAATGCGGCCATTTACTGCACAGAGACACAGATGGTATGCACGAGATGGAATCCTTGCTCCTGCTGTGTTGGGTCGACTCGTTGCTTGTGTGTGGCAGCGGCGTGTTCATGCAAGTGTGCGTGGAGGTGTTTGCGCCTGAGCGGATTGTAAATGTGTCGGCCCGGCCAAAAGCTTGCACTCGGTAGACTGGGAGTACAGGGGCAGTCTACCTGGCTGCCCGGAGTTCTTCGCCCGCACGACAGAGCCTGACTACAACGACGAAGAGGTCGAAGCCTTCTGTTTGGAGCTGGAGAAGTTCTACAAGGAAGACCACACCTTCTACAAGAGATCGTCGGCGACCTCAACGCCAAGATCGGGCCACGAAGGTAGCCGGAAGAACTTCACATCGGAACCTACGGTTTGGAGTGAAACGAGCAAGGTGAAATGCTGTCTGAGTTTATCATGTCGACCATCCATAGATACTCACAGCTCCAGAAGCCTCCCTCCGTACGATGGACCTGGGAATCCCCCGGTGGCCAGTTCCACAACGAATCGACCACATCATCTTCAACCGCAAGCTCAGCTCCTCACACGCTACCTTTCGGAGGGCAAGATTCCATCTCAGTGGAAGACCAGCAGGCAGGTCTTGCTGTACAAGAAGGGAGATGTGCACGATATTGGCAGCTATCGCCGGATCTGTCTGTTGTCCGTAGTCCACAAGCTGTTCACTCGAGTGATTCTGCATAGGATTAGTAGAATGCTGGACGAAGGACAGCCATGCGAACAAGCAGGATTTCGGAGAGGAATCAGCACGATCGATCAGATGCACACCATTGCGAAGCTCATCGAAGTGTCGCAGGTACAAGCTGCCGCTGCGCCTTATATTCATTGAGCTAAAAAAGGCATTCGACTCCATCGAAGCAGAAACGGTCATCGAAGCCCTGCTCACTCAGAGCGTTCCTACTCAATACGTCAGAGTCCTCCGAGAGCTGTACAGTGGATTCACGACCAAGACTCACCATTCTACAACGACGTCGTCATCGACGCGAAGAGAAGGGTTCGGCAAAGGAACACCACCATATACCTAACAGCTCTTCTGTGAAAACGAAAACGTCATGCTCGAACTAGAATGGGAAGACATGGGAGTGGAGACCGACGGCCGGCAACTGCACCATCTTCGCTTCGCTGACGACATCGTGCTCATAATACGGAGCACTAGCCAGGCGGGGCGAATGCTGGCCGACTTCGATCGTGTATGTGGATAAGTTGGACTGCAGCTGTACCTGTCGAAGACGATGTTCATGAGGAACGGACGAGTTTCTGATGCCCCATTCTCACTTAACGGAACGAACGTCTGCGAGTGCTCCAGCTACGTGTATCTGGGTCGCGAAGTCAATATGGCCAACGACCTAGCGCCAGAGCTGAGCTGGAAGAAACGAGCGAGTTGGAGAACTTTCAAGAGTGTCGAAGAAGTCGTGAAGAAGACGACGAGTCTGTCTCCGTGCTCACCTATTCGACTCTACCGTTCTTCCTGCCCTAACATATGCCGCAGATACCTGGGCCCCAACACGCGATCAGCGTCGCGCAGCGAGGAATCGAGAGGACGATGCTTGGAGTGACACGACTCACGGAAATGAGAGAAGGCCTCCGATGTTCCGTGCTTCGCCGACGTTCGAAGATCAGAGACGTTGTCGCGTGGGCCAAGTTGTCGAAGATTAGGTGGGCCAGCCACGTAATGCGATTCGCAGACACACGCTCCACGAGAGCCGTTACCGACTGAATTCCGCGGGGTGTCAAGAGAACACCAGGACGCCCACCAACACGTTGGTCGGACTTCTTCGTGAAAGCCCTGAACGACCAATATGACGCTCTTCGTATCTCTCGAGCGAAAAGGATCCATTGGAGCACTCTGGTGGCGCTGCTAGTGCTCCCTCGAGCAACTGTATGATCAGTGGGAGATACAGGTGACAGGTGAAATGCTAATCTTTTAGTGACCAGACTAAATAAAGAATGTTCTTGAATATTCCATTATTCGAAATTCGCCCTCTTGAAAATCGAATGATATTCGATTGCCCGAAATGAAAATTGAATAATACTCGATCATTCGAAATTCGACTATTCTTCCCAGTAGCAAAGATATGCCACCATTTTGGACATACTACCAGAAACACCAGTAACAACGGCTACGTTAGACGTGCATCTAAACGAGACGTGAGGAGCGAAGCAAATCGTGAATCTGAAATTGGAAAAGCCACAAATATAAGTCTTGAGCAACGCTTCGAGGCATCCCCAAGCCTTCAAAACTTCCATGAAAACAAATAGTAAATTATTCACACTAGCTTACAGTACCTCAACACGCTCACGGTGTAATCAAATTCCTTACCCCTAATACACTCCAAAGATATTCATTTCAATCGCCCACAATGGATATTCTGTGCCTTACACCAGCACTACGTGGAGTAGTAATAAATATTCACCAGTCATCAAATATGTTTACTGAAAGCTATCTTAGAACAACATTTGAGTCAGTCCGAAAAAATGGTTCTAGAAACACTTTATGCATTTTGGCGAAAAGGTGAGGATCAAGTCCATACACCACAACAATCAGATAGAAGAGCGCAGCAAACAATACAGGAATGCGTCGTCAAGGAAAGCCACCCGAATGGATTTGATCTCGAGAACCTTACAGCGGGTAGCAACCCTCATCACCGCCCATATTCCTTGTTGTTGTAGTCATCCAGGGAATAGAAAGATGCAGCCACCGATCGACCTCCGAAAAACCGGCCGTTCATGACGACAAAGGCCTTGATCGCCTGCGCAACATTCGTAAACTCGACAAATATTCGAACGGCGAGCTCATCACTGGCGCCATCCATCTGCAACGAAACCAGAATCGGACGAAGAAACGTAGAGCAAGATATGGCTAACTAATGTTACGAAGAGTGGAGTCTACCTTGTGAATCATGACGGAAGCTACTTGTCCGTATTTGGTCATCTCCTCACGAATTTCTGGCTCCAGCTCATCGTCAACCTCGTCTGGACCAACCATGTTCTGGAAAAACGCTGCCGAATTAATAGCGCACTCTTCACAACTAAGCAAAGAACCCTGAGAACTGAGTATTTTCAAGTTATCAATTATTTTCAAAACAGAAACAGCTTCAACACCTCGTCTTAGATGGCACAATCAAAACCTAAACGACCAATAAGAAAGGTCGCCTGGTGATTCGACTACTACAAACGATGACTACAACCAAAATGATGCAACGATAATATCCTGCAGAATAACAATAACCCAATTACGGTGATGTTACCTTGCATATTTTCACTTTCATTTTGCAAATGTTCACCACAGAAACAAAAAAATGTTTTGATGGTACACAACATACAAAGCCCTACGAGGTAGAGTACGAATAACAGCTGGTAACAACTTGCCACTGCCCTAGCGCATTCACTCCTGCCCTAGCGCAGATGCGCACAATTCTAACTTAGTGGAAACCTGGGTCTCTTAGCAGGCAGGTAAGTGGTGAGAGTACGGGGGATCCACTCGCCCATCCCATTTTAGAGGATGTTGAGAGCTGACCAAGGCAGGAAAAGTGGGAAAATTCCCACAAATCGCCTGGGCAATTTAGTGCAGAAATGTATATGCTCTACACTACGAATTCGAAGCGAGTTCGCTCTTAGGCCTATGTTATTCTTAGGCGATGCTGTTGTTGGCGACCGTGTTGCGCGGGCTGCTGCGTAGCACCCGCTCAACACTGTCGCGATCTCGCCGACAACAGTGTTGCCGAAGTATAACATAGGCCTTACTGGTCTTCTGTCATAGGCGATCGCACTCTGGTAATGGTGGGTCTATGCAGACTATGCCTTCATAGCACACTTCTGCCAAGCTGGTAATTTCTTGAGCACACGATTTCTAAATCAAATATATTAGATTAGTATGAAGAAGCAGGGAACTAAACTTTGTGGTTCGTTTCGCCAACTTCATTCAGACGAACCTTTTTAATTATAACACCTCCCCGGTGGCTCAAAATCCCAGTTTTTTCTTCTCTAGAACCATATTTCCTTCGTTTGACCCCGTCCACCACTCCCCTCCAAGAAAAAACGGAGTCAGTTCAGCCCTAACAAAGAAGTTGAAGACTATTTTTGAAATTTCGTCCAAACCGCCAATGTCTCGTTTTACATCTACTTTTTCCGGGCTTCCTTTTCCCTTTCCTATCTTTATTTTAAAATGCCGTGAAACGTTGAATCTAGTGTAACCATCGGAATTAATCTTACTATGTAAAATATAGCTAATCCGTTCGTGCGCGTATCAGTGTGCCGCAGTTTTACCTGCAGGAACCTCTACACATGAAAATGAATGAACCGTAAACTCGACGAAGTGAATTCACACGTGCAACTCTGCTGCGCCACCCCTGAACTGACTGTCCCCGTGCGCATGATGGACACCGCGGCAAGAGTCGCGTCTTACCATTACTGTCCGATTTCATCACCATTTTTGCATGAAGCTGATCATTCGAGGTGGGAGTCATGTGAATATGCTGGCCGTTCAACAGACTTCGACTTCACAAATACAGAAATAGATTGGCTCTTACCCAGAAGTGTTGCGAAACCCCATCCGGTAGTAGCCAAAACGTTAGATTACACACTTCGGAGTGGTGATCGCACAATTTTGGTAGAGGATGTAAGCACTTCATATGAACCTTTTTGAAGGTCACACTACCACTACCAATCTAGCGAAAACAGTTCTTTCTCCTGTCCTGAGGGTTATGCCTGAAGAAGAAAAAATGAACCGCTGATGGTGAGTACACCGCTGCACGTCTGGCTTTTAGCATACGATAAGTTACATGAAGGCTAAAGCCATGGAGATGGGGACACTTGTTCACAAGTCCGATTCGCAACAAAAAAAAAACTCCAGATAGTGTTAATATTGCGGTACCAAACCAGGTTGTAAGGTGGATCAGTTTATTGAGCGGCCTCACGTTTTGACCTGTTCGTCGTCTTCAGAGGCCCGCTGATCCACCGTTGACGCGACGTCGCTACCGCCATCGTTCGTAGCCGAGTAGTGAAGATACTAGGCTACTAACTTAAATGTGAAAGGAAGAGTGGAAGTTTCCCCTAGCAGCTGAAAACACGCCTCCTTATGGCATATCAAGCGCGAGCTCCCCTTCTCAATCTATAGTATCGAAGGCTTATTTTTCAAAGGCGCCTACGCGTACGTGGTTAACACTTTGGTATTTTTATATCAAGTATCTTATACACATTGGAAATCCAACAACTCTTATTCGTCTGTATAGGTCGGACGTTTTTCCCCACCTGGAGTACTGCTCCCTGATCACGAGTCCATTAGCTAGGAAACAAATGCTTAAAAAAGAAAAAAGTAGAAACGTTCTCTTGATTAGTCTTCTCTTACATCCGGGTTTTATGTTGGCAGCACCCCCGTTTTCTGCCTTCGCATTCTTCGAGGTAAAGTAAGGCAGACACTCATCAAATAATGGATCTATAGTCTTTTCAGCTACCCTTCAAATGGATTCAAACTTGATTACGGTAAGTTGCGGAATGAAACATGTTCGAGAACATTCCACCCCCTACTCTTTAGAATTGCTGGGTGATCCCATCTTTTACAAAGCGAGTTACTACAGTTTCAAAACCTCCACATTTTCAAAAGAAAGCAAAGAACCAGTTCCCAGCGCTCGCCGCATCGCTCATCGCTCTACAAGGGAGCGCGACGGCGACCCGCTCAGGACCAGCGCTAAACACCGAGCGCGACGCGAAAAAGTGCCATGCCAGCGATGGGCGCGGGAAGCCGACTGCCACTGCTGCGGCGGCCACTGCGATGGAAGTATGCTCCCGGCCTCATGCCTTCAGTGGTGAAGAAAACCCTATATCTGGAACAGCATTTGAAGAAACTCATTTTAGCAAACAGGGCCCACCAAGAACGTTAGAAAAGGCGCGATGACTCGCTGTTTGGAGCACTGGTTCTACTATTATCACTTCCTGGTTGTGCCAGTTTCTTTTGTGGCTGTTCTAGCACGAGCAATTATAGTGCATAAATAAAAATTAAAATCCACTGATTCAAAATGTGATTTACGTTAGAAAACCATTGCACGCTATCGAACTTGTAACTTCTCCAAGACCTTTAGAACGATCATTTGGCTCTTTTGCATGCATACAATACCTATGTCAGACACATGGAATTTTGTACTTCCGCTTTTAACACAAGCCTGAAGAAACACACCCGACTGCTCGAAAGCCCTCAAAATAATTACACGCTTAAGATGTTTGAGAGGTGCTCTAAAGCTGGAGATGCCACCACTTCTAAGGATGCTGTGAGGGCTAAGCAGCTCTTCTTACTCTGTATACGAAAGAAGAAAGCAGACTTGATCCGGCTCTTCAAATTTCGTACAAAGACGCTTTTCTATTAGCAGCGTGGAGTTAAATATTAATGTTAATAATATGTTGTAGAACAAAGACTTTTAGGTGGACGCCTATTCAGCAGGGGTTGGTACATTGGAACTAGACTTGTTTGGAAACGATAAACACCGACTTTTTCAAGTTCACTGTTCACCGCAAGTCATTATATATATAGGACAAAAATGCGGTCAAATTATCTTCTGTAGGAGCAGAAGCGCATTCTGGAAAGGACTGACTGACGCCGACCTTTATCCTCTATCTCAGAGTTCCAAATTCACAGGTAGGGTCTAAATTCCTCTTACCGGAACCCTAAGGACCTCAACCTAGCTACTGGAGATTACGAATCTTCTGCTAACGTGTATATGTATTAGTTGAAGTATGTTCTAGTTCAAAAAGAATTTTTGTAAAGGCATCAGGTGTATATTTCAAGATTTTCTCTGCATCATGTTTCCAACCTGCGTGATTGATTGTAATCCACGCCTGTAATGAATGATGTATTATCTAGCCCGCGTTTTGAGGTTGCTTGATGAGAACTACAATGGGGCGGTCCCGACAAAATGTCGTAATCTCTTTAATTGACAAGGGGCATAACAACAAGTTACATCAAGACATTACTGTAAGCATACCAACCGTCAACATTAAAACTTTCGTAGAACTTCGCATTGCTTCTGTCATATTGATTGGTTGCACGCCCATGGGAGGACCTGAGGAAGCAGGTGGAACACCTGCAATAAAGCCTGAAACTGAACTAGCAGAGACAATAAGTACGAAATACCTTGGCTTTCGTTGATTATAAGGCCAGCATTCTTCCCGAGTTTTTCGACAGATAAAGCTGTACTCATCCCTTGTTCGTCGCGACCTATAATACAAAAGCTATCGTTACCTTTACCACCACCGCAGACACACACTACGCGCTGCTGACAGACTCACCAAGTCCAGCGCCATGCTTATATCCAAATTTGCTCATGATGTTGGCGGCAACACCAAGCCCTTTAGAGGTCGCTTTGCCAAAGGAAGGAAGAAACGCTGGTGGCGGCATTGAGCTCGACGGCGAATTCGACTCCTTCAACAAAAATGAACAGACCTTATAATATGGGTGCAAGAAGAGAACGAGATGGTACACAGTTGTTTTGAAACACATCACGTGCTCTATTATAAACGTTTCTATGCTTGTGCTACATCGTTGAGACACAATGAAGCGATTTAAAGTGGTGGCGAAGTGCTCAATGCCAATGCCTTCGCTCGGCCAAAGAGACTCCTAAATCGTTGCGATGGCTTAATGCCTACTTGACCCAGTTCGCATTCTACGCGTTGACGACCGCGCGATTTTCGCGTGTCTGTTGGAACCAATCGATTTTTTGCTACGCCGAGAATACTTGATAACTGAAGCCAATACCTGTCGAGAAGCTCAATAAACCGAACGTAGTTTTTGTGGACCACGTATTTTACAAAAAAATCTAAAGACGAAGAACAGGGTAGGCCATAAGTCCTGCAACAAAAGCTTAGGCAGATAAAAAGGCTACGAATATACCAAATTTGGAAGAATTTTAAACACTGTTTGCCCATGGATTTTAGATTATGGGGGAGCGGTATTGTTCTTAAGGGGCCACTCCTGATTTGATAAGAGCGTTCAGATCGTGTGTGTAGCTCTGCAGCCCGCGTCGCAGCGCCTCCTACGGAACTTTATTCCTTATTCGTTCCAAAGAAGATATCGGACAATAATTTTTATATGCTATATAGAGCAGAGCTTTTCCTCTGATATGGTAAACAAATGAAGGTCAAAAATCTGAAGATGTAGGAATTTCACAGCTAGTCTTTTCCATGTACGATGTTCGGCAGATGGATAGAAAACCGCTACCGCGTCCTTTTCCTTTTTTTTCTAGAAATCATCACTTTACCAAAATGTGCATTTTGCCTTTAAACAGCGACCCCTCGAACAAATATTTTTTTACAGATTTTTCCTTATTTTACACAAAAATCTAGGGTGCGAGGGGAGACATTTTGGAGAATCGTGTATGCGTTCATGCGTAGCCACTTTTTATATCACGTTCCCCAGAGGTAGTGCTAAACGCACTACCATTTTGAACTTTCTGGGATCGCTCAGCTTTACTAAAATTTTCATCCAGTGAAGCGGTGGTTGAATACCCAGCCTGAGTGACGTGCTCCAACTCCGCCTAAAAAATTTTCTTTCTACCCTCTTATCCTCATCACTGAGTCTTCGCCTCAATATTGAGCTTGTAGAAGCTTCCTTTTAGTTTTCTAAAAACTACATATTGCACAATAATAAATAGATTACGCACACGGCCGAATATTGCATTTGTTCCAGGTGGCTGCTGCTTCGTGTGTGATCAGCAAATTAATAGATTTCTTCTGTCGCAGTTCAGATATTCATCTAATATTTACTCTTGAGAAGGCTCTGAATTGCCTTATACGATACCATAATACCGAACTCTCAACCACCAATCTCCCGAAATTTATCCACATCGGAAAGGGAGTGCCCTACCGCGGACCAGGGGAAGATTTTCGGTAGTTTTACGTCAGAGCGCACTACTTTCCAATAAAAGTAGCTGCAGCCATTATACTTGCAAAGAGAGTAGCACTAGAGATATGCTATGTAACAGTTTGGTGTGGTTCTCTGCGATTGGAAAGACTCCTAATAAGTCGCATAATTTTGTTGCAAGACTTATGGTACACCCTGTACACATACAGGGTGGACCACAAGTCCATGCATAAAGTTCCCTCGAAAGATTTGAATCCGGCTAGAAAAATAAATTACAAGACCGAGACGCGATATTGTGTCACAAGGTGCCACGCGGTCAAAGGGGTGTGGCCCCACATCATGTCACACGGTGACCAATGCGTTAAAATGCAAAGATGCGAATGTACGATTCCGAGACGGTATAGCATCCGTCGGCTTCAGCACTCACCTTAGGAGGTGATGAAGGTTCCAGGAGTGCCTGTGGCGGAGCAATAGCTGCGCCCTTTTGCCTCTTCTTTGCTTCCTCCTTATGGTCACGGCTTAGCCTTTACATCATGACATTAGGGTCCATAAATGAATACCACCCTTCCAACACTCACCTCTCTGCCACCTCTCTTGCAAGCTTCTCGCGTGCCTCACGCTCCTCCGCTTTTCGCTTGAAAGTAATGTACTCGTTCGGAACCGCAGGCTGGTACTCATTCTTCACTATGTATTCGCCGAAAAGGTTGACCTGAACTCAGAGCACAACATAACGGCCGGGATTTTATCCATGCTTCGCCTTAAGGCTAGAGTGTTGATGTCTTACGCTATCATCCACGGCTCCTTTGGGTAAGAAAGACGGAGGAGCGCACTCCGTAATGGGCAAAGCACGGACAGGCTGTATTCGGCGCAGATTGATGCCCGCCTTGTTGCGAGCGGACAGGTCAACAACCGGTGCCACACTGGTCCTTTGCTGCGATTTCATGATTATTCCAAGGAACATCAGCTCTGTACCAACGCCTCACCATTCCTTGTTGGATCTGGACCCTCTTTTGAGCTATTTGCGCTTGTAGAAACTTCATCGTGATATCAGCAGATCCTAAAGCAGTGCAACGTGTTGCCTATAAAGCGTGTCACCTATCTTCACAACGCTAAAGATTGTCTGCAGATTCAAAACTAAAAGACGACAACTTTTTACCATGAGATTTGGCCATCACAACCGTAAGAGCTCCTACCCGCCCACAATTCCAAAAGAATTTTTTCTCTGAGACACCTACAATGCAGTTATAGCCTATCGAAACTCCAGACTGTTTGCTGTGCATCCCTTACTAGAGAAGGGTTTCGAACTTCCGTGGAACTTCAAGTTGAGACCAGGGTCATTAGAAAGAGCTCGGAATGCTGATCACGAATATGGGTGTCAAAATTGCAAAATGAAATTCCCGAGCCTGCCAAAATCTGGTGACCTCACCACAGGCTGCCCGTGTGACACAGCTGGCGCGAGAGTGGTGAGTCATCGGGGCTCCGCAAGAAGGATCCGCTGAATGCGGCGGTGGCGCAGGGGATGTGCTCTTGCTCGTCAGATACGCCGTCGTTGGTTCGGTTCCCATCGCTGCCGGCTTATTTGCAACTTATAATTTATCTTCGAAATGACCTTTATGCTGAATTATGACATGTGTCTGATTAAACATCGCTGATTCAACCTCTAGACGTTTTTTTTCCTCGGCCCGATGAAAAACGTTATGAAAAGGGTCAGGTCGTTTGCCACGGCAAATAACGTGGAGTTCAACATAACCCAGAAAGACAACCTACTGAAGGTTCTATCGCAGATTTCTCGTATGTTTTGTTCCCCTAGATTTTCAAGGTTTTTGAAATACTCATGGCATAAGATAGGTTACATTGATGATCACCCAGATATGTTTGTCACTCCTGGTGAAAATTTGTTTGATCTTGCCACAATTGACTGTTGTGTTGCTGGTTGTAGAGAGGTTGCATGTATAAGATGAGCAGTGTGTGAGCAACATGTCTGCTTCACACTTTTTTGCTTTGTTCCATGAATGCCAAGGTTGCTATAAACACCTTCAGCTGTTCAGCTGACTCTATTTGTGCAAAATAGTAAATAGAGATGTCACTAGAGTAGTTTTTTGCCTTCCAGCATTTTTACAAACGTGTATGGTAGTTTTTCCGACTATTTAATCAGACACGTGTCATAAATCAGAATAAAAGGTCATTTCGAAGATAAATTATGATTTGCAAAAAACGGGCAGCAACGGGAGCCGAAACAACGCCGTCGCACCTGACGAGCAGGAGCATTACCCCTGCGCCATCGCCGCGCCTGGCGACCCACTCTTACGCAGCTCCGATGACTCAACACTCTCGCGCTAGCTGTGTCTCACGGCCAGCCTCTGGTGAGGCCATCCGATTTCGGTAGGTCATAACTCGTTCAGAAACTTTATTTTGCAATTTTGACACCCATATTCGTAATCAGCATTCCGCGCTCTTTTTAACCCTTTCACGACATTGTCCGACGATGCCGTCGGACACCATCATGAAAATATTTCATGGAAAACTATCAAGCGTTTAATAGTACAACATTAGTCAATGAGTCCGCTAATATCTACCGTCAAGACGGTCCTTGGGAAACTTCATTCGTTACTGTTTTTCGTATTTAACAAATAATACGAATAAAATAATTCAAATAATCAGCGCGCGGGAAAAATGCGCACTGTCCCACGCGGCAGTCACCCGATAATCGCGCGTGTCGTGAAAGGGTTAATGATCTCGTCTCAACTTGAAGTTCCATGAGAGGTCGAAAACTTTCCCAGTTATAATAAATAGAATCTTACTATATATAATCGGATAATTTCACGTGTCCGTCACTAGGAGGGGGCTGAAGTGAAGAGATGCCTACGACAGTGCGGCTGCTGACGCGGAGGAGAGCACAGATTTGGGCAGGGAAAGGGACTCCAGCGCGTGGCTCCAGTGAAGCATCCGTTTTAAAATCTCCTACATCCTGGAGTTCCCTCCCTTGCCCAATTGGGAAGTAGATAAAGCACGGATTTGTAATCAAACGAAGAGATAAGAGTGTATTAACATTCGTTGTATGCAGAGACGTACAATGAGAGCGCGCCACGGCGCGGCATGGTGACCCCCGACACTATTTGCGCCAGTCATTGGGATGGTCATACAGAAGCAAAAAAGAAGAGTGCGAGAGATCCTGAAGCGGACGAATACGAAAACGTAAACGACGCGTTTTCCCTAAATTGTTTCTCCCTCACAATTAAATGTCTCACAAAAAGATGGAGTGCACCTTCGGTATTCATAACGCAGACACCAGAAGGGGGTAGCAAGAATTCAGTTGTGAGCAGCCAAGTCGTTATACGGTGTGACATCGACCCCATGAGAACTAGCATTGAATGAAGCTAAGAAAGGGGTTGCTGCAAACCATTCTAAAGGATGGTTCAAGGAGGACAATCTCAGGCATAAGAAGCCATGGAAGGAGTGAGCAACGAGGAAAAGCAACATCACCAAACTCTCTCACGAGTACGCATATACCTAAACATCGAGTGTTGAGGCTAGTGACTAGTGTTTCTCACATGCGACTACGCATAGAGTAATCATGGATTCGAGAGAGGGTCGATACTGAACCCGTTCCTATAGGCAGAGGCCCGCCCCCATACAAGAACTCCAGAACACGGCCCTCCTAACACACCTGCGACAAATAAGGTCACATCTTGGAGATCCTTCCCTAGCCCATCTCTGCGAGAGCACATAGCCCAACCAAAAGAGTAAATTTTTTGCGCATGGGCCTTCTGCTCCATAAATACCATCAAGCCCTTCGCGAAAATGTCGAACAATGCTGTTCGACGTTTATTTGCCGTACTGGACCATTTCACACGATGCTGAACGAAAGCGTAACAAATTTCGCAGAAACCATTCATTCGGTTTTTATTACTATACACTGACTAATTAGCTGGTGATGTCGCTTTTTGGTTGACTTTTATCAAAATAAATATTGACTGAAAACAATGTCGGGTGCGAGGAGTGTCGCGGTGAGGATAAGACTAAGTTCCCGTTAAGATTGAGGACATCAAGTACAGAGTATACCGAAATCCTGCGATGCGAGTAACTAAATACAAGACAACCGTATATTGTACCGCAGCGTTTGTTTAGTATACCCGAGTTCGTGCTTTCACACAACTGCTTTTTTAAACATTTGAATTCGAATACATTCGAAAAACGCGATTTTTCAAACACTCTAATCCGAACAATCTAAATCGGTTGGTGATGTTCCATGTATCTATTTGAATGAGTTATTCGAGCACAACTATGGCGGATATTTCGTATCAACTTTTTTCGACTGAAGTTTAGCGATGAGCTTACGAACATTCAGAAGCTAGCGGATAGGGAAGTGTTTCAGGGCCGGTCTCCTACCACTTGACAACTTTATGCTACTGTACTACTTGTTTAGTCTTTGCTCCATACTTCTCCAACATGACTGAAGCATGCGCAAAGGACTCCTGCCGAGCGCATTTTGTTCACCTCGTTAGGTCTTTCAAGACTAGCCACTCGAACCTGTTTCTCAATGTTATCTTTACGAATGGTATTCACCTTTCTTCACTTGCCGATACACTTACAACCGGAAAAAACCCGTCCGAGTTGTCCGGTGTGCAACGCCCACAGCCGCACGACTCAAACCTTGTTCTATTAGCCATGGATCGCCCTTACTGCAGGCTCTATACATTGAAGCCAGGGATGAAGGACATTAACGACGCTACGATGCTTTATGAGATTTTCTGCCCATCTGAAGCCCCCCCCCCCCGACCCTATTTGCGCCGGAGAAGCATGCGAGCAAATATCACTGGCTGCAGCGACTGATTAGGGCCTGTTCATACTTCGCGACAGCAGCGACAAGAGCGCAGCGCGCGTGGCGTGCGCGGCGTGCGCAGCGCGCGGAAGTATGAACAGGCGACAAGAGCGACAAGAGCGACAAGAGCGACTGGGGCGTCGGGCGTAGTGTGGTGTACGTAATTGCACCATAACGTCTACTTCGTGGCCTAAAATATCAAGTGAATAGAGGTCTTCACGTCTAACTTCAACTTCAATTGCATCAGTTTTTGGGAACTGAAACAGACACAGACAAACAGTTATATTAGTAAAAAGTTTCCGGAAACTGAGACAAACACAAGCAAACAGACATATTTTTAGTCAAAAAAAGTTGTTAGAGACTGAAACAGACAGAAGCGAACAATCATATTACCTACATTGTCAGTCTGGCACTCAAAATAGACATAAATGCCCTTCTACCTTTGTGTGAAGAACGTCCGAACAGAAATCGTCTCCTTCCAGCACTAGTGCGCCTTCCAGAACTAGTGCGGTGTAATTACGTACTCCACACTCTGTTCGTCGCCCCAGTCGCTCCAGTCGTTCCCGGCGCCGGCGCGAAGTATGAACAGGCGACAAGAGCGACAAGAGCGACGAGAGCGACTGGAGCGACACCGCCGGCGCTCGAGTATGAACAGTTTTCGGCGGCGCGCGCTCGGTTTTAATCGATATGCATGTTTTGCACGGGCGACGAGTCGCTCTTGTCGCGAAGTATGAACAGGCCCTTAGCAGAAGGACAGGCAACTCGGTCCCGTAACGATTTCCCTGAATTTCCCTTTGAAACTACTGTGGACAACTCAGACGGTTTTTTTCCCGGTTGTAAGTTTATCAAACACTCTTTCCTTCTTTCCAGGTGTGTGCACGGGAATTTGACTTTGAAATTTCCGAACAGACTACTATCTCAGAAGAAACTTGCCTTTTCCCTGAGACGGTGAGTCCTCGTCGTCATCATAGAGCGGCATCTGTAAGGTTCTCCATCAGCACAAATCAAGAGAAAGGAATAACTCGTGAAACAAGCGTAGTGCATTTATGGTTAGCACAGGGTGTCTCAAAAAAGCATATACACTGTTTGGAAGGTGATAACTATGCTCACAGTAAAGCTACTGAAAAGGTCAAGCGCTCAGAAGAAAGCTTAAGGAAATTGAAATTTTCTGACATATGAATGGTGTGGAATGCGCCATTCACTCGTCTGAAATTTTGCATTCTACATCCGATTGATTGTATTTCGCCGGAGTACTCGCTGTAACTTCTCCACAAAGTATCCGTATCGATTGGTTTGTGCGAGATATGCAGAGTATCCAAAAAATGAGATAATACTTGAAGGGCTCTAACATTGCTGCCCGTGAAGCTACTGAAGACGTTTGAGACTCATATGAGAGCACAGGGTAACGAGATTTCTGTGACCTACAAATAGTAAGGATTGCGCCATACCACTGCCTGAAACCTTGCATTTCAGACTCGATTGGTTGTGCAGGGCTGAATGCTTGTTACAATCTTATTTCTACTTACCATTAGCCAAACTAACCTGTGCTGCGTTTTCTTTAACCTTTTCCCTCGCCCAATAGGCGCAATTATGCCGATTAACCATTACACCCAGCTTGAATGTTGCTTCATCAGTCCTCAGAATCCGTCTTGGAAAATGGGGCTCCCGCTCACAATTAAGTTGCGCAATCAATAAACTCACATGTCACGTGTCTTCCACGTGATCGTCAGGTTTGAACGTTAAAGGAAGCGCAGCACGGTAAATCTAGCCAAGTAGTAGCAAGGTTGTGACAAGTATTCAGCCCATGCACAATCAATCGGGTGTGAGATGCAAGGTTTCATGCGGGGCATGGCGCAATCTTTACTACTTACACGCCACAGAAACCACACTACCCTGTGCTTCCATATGAGTCTCGACCATCTTCAGAAGCTTCACTGTCAGCAATGTTAGAACCTTTCAAATAGTACCTGCACTTTTTTAGGATACCCTGCGTTTTTCACAAGCCGTAATGTGTTGTTAAGTTTTAAACCTTGAAAGAAGCACAAATCATTCGATACGGCCAATTCGTGGACAATTACACAACTACTCGGGCAAAACACAATCAATCGAGTGTAAAACGGAAGTTTCAGACGAATGCATGGCGCAATTCAAACTGCTCATCCGTCAGAAAATTTCTATTTTGTTAAACTTTCATATGAGCCCTTAACTTCCTCAGTACCTCTACTGTGAGCAAACTTGTCACCAAACAGAGCATTCATGTTTCGAGACACCCTGTGCAAGAGAAAGTCGCAATAGTGGTTATCCAAGCGATGCAGCGTGCGCAGCCGTGGCAGAACCATCAGGACTCCTGTAAACCACTGCCGACGCCATCTCAACCCACAGGAAGCCCACTATGTGTGTGCAAATTCCAACAATTGAGGGCGCAGGGTGGGGGGGGGGGGGCAGGGCACTTTGTACTGAGTGGTCATCCACCTTAGTAGGAACGCACATTAATGGCAACTCACATCAGAAATGGCCTAGTTCAGTGCACCATAGGTGTAGAGCACACCATTGTTGCATAGAATTTTTGGTTTCGTACAAGTACAACACAAAACGTGTAGGACTGTCCTACATGGTAACCTCCTCCCCCCCCCCCCCCCCCCCAGCCGCTTAGCGCCTAATCGAGCTGCGAGCGGGTTAAGATGCCAACTATGTCGCCCTTTTACTGTAGTTATCCGAGCATTTTGTCCACGAGATTTTGACGGACCCATGTCAGTCCGCAGGACCTTCCCCAGGAAAACGAGCAACTCACGCAGAGAGAACCGTGCCAGCTCATCGAAATGAAACACGTTACTCTGTCGCAGATTAGTATACTGCGTTCCACCTGTGTTTTGTTTCCACCTTTGCTAGCGTTGTTGAAGATATGGAGGACGGTGACAATGGAACAAAAACTACGCCCAACACACATCTAGCGATGGACAACACTGATAGTGAGTGGAACCCTATATTTAGTTCCTTCGGCACTAAGTGGCTCCGGACGGGAAGGAGGAAGCGACTCGCCTTCCCCTCAATGGATTTTCACCTATGCTAGAAGAGAAATAGATGTCCTACTACGTCAGAGCGCAGCCCCCCGCGCAAGTGCGCAAAGACGTCACATGGATGAATTATGGGCATCACAGGTGGCCAGTTCCAGCGTGACCCCATCAGCGCCGTTCCCGAGGTCCAAGGAATCGTAGAGCGAAATGGAGCCAGCCTCCGTGCTACGGCCTATGGAATGTTGGGGCATGGCGGAGTGCGTTCCATCTACTTCGCCCCGGCGCCAATCACTGCGCCACGGACAACGGTCCGCGGCGGAAAGTGCGGGAAAGCGGAATGTTTGACTTTTCCGCCTTTATCGCCCGAAGCGGACCGTCTTCTTCGATCAGTTCCGATCTCGGCCTTTTTTATTGGAGGCTAGACGACTGGTCGCCGCGTCCGGTCAGGGGCTTCGCTCCCCATCCGAGAATATGGAGTGCCCGTGCATGCAGTTTTTCGTTTCTTTTTGCTTCTCTATTGGCCCTTGGTTCGCCAATAGAGAAGCAAAACTGGTCCACTCCGAAGGATCTAATCTGTCGACAGTTTGATGATGTCGTTCGGTATTGGTGTCGCCTTGACTGACGATAATGTCGTTCGGTATTGGTCGCTCGATCGGATGCTCCATCTGCTGTGACGTGCTTGACGGTCATCATATCCGCGTGGCGCCCACCCCAATCGTTCGAGTCAATAGCACCTGACGAAAAATCGATATTATTGATCGATAATGGTCTATGGTCGACAGTTTGCGGAAATGGTTGATGGATGGGAAGTCCACCTTTCAACCATCACATTCGCGTGCGCAACCAGTCGGTCAAATATCTAGGTGGCTTAGTCGGTCTAAAAATCGATAGTGTCAATCGATATTGGTCATCCTATCGAATTCTCTTACTGGTCTGGCCGTCTCCTGCCAGTTTGCGGCGTTTGCGCGTAGAGGGCACTTCGACAGATTTTACGTGCACGTGCTCGTCTCCTTGACAGGTTCGGCACGCCTTGCTGGTGGGGACAACCTTGCGACACATCCAGACGGACCACGTCTCTCACGTATGGTGGGGCACGACGGATAGCGTTTGCTGCGGTGTTGGTGGTCCCAGCCTTCCGCTCTGCTGGGTGGTCGTTTCGACAGACGTGTGGGGGAACATTGAATGAGGTCGTAAGCTGTCGCAACGATGCTTTGCTGCGGCCAGAACTTCTGGCGCCAGGCGGGACTCGAACCCGTACCTCCCTCTGCCGGGCGGGAATGCTCTACGCCTTTACACCACCGGCGCCGTTTGATCGAACGCAACATCCACATTGAATGAGGTTGTTATGAGAGACCGAAAAGCCTTCAGTCAGTAGTATTCCAGGGGCCGGATTCATCAACAATTAAACCCGTGGGTATGCGGGGTATAAGGGGTAGAGATAAGATAAGAGTCAGAGACGCAGGTTTCCTCGTGGGTATCTCTACCCCCTATACCCGCGGGATAGTCGTTGATGAATCCGGCCCCAGGAGTGGAATGCGCGCCGACCGTTAGACGTGGTTATGTTAATGCTGGCCGCAAACGAGTAGTCTCCCTTTGCTTCCAACGCGACCGAGTTGTGATGGTTCAAGTGCTCCTATCGCGCTCTTCAATTCTCCAGCTTTTGGTTCATAAAAAACTGACTGCAGGGGCATGATATTATTTCAATTTTCACCTCTAAAAAGTGATGTGATCGCTATTATCTAAACACTGACATACCCTGCTTGAAAGACGGCATAGTTTCAGAATGTTACGGAAATTAGCGCTGATTATTTTACGCCATAGGTACTGGGAAGATTATGGCGTCTCAATTTCGTGAGATCCGCAACATTTTACTGCTTACTGTAGTTACTGACACCCGCCTTTACTCCATCATACATGCAGTATGTTATTCCCTTATCCCTGATTCTAGTCCCGTAAGATACTGAGTACCCTAATACAAAATTTTCTGTACGGTTCTCTCTTGTTTGCAATGCCTTCTATGCGTTGGGTTTCTTCAGAGATGTCGAAAGCCGATCCGCCAGCGGTCATGGATTCTTTTAACATTATCCTGCAGTGAGTTTTTCCCTATGTGCGGAGCTCTTGTAGTGTGTTCCTTTAGCAATTACTTACAGGCAGGTAATGGCGAAACCGGATCGTGCTGGACTCCAAATGATTTGCTCGTAAGTTGTACGCGTTAATATTGCAAGGTAGTAACTAGGGGCCTGCACATCATTCGCCCCTCATACGAGTATGGGTTTGGAAATGGTCGGGACAAGCTCTCACCACAGTAAGTTTATGTGTATCAGTTTCTCGTGTGGCGAACGAGCTTTTTATGGTGAAACTTGTGCGGCCTGATGTTTCGACACGATCGTCGTCGTCAGAGGCCTGAAGATGGTGCAAGATATTGGAATGCACTGTACCCTGCCAAGCGCCTCAACCGCTCTAACGGTTCCGAGACCGTAGAGGGAGGCTCACGAAAACGTCGCGCAAAGAGGGAAGACTCACGATACACAGTCCATCACTCTAGTACGGTAAGCAGGGCGAATGAGATCTACCGCAGACGTATATCATTTGCAATGATACAACGGTCTGCTCGTCACTCTTCCATCCCACTGCT
This sequence comes from Heligmosomoides polygyrus bakeri, assembly GCA_947359475.1. Lineage (NCBI taxonomy): Eukaryota > Metazoa > Nematoda > Chromadorea > Rhabditida > Heligmosomidae > Heligmosomoides > Heligmosomoides polygyrus. The sequence continues at coordinate 66,221,192 of OX375865.1, read as the reverse complement.
CGCATTTTGGTACAAGAAGTAATATTTTAACTGATGGACGTTCTTGGCGGTCGTTCATTCTTGGATTTCTTGCGAAAGTCCAAAGCACCCTCAACTTTCAGTTGAAAATGATGTTCCAGGTAACATCTCAAATAACAACATCAAGGGCCAACTGATTAGAAACGGCTCGAGGATAAGCACTGCATATCGAAAAAAACGAAAACATGCCCGCATGGTAATCTAGGTGATTGTTCTCACTAACGAACAATTTATCAGATTGAGTGTCGGGCCTGTAGTTCAACATACATCGGGGAAGCGGGAAGAATGCTAGCGATTCTCGTAAGGGAACATCTAGCTAGTAAAATGCGTGCAAACACAACAACATTCCTAGGGAGGCGTAAAGCCATTGGGCACAACGGTAAAGATTTCGACATAAAGTTCGCGGTCCTGGCAGTTGAGACTGACATTTCGGCTGGGAAGGCGTTGGACGCGTTTGGGATTTTCGAAAAAAAAAATACCAGATTGAACTGCCGCCAAGAACCCCTATCATATACAAATGACTTCTTGCCGTTTGTACCAAAATGTGAGCTGTAGAATGGAAGGGTGACGAGCAGACCGTTGTTCATTGCAAGTGATATACGTCTGTGGTAGGTCTCATTCGCCCTGCTTACCGTAGTAGAGTGGTGGACGCGTATCGTGAGTTTTCCCCCTTTTCGTGAAGCCTTCGTGGGCATCCACCTACGGTGTCGAAACCGCTAGAGCGGTTGAGGCGCTTGGTGGGGTAGAGTGTATCTCAATATCTTGCACCATCTTCAGGCCTCTGAAGACGACGATCGCGTCGAAGCGTCAGGCCGCCAAATAAAGTTGCACCATAAGAACCTCGTCGGCACATAAGAAACTGATACAGATCAACTTACTATGCTGTTTTACGAAGAGAGGGGTTGGGATCTCACCTTAATGGTTCCTTGAAATGGTGGTAGTAGTGATTGATGATATCTGCATGACTATTGGAATCTAACAAATTTCCTTTTTTACCTCCTCAACGTGTGGTAGTTGTTATCAGCCAAAAGATCTCACCTTCTCAAGAATCCTAGCAGGTCGATTCGTGGGGTAAATCTAGGCTGTTTTTCTCTACTTCATATGAAAAATGAAACAAGCGCGCTTTTATGAGGGTGGGGGGGGGGGAGGTGCAGCTGCCTAACAATACTATCCCTATCTAGAAATGGTTACACTGAAGTAAAAGAAATCAGCACATCTTTTAGGCAAGTTGAAGCATGGGAGAGCTACAACCCGCGAAAGGTCAAGGATAAAGCGCAGAGAGCCGTCACTGCATTTCTTTCTGACGGAAGGCTGGCAGCTGAGGAAGACATGCTTCGGTTATATAGGATAATGGTGCGCCCTACAAACATTGAAGTAGCCGCATTTTAAGATTCGTGTGATTGCAGGCGAAGCACAGCAGGAAACTGGGTGCGTCGAAGCTTTTTGAGAAAGTAGAGGAGCAGGGACGCTTCAATGGCTCTCTCAAATTTCATCTCATGTGGGCCGAAGCGTACGCACAGAGCGGCGATCTCAATGGATTCTCTCATGTGCTGAGTTTAGCTAGGAGTAGATTACCAGATATGACGGTGATCGAACTGGAAGCTGGATTTAGGTTTGTGTCTCACTGCTCACGTGCCTCAGTGTTGACTATTCTGAAACGAGATATTGCAGAGATCTCGCTGACCAGTATTTTCCTGACTGCGAAATTTTCAACGACTACGAGGAAACAGTGGCAGTGTTCAACATTAAAAATACGGGCGAACCGAAGTCGAAGAAGAGTAGGAAAAGTGGCGTGTTGCGTGCAAAATAGACTCTGGTTTAATGATCTTTGCAGACCGTCGCCGATCTTCTCTTGCCATGTTCGAGGCTCGCGCAAAGGACACTCTCAGAGCTAACCCCATTACTAACATTGCGGCGTTTGGGCCGAAAAGTCTGTGCTTTCTTCACGCTCAATCCCATCTTTTGCCAGGATGAATGTCATCGGGATGCTTTTAGCTCGTACATTGCTTCGATTCGAACTTATCGACCGTCCAGAGGATGGCTATCGCGCTCCTTCAATGGAGGAGCTAAGAGCCGCAATGGTTTCAGATCAGCGTATGGAAGATGACAACCTTTTACAAGTGCCCATGGATATAACTATCACCACTGGTAATCAGGTAATCATATTCGACACATCTACCTTTTGTCGTAGCTTGGCTTTTATTGTTCCATCCAGCTTGACGTTAACTGTTTGCATCAGGATCCGCCTGCTGTGTCTCACCCTCATCAGGTCGCAATAACAGACATGAAAGAGGTCTGTGCTTAGGAAGTTGTTTACGTCGACTCTTTGTGAGCTGTTGCTGTGTTTTGGAAAGTGCTTCGTTTTAGCTTGGCAAGCGGAACCGAGTCCTCGAAACGGTGGAAGAGTGCGACTCGGACTTAACGAATGACGACAAGCGCCGTCGTGTCTTGTCTCCTGCCGCACCGCCGCGCACAAGTGCATTTGCATCGAAGAAGCAGACACGTAAGCCTATAGACGCTTGGGCCAGCGAGCCTCATATTAGGTTGACCCACAAGTCGCCACCGTCTTTTGTCAACAATTCATTGCGGATTTCGCCGACGGTCTCTTGCAGAGCGCTATACATCTTTCAAGAGAGAATGATTTGCTCAATCAGAACATGTTTTGCATTTCGTTTTTCATCCTGAATTTTGTCAATTTTTAGGTCGTTAAAGTGAAAAAGTGAAAAGTGGCCATCGCCGACAGTTTTCCTTCTCTCCATTCAGGATTGGAATTTTTCGTGCAGCCTTTCATAGCGTTTGGAAGACAATGTTCTGTACTAGAAGAACACATGTTGATTCTATTTGCTCATTTGTCCTTTATTGATTTTTAGGTCATCAAATTGGGACGTCCGAAGAAGATTTATTTTTTAGCGACAGCTCCTGCTCTGTGGTAGGAATTTTTTGATGCCAAAAAGAGAAAAATTGTCTTCACCAACAACTCCTTCTCCTTGTTCAGTCTGTCTTGCTCAGTTTTATACGCCACTCGAAGGTAGACGTTCAGTTCTCTCAGATTACATGCATTGTTCTTAGGTCATTCAAATTTTTGCTAATTTTCAGGTCATCAAAATGGAGTACCACGTCGAGAAGCGTGAGCACTTCCGGCATCTTCTTCTCTTTGTATGTCACTTGCTGACCAGTGCTGAGTCATTCTTTACGATGCTTCTTGTTGACATACATACATACATACATTTTTTTCATCACCAGTTACAATTTTGTGCAAAAATCGTGGAATATGCTAGTAACCAACGAGTAACGATCGCTGCCGGCCTGCTTGTCCTCATTATTCATCACACGGGCATATTCAACGATTTTTGCACAGAACTGTAACTGGCGATGTAAAATGATGTTTGTATGTCAACATGAAGCACCGTAAAGAATGACTCAGCACTGGTCAGCAAGCGACACACAAAGAGAAGGTGCCGGAAGTGCTCACGCTTCTCGACGTGGCACTCCATTTTGATGACCTGAAAAATAGCAAAAATTTAAATGGTCGAAGAGCAAATCATATACTCAAGATATCCAATTTCGAGTGTCATATAAAACTGGCAGGACAAACTGAACAAGGAGAAGGGGTTGTTGTTGAAGATGATTTTTCTCTTTTTGGCATTTTGTTGATATTCGACTGAAATCAGCATGAACCAATAAACGCGACACAAATTCTTATAGACCAAAGCATTCTCTTCCGAACGACATATAAACCAAGCAAAAAATTCCGCACAGAGCAGGAGCTGTCGGTAAAAATGAATCTTCCTCGAACATCCCAATTTGATGACCTAAAAATCAATACAAGACAAATGAGCGGATAAGACCATCATGTTTTTTGTAGTACAGAACATTGGCTTTCAAACGCTATAAAAAGCAGCGCAAAAAATTCCAAACAAAGTTCAGGATGAAAAAAGAAATGCATGAAATGATAGGGCAAATCATTCTCTTCCGAAAGCTGCATAGCGCTATGCATGAGAGCGCCGGTGAAATCCGCCATGAGTTGTTGAGAAAAACGCCGGAGACTTATGGGCCAACCTAATACTTGGCCAAACGTAATATGGTTATAGGAGTAGAAGGAGCCCTTACTCTCAGAAGCATCCTGTAATTGCTTTGGCATTTAATCTCAAAAACTGTAATGGACAATTGTCTTAGCTTTCTGCTTTTGGCTGATGGATTTTCCTTTTGGCCGTATTTGTTATGAGAATTGTCAGCTGAATGCTCTGTCAGGAGCTTGAGGTTGTTTCTTAGATCTATTGTAGAAATGCGCGCACATAATGTTGTATGAATCTTCCGAGAGCGATAAGGTTTAGTTACACTTCCCTTCGCGCTTCTCCGGAAGGCGTTCTTTGGCCCGCAAGGGTCTGCAATCCAAACAATTCAAGTGCGTAGGGATAAGAATAGAGTAAAGCTTATATGTTCCGTTTGTGTGACTTTGCAGAACCTCCAGAGGAAATGGACAATTTCAGTTGTGTAATGACGGAACAATGACGTGAGCTGAACAGTACATGCTTTGAAAGGCTCAAGAGTGGTGCCAAAGATGTGGTTAAAGGCTACCACTGCAATAGAACGGTGCAACAGGATAAGAAGTTTTTTTTTTGAAGATTTTGGAACAGGGGGAGCCACGTTTCGCTTTATGAGTGCTTTTTGAAGGCAATTTGAGCTCTAGATCTTTACGTGGCAACTTTTTCTTTTGAAATTGATGGCAGTGTCCACTTTCTGGAGTAAAAAACGCAGTAAGCGCTTGTTATAACGCTCTGAAGGCGGAAGATGAAAAGGTTTCCACGGTAACCTCTGTATCAACTGTCGAATATCTCGCATAAGACGTTTGAGTTTAGCTTTGGTGGATTTGAAGAAATCGGATATCCAGCCAACCGCGTCTGCTACGTTTATTACCGGCTCATCGTTCACTGAGAAAGCGTACAACGATATGAAGGCTATGCTATCAGACACTGTGGACATCAACAAAGGTTACACTTGGTTTACACTCATATTTTTCATAGCAATGAACCCTTATCAACAAGTCGAAATTCCGCAGGAGCACTTCCCGGTGTAACCGATGAGACGACTCTCCCTATCTCAGCACCACCTGTAGAAGCGTTTGAAGTAAGTTCTTTCTTTGCGACACCACGTTATTGCTACTGCATCCCTGCCTGTTCAGGTATTCATTGATGACGACGAGACTGAAAAACCATCGATGCTTACTCGTGACGAAAAGTTCGTTTTAAACGGAATTCTTTTTCTCTTTTTTCGCAAATAGATCTGTATTGCTTTCTGTTTTGGGTTTGTAGCGGCATTTATTTAGGTGGTTTTAGAATTTTTCACAATCTACCAATTGATAGAGTGGTATCTACGTCCATGTTCCAGCAAATCGTCCCATCCGAAACCTTTCGAGTCGTTTGAGCCCCGCCCTCAAATGGAACGAGCGCCGTTTCAGGCAATCCCGCAGCAGATCGCTGCTGGAGACTCCGAGCTACGCAGTGGTGTCAAGGTAGAAGATTTTCTGCAATACATTCAGCCAAGTTACTGTCAGTCGTGTGGTTTAGGAGCCGAAAAATGCAGCGAATGAAATGAATCGCTACGAGGACCCATTCGGGTTCAAAAAACCTTTCGTAATTGGTAGGTCCTTGCCTTTTCCTTTTTCTTCTTATTGTGTTGAGGTGAAAGTTGTTTTGCCCTTGCACGCTCAGCAGGTTATTTAAGAAGATGAGGAGACCATGGCCGGTGCAAAGTTCACTTCTCTTGGCATTCATAAGAAACTTGATCGTGGAATTGTCACTTCAACACCCGCTCATCAGATGGTCCATCCTCCAACACATGAAGGTAACAAGAGAAAGACCTATGGTCTGGATCTGTGCATCAAACCTATTACTTTGGATGCAGATTTCTTCGCTCCGCTTAATCAACAGCTAGCGGAGGAGATGAAGGAAGAAGAAGACGATGAGGAGCTCTACGCCCAGTCTGCTTTTATGGTAAAAGTTCCGTTATTCTGCTTTTGTCGCTGATATGATTTCCGAGTTACTCGCATATTGAAGGTTTTGATCCCTTATTTCAACTTAACTATTTCATATTTCTTGCGCTCTTCCAGCGTCGACGTTCTGTTGCACCACCGAAATCTGTGCTTGCTGCGTCGAAAGTGGCTGTAGCGAAGCCGAGAACGGTGCAGGCAGCTGAACGCTCAATGGAGCTGGCACTGGACAAGATGAATCTGGGCGGTGCCCAGGAAGATGAAGTGAAAAACGTGAGCGACGAGTGCGATGATCACAACAGGACTGGTGTAGGACTGGTTAAGTACGTGATCAGGTTGAGTGGTAACGGTTGTCTCCTACGTTTTGCCGTTTCTTCAGGGAATCCGTCACTAGTGCGGTCAACCCATGGGATCGGCTGTTGCGAATGGAGATCATGAGGCGATCTGTAGTCCCTACATATCAGCACAACTTTGACGTGAGACTCTTGTTTGTCCTGGACGGTTATGCACGCATGTGTTCTTCTTGCAGATCGCTTGTCCGCGCGTGTGTGCTGGAAAAACTATAAACTTCGGCGGTGAAGATGTGCTCATCGCGACGCTGATTGGGCAGGGAGGGTTCGCGAAGGTCTACAAGGTTGTAACTGATGAAAACAAGACACTTGCTTTGAAGGCAGGTTGTGAATTACCGCTTTCTTGTATGCTTGGAACCCAACATATTGTGCTGCGTTGCTGTTCTTTTAGTATGAGGTGCCATCTTGCCCGTGGGAAGTGTACATATGCTCAGAGGTGAAGCAGCGGCTTGGAACTAGTAAGCAGTTCACGTTGGACAGTGTCATGCAGGTAGATATACGTACGCAGTTCCGTTTTATCTTGTTCGCGTGCGCTCCGACACTTACCCAAATGGAGCGACCTTCCACATGTTATCCGATAGCTCATCCCAGTGTCAGCGGAGGTAAAATTCGCCGCAGGTCGGCGCTGGACGCGCTGGCCACGCCAGGCTTGCCAGCGTCGGATATAGTTGGCCAGACAAGGAGCGCTGGCCTACCTAGGGACCAGCGTCGCACTCGTCGAAATGTTGCCTATCAGAGAGTTGTGTCTGTGTGGATGTATTATAACGTACAAGTCAGTGTTGGGCCTAGCAGACGGTTCCGGCTATCTCAGGATGGCCATAGGTAAAGTTTATAGGCGGCCTGCGTCGTCGACAGCTTTCTCTAAACGCAGCGTCTAGCTTGTCGCTCCCAGTCGCTATCCCTAACAAATATGTCCAGCTGCTACACATTGCCTGCCGGTATAGTACCCCTAATGTCTATGTTTATGTAGATTATGTCGCAAAAGGCAGACGCGAGGAAGAAGTAGTAGATCAATACAAGCAGCAAGCAAAGTAAGTAGTGTACATTAAATCCGATCTTCGGATAATTATTTTAACGGCGACTTTGCGGAGCCGTGATTTTCGGATGACTCGGATTAGGGCGATTTTGCGGGCCTCGGATCTTTGATTCGTATCGGGATATCTGAATATGATTTATTCCGATCCAATTCATAGTAAATAGCACGGTCATAACAAGAACTTCGTATATTCGATCTCTGTGACTAGAATCCGTGAAAGTCAAATAAAATTTGCGATGCGTAATGCTTAAACTGAGGTATAGAGTACGTTTTTGAAAGTGTTTTCGTAAGTATTGTGTAAGCGCTCCCTTAACTGTGTGTAAGGAAGGAAGTGCGATTTCTCGTTCTTGAGTGCATGCTATTTTCATTATCCGTTACTGTTACTGTTACTCCAGTGTCCAGCTTAAATGAAGACCCGTCAAACGAAACAAATGCAAAAGCAAAGGTCCGTTGCGTGCGAATTCAAAACATAAGTTTTGCCGTAGAGGTAGCGGAGGTTAAATGTAGTATTCATATGGCAAGGCAGAAGTTGTGCTCTAACCCACTTCCAAACGCGAATGAAATTACTCCGTTTTGGCTTACCCATTGTGGGCGTAACACCCTTCTGACCCAAAGTATGAGCTAGGTGAAAATGGTAACAACTAATAGCGACAACTAATAAATTCATGCGGAACTTGATGCAGACCATCTGTTTGAGGGACCCTAATAAAGCTTTTTCGGTCTTTTATATGAGGCTTCGTTTGTATCTCCGAAATAGGTGTCAAACCCGATACATTCTAGATACTACTTATTGCTTGATCTTCTTTTCCTGTCCGGTGCCGAATTGTCGGGCGAGGTCTTGCAGTTGCATTTGTTACGATGTTCGACGTTCCATGGCGTGGCTATAATTGTCAGGGAATCCATACGGCGAGATATAGTAAGACGAATAGTGAGAATTGACAGGGCTAGGGCTAGACAGTTTACTGGGCTAGACAAGGAAGACAATGGTCGATTGGTATTGTCGAAGGAGAGGCCGCTCATAAATTTTACATGTGCCTATCCTGGGATAAGCGGAATCGTCTGCTGGGCTCAACACCGCCTGTGAGTTACATGTAGCCAGATCCGGATGAGTGATAGGCAGTATTTTGACGAGTGCGACGCTAGAGGTGTTTCACCTCTTACCTGATGCTTTACCCAGTGTTGGCTGCCGACTAGACTTGAGCTCGATTAATCGGGCCGAATAATTGTTCGAGCGATTTCGAACAATTAATCGCTCGATTACTCGAAAATCGTAAATCGTTGTTATTCGAACATTATTCGAAATCGATTTTCGCGAAAAACCATTATTCGAACATTATTCGAAATCGACTTTCGCGAAAAACCATTACTCGAACATTGTTCGAAATCGACTTTCGTGAAAAACCGTTATTCGAACATTGTTCGAAATCGACTTTCGTGAAAAACCGTTATTCGAACATTATTCGAAATCGACTTTCGCGAAAAACCATTATTCGAACATTGCTCGAAATCGACTTTCGTGAAAAACCGTTATTCGAACATTATTCGAAATCGACTTCCGCGAAAAACCGTTACTCGAACATTATTCGAAATCGACTTTCGCGAAAAACCATTACTCGAACATTATTCGAAATCGACTTTCGCGAAAAACCATTACTCGAACATTATTCGAAATCGACTTTCGCGAAAAACCATTATTCGAACATTGCTCGAAATCGACTTTCGTGAAAAACCATTACTCGAACATTATTCGAAATCGACTTTCGTGAAAAACCGTTATTCGAACATTATTCGAAATCGACTTCCGCGAAAAACCATTATTCGAACATTGCTCGAAATCGACTTTCGTGAAAAACCGTTATTCGAACATTGTTCGAAATCGACTTTCGTGAAAAACCGTTATTCGAACATTATTCGAAATCGACTTCCGCGAAAAACCATTACTCGAACATTGTTCGAAATCGACTTCCGCGAAAAACCGTTATTCGAACATTGTTCGAAATCGACTTTCGTGAAAAACCGTTATTCGAACATTATTCGAAATCGACTTTCGCGAAAAACCATTACTCGAACATTGTTCGAAATCGACTTTCGTGAAAAACCGTTATTCGAACATTGTTCGAAATCGACTTTCGTGAAAAACCGTTATTCGAACATTATTCGAAATCTACTTTCGCGAAAAACCATTATTCGAACATTGCTCGAAATCGACTTTCGTGAAAAACCGTTATTCGAACATTGTTCGAAATCGACTTTCGCGAAAAACCGTTATTCGAACATTGTTCGAAATCGACTTTCGCGAAAACCGTTAATCGAACATTGTTCGAAATCGAAGATAGGAAGACGTTGTTCGAACAATGTTCGAAATCGAAGATGGCGAAAAAGCATTGTTCGAATATTGTTCGTAATCGAATATTGCGAAAAAGTATTGCTCGGATATTGTTTGAAATCGACCAATGTTCGAACAATATCAAGAGTAGGCCGCCTGAGTATGGATCGGCTCCGTTCGTCGAAAAACCCACGTTCAAACTCGCTCCACTTCTGCGCCTACGGTAGTTGGCGGGAACGATTTGCGATTTCCTTTCGAGGGTTCTGGCGGGCGACTCTTGGCATTGTTCGAACATTGTTCGATTTCGAACAATATTCAAACAGTGCTTTTCCGCGATCATCAATCTGCAATTTCATTTGGAGGGTTCGAATTTGAAAATCGAGAAGTTGTGTAAAACGTATTTCGAAATCGAACAATGCTTGAGATCGAGGGATTCGTCATAGTGAATTAAGGAGGAAGTTCAAATAGAAGTGGCAGTTAACTAGAGGTAATGCGATATTTTGTTGGTTGCTGTTGAACATACCTAGGATGTAAGAGTCCGATTTTTCTAGGTTATTACAATCCCTGAGAATTCTCGAAAATCTCATGAGCATTAAGCAACGTCACGAAACTGCTGTCTAGTCGATTCTGGTGTCGATATTATGATTTTGGGTACTATCTCATCCTCATCTCTAGTGTTGTGTATAGTTTTGTCGGATGACCTATTCGAACAGGTATTCTAATGATTTTCATTCGAACTTAGATAATGAATTCGAAATTTAAAAAAACGCGTTTTTCCCATGTATTCGAACCCTAACCTTCATAAACCACTTTTCGATTACGTTTGACTTTGAATACTCGAGAACTGCGGGCATTTGAAACCATTCCAATAGTCGAAAATTTTGCGAGAGCACAACTACAGTTGTGCGTATAGTTGATCTTATACTGGTTGTTTCAACTGATAATAATAAGTGATAATAAACTATGATTTTGATAAAAAAGCCTGATAAACGTTTTCAAGTGATAAAATACATTTTTTTGTAAAAGTGATGATGTGTTACAAAATAGATGTATGGATGTATCAGTGAAATGCTAGCTTAAACTATTTCTGTGGACCATTTCAAGCAGTTTGGACATCGTTGAGAGCCCTTTCTTATTGCGTGCTCCGATGGGCATACGGCGTGCTACGTCGGTTTCGGTAGTTATTGCGTATTGTAATTGTATGCTAGTGTCTGAGTGTGTAGAACGGCGCGCCTCTGAACATACGGAGGCTCGTCTGATCTCAGGATGGCCATAGGTAAAGTTTATAGGCGGCCTGCGTCGTCGACAGCTTTCTCTAAACGCAGCGTCTAGCTTGTCGCTCCCAGTCGCTATCCCTAACAAATATGTCCAGCTGCTACACATTGCCTGCCGGTATAGTACCCCTAATGTCTATGTTTATGTAGATTATGTCGCAAAAGGCAGACGCGAGGAAGAAGTAGTAGATCAATACAAGCAGCAAGCAAAGTAAGTAGTGTACATTAAATCCGATCTTCGGATAATTATTTTAACGGCGACTTTGCGGAGCCGTGATTTTCGGATGACTCGGATTAGGGCGATTTTGCGGGCCTCGGATCTTTGATTCGTATCGGGATATCTGAATATGATTTATTCCGATCCAATTCATAGTAAATAGCACGGTCATAACAAGAACTTCGTATATTCGATCTCTGTGACTAGAATCCGTGAAAGTCAAATAAAATTTGCGATGCGTAATGCTTAAACTGAGGTATAGAGTACGTTTTTGAAAGTGTTTTCGTAAGTATTGTGTAAGCGCTCCCTTAACTGTGTGTAAGGAAGGAAGTGCGATTTCTCGTTCTTGAGTGCATGCTATTTTCATTATCCGTTACTGTTACTGTTACTCCAGTGTCCAGCTTAAATGAAGACCCGTCAAACGAAACAAATGCAAAAGCAAAGGTCCGTTGCGTGCGAATTCAAAACATAAGTTTTGCCGTAGAGGTAGCGGAGGTTAAATGTAGTATTCATATGGCAAGGCAGAAGTTGTGCTCTAACCCACTTCCAAACGCGAATGAAATTACTCCGTTTTGGCTTACCCATTGTGGGCGTAACACCCTTCTGACCCAAAGTATGAGCTAGGTGAAAATGGTAACAACTAATAGCGACAACTAATAAATTCATGCGGAACTTGATGCAGACCATCTGTTTGAGGGACCCTAATAAAGCTTTTTCGGTCTTTTATATGAGGCTTCGTTTGTATCTCCGAAATAGGTGTCAAACCCGATACATTCTAGATACTACTTATTGCTTGATCTTCTTTTCCTGTCCGGTGCCGAATTGTCGGGCGAGGTCTTGCAGTTGCATTTGTTACGATGTTCGACGTTCCATGGCGTGGCTATAATTGTCAGGGAATCCATACGGCGAGATATAGTAAGACGAATAGTGAGAATTGACAGGGCTAGGGCTAGACAGTTTACTGGGCTAGACAAGGAAGACAATGGTCGATTGGTATTGTCGAAGGAGAGGCCGCTCATAAATTTTACATGTGCCTATCCTGGGATAAGCGGAATCGTCTGCTGGGCTCAACACCGCCTGTGAGTTACATGTAGCCAGATCCGGATGAGTGATAGGCAGTATTTTGACGAGTGCGACGCTAGAGGTGTTTCACCTCTTACCTGATGCTTTACCCAGTGTTGGCTGCCGACTAGACTTGAGCTCGATTAATCGGGCCGAATAATTGTTCGAGCGATTTCGAACAATTAATCGCTCGATTACTCGAAAATCGTAAATCGTTGTTATTCGAACATTATTCGAAATCGATTTTCGCGAAAAACCATTATTCGAACATTATTCGAAATCGACTTTCGCGAAAAACCATTACTCGAACATTGTTCGAAATCGACTTTCGTGAAAAACCGTTATTCGAACATTGTTCGAAATCGACTTTCGTGAAAAACCGTTATTCGAACATTATTCGAAATCGACTTTCGCGAAAAACCATTATTCGAACATTGCTCGAAATCGACTTTCGTGAAAAACCGTTATTCGAACATTATTCGAAATCGACTTCCGCGAAAAACCGTTACTCGAACATTATTCGAAATCGACTTTCGCGAAAAACCATTACTCGAACATTATTCGAAATCGACTTTCGCGAAAAACCATTACTCGAACATTATTCGAAATCGACTTTCGCGAAAAACCATTATTCGAACATTGCTCGAAATCGACTTTCGTGAAAAACCATTACTCGAACATTATTCGAAATCGACTTTCGTGAAAAACCGTTATTCGAACATTATTCGAAATCGACTTCCGCGAAAAACCATTATTCGAACATTGCTCGAAATCGACTTTCGTGAAAAACCGTTATTCGAACATTGTTCGAAATCGACTTTCGTGAAAAACCGTTATTCGAACATTATTCGAAATCGACTTCCGCGAAAAACCATTACTCGAACATTGTTCGAAATCGACTTCCGCGAAAAACCGTTATTCGAACATTGTTCGAAATCGACTTTCGTGAAAAACCGTTATTCGAACATTATTCGAAATCGACTTTCGCGAAAAACCATTACTCGAACATTGTTCGAAATCGACTTTCGTGAAAAACCGTTATTCGAACATTGTTCGAAATCGACTTTCGTGAAAAACCGTTATTCGAACATTATTCGAAATCTACTTTCGCGAAAAACCATTATTCGAACATTGCTCGAAATCGACTTTCGTGAAAAACCGTTATTCGAACATTGTTCGAAATCGACTTTCGCGAAAAACCGTTATTCGAACATTGTTCGAAATCGACTTTCGCGAAAACCGTTAATCGAACATTGTTCGAAATCGAAGATAGGAAGACGTTGTTCGAACAATGTTCGAAATCGAAGATGGCGAAAAAGCATTGTTCGAATATTGTTCGTAATCGAATATTGCGAAAAAGTATTGCTCGGATATTGTTTGAAATCGACCAATGTTCGAACAATATCAAGAGTAGGCCGCCTGAGTATGGATCGGCTCCGTTCGTCGAAAAACCCACGTTCAAACTCGCTCCACTTCTGCGCCTACGGTAGTTGGCGGGAACGATTTGCGATTTCCTTTCGAGGGTTCTGGCGGGCGACTCTTGGCATTGTTCGAACATTGTTCGATTTCGAACAATATTCAAACAGTGCTTTTCCGCGATCATCAATCTGCAATTTCATTTGGAGGGTTCGAATTTGAAAATCGAGAAGTTGTGTAAAACGTATTTCGAAATCGAACAATGCTTGAGATCGAGGGATTCGTCATAGTGAATTAAGGAGGAAGTTCAAATAGAAGTGGCAGTTAACTAGAGGTAATGCGATATTTTGTTGGTTGCTGTTGAACATACCTAGGATGTAAGAGTCCGATTTTTCTAGGTTATTACAATCCCTGAGAATTCTCGAAAATCTCATGAGCATTAAGCAACGTCACGAAACTGCTGTCTAGTCGATTCTGGTGTCGATATTATGATTTTGGGTACTATCTCATCCTCATCTCTAGTGTTGTGTATAGTTTTGTCGGATGACCTATTCGAACAGGTATTCTAATGATTTTCATTCGAACTTAGATAATGAATTCGAAATTTAAAAAAACGCGTTTTTCCCATGTATTCGAACCCTAACCTTCATAAACCACTTTTCGATTACGTTTGACTTTGAATACTCGAGAACTGCGGGCATTTGAAACCATTCCAATAGTCGAAAATTTTGCGAGAGCACAACTACAGTTGTGCGTATAGTTGATCTTATACTGGTTGTTTCAACTGATAATAATAAGTGATAATAAACTATGATTTTGATAAAAAAGCCTGATAAACGTTTTCAAGTGATAAAATACATTTTTTTGTAAAAGTGATGATGTGTTACAAAATAGATGTATGGATGTATCAGTGAAATGCTAGCTTAAACTATTTCTGTGGACCATTTCAAGCAGTTTGGACATCGTTGAGAGCCCTTTCTTATTGCGTGCTCCGATGGGCATACGGCGTGCTACGTCGGTTTCGGTAGTTATTGCGTATTGTAATTGTATGCTAGTGTCTGAGTGTGTAGAACGGCGCGCCTCTGAACATACGGAGGCTCGTCTGATCTCAGGATGGCCATAGGTAAAGTTTATAGGCGGCCTGCGTCGTCGACAGCTTTCTCTAAACGCAGCGTCTAGCTTGTCGCTCCCAGTCGCTATCCCTAACAAATATGTCCAGCTGCTACACATTGCCTGCCGGTATAGTACCCCTAATGTCTATGTTTATGTAGATTATGTCGCAAAAGGCAGACGCGAGGAAGAAGTAGTAGATCAATACAAGCAGCAAGCAAAGTAAGTAGTGTACATTAAATCCGATCTTCGGATAATTATTTTAACGGCGACTTTGCGGAGCCGTGATTTTCGGATGACTCGGATTAGGGCGATTTTGCGGGCCTCGGATCTTTGATTCGTATCGGGATATCTGAATATGATTTATTCCGATCCAATTCATAGTAAATAGCACGGTCATAACAAGAACTTCGTATATTCGATCTCTGTGACTAGAATCCGTGAAAGTCAAATAAAATTTGCGATGCGTAATGCTTAAACTGAGGTATAGAGTACGTTTTTGAAAGTGTTTTCGTAAGTATTGTGTAAGCGCTCCCTTAACTGTGTGTAAGGAAGGAAGTGCGATTTCTCGTTCTTGAGTGCATGCTATTTTCATTATCCGTTACTGTTACTGTTACTCCAGTGTCCAGCTTAAATGAAGACCCGTCAAACGAAACAAATGCAAAAGCAAAGGTCCGTTGCGTGCGAATTCAAAACATAAGTTTTGCCGTAGAGGTAGCGGAGGTTAAATGTAGTATTCATATGGCAAGGCAGAAGTTGTGCTCTAACCCACTTCCAAACGCGAATGAAATTACTCCGTTTTGGCTTACCCATTGTGGGCGTAACACCCTTCTGACCCAAAGTATGAGCTAGGTGAAAATGGTAACAACTAATAGCGACAACTAATAAATTCATGCGGAACTTGATGCAGACCATCTGTTTGAGGGACCCTAATAAAGCTTTTTCGGTCTTTTATATGAGGCTTCGTTTGTATCTCCGAAATAGGTGTCAAACCCGATACATTCTAGATACTACTTATTGCTTGATCTTCTTTTCCTGTCCGGTGCCGAATTGTCGGGCGAGGTCTTGCAGTTGCATTTGTTACGATGTTCGACGTTCCATGGCGTGGCTATAATTGTCAGGGAATCCATACGGCGAGATATAGTAAGACGAATAGTGAGAATTGACAGGGCTAGGGCTAGACAGTTTACTGGGCTAGACAAGGAAGACAATGGTCGATTGGTATTGTCGAAGGAGAGGCCGCTCATAAATTTTACATGTGCCTATCCTGGGATAAGCGGAATCGTCTGCTGGGCTCAACACCGCCTGTGAGTTACATGTAGCCAGATCCGGATGAGTGATAGGCAGTATTTTGACGAGTGCGACGCTAGAGGTGTTTCACCTCTTACCTGATGCTTTACCCAGTGTTGGCTGCCGACTAGACTTGAGCTCGATTAATCGGGCCGAATAATTGTTCGAGCGATTTCGAACAATTAATCGCTCGATTACTCGAAAATCGTAAATCGTTGTTATTCGAACATTATTCGAAATCGATTTTCGCGAAAAACCATTATTCGAACATTATTCGAAATCGACTTTCGCGAAAAACCATTACTCGAACATTGTTCGAAATCGACTTTCGTGAAAAACCGTTATTCGAACATTGTTCGAAATCGACTTTCGTGAAAAACCGTTATTCGAACATTATTCGAAATCGACTTTCGCGAAAAACCATTATTCGAACATTGCTCGAAATCGACTTTCGTGAAAAACCGTTATTCGAACATTATTCGAAATCGACTTCCGCGAAAAACCGTTACTCGAACATTATTCGAAATCGACTTTCGCGAAAAACCATTACTCGAACATTATTCGAAATCGACTTTCGCGAAAAACCATTACTCGAACATTATTCGAAATCGACTTTCGCGAAAAACCATTATTCGAACATTGCTCGAAATCGACTTTCGTGAAAAACCATTACTCGAACATTATTCGAAATCGACTTTCGTGAAAAACCGTTATTCGAACATTATTCGAAATCGACTTCCGCGAAAAACCATTATTCGAACATTGCTCGAAATCGACTTTCGTGAAAAACCGTTATTCGAACATTGTTCGAAATCGACTTTCGTGAAAAACCGTTATTCGAACATTATTCGAAATCGACTTCCGCGAAAAACCATTACTCGAACATTGTTCGAAATCGACTTCCGCGAAAAACCGTTATTCGAACATTGTTCGAAATCGACTTTCGTGAAAAACCGTTATTCGAACATTATTCGAAATCGACTTTCGCGAAAAACCATTACTCGAACATTGTTCGAAATCGACTTTCGTGAAAAACCGTTATTCGAACATTGTTCGAAATCGACTTTCGTGAAAAACCGTTATTCGAACATTATTCGAAATCTACTTTCGCGAAAAACCATTATTCGAACATTGCTCGAAATCGACTTTCGTGAAAAACCGTTATTCGAACATTGTTCGAAATCGACTTTCGCGAAAAACCGTTATTCGAACATTGTTCGAAATCGACTTTCGCGAAAACCGTTAATCGAACATTGTTCGAAATCGAAGATAGGAAGACGTTGTTCGAACAATGTTCGAAATCGAAGATGGCGAAAAAGCATTGTTCGAATATTGTTCGTAATCGAATATTGCGAAAAAGTATTGCTCGGATATTGTTTGAAATCGACCAATGTTCGAACAATATCAAGAGTAGGCCGCCTGAGTATGGATCGGCTCCGTTCGTCGAAAAACCCACGTTCAAACTCGCTCCACTTCTGCGCCTACGGTAGTTGGCGGGAACGATTTGCGATTTCCTTTCGAGGGTTCTGGCGGGCGACTCTTGGCATTGTTCGAACATTGTTCGATTTCGAACAATATTCAAACAGTGCTTTTCCGCGATCATCAATCTGCAATTTCATTTGGAGGGTTCGAATTTGAAAATCGAGAAGTTGTGTAAAACGTATTTCGAAATCGAACAATGCTTGAGATCGAGGGATTCGTCATAGTGAATTAAGGAGGAAGTTCAAATAGAAGTGGCAGTTAACTAGAGGTAATGCGATATTTTGTTGGTTGCTGTTGAACATACCTAGGATGTAAGAGTCCGATTTTTCTAGGTTATTACAATCCCTGAGAATTCTCGAAAATCTCATGAGCATTAAGCAACGTCACGAAACTGCTGTCTAGTCGATTCTGGTGTCGATATTATGATTTTGGGTACTATCTCATCCTCATCTCTAGTGTTGTGTATAGTTTTGTCGGATGACCTATTCGAACAGGTATTCTAATGATTTTCATTCGAACTTAGATAATGAATTCGAAATTTAAAAAAACGCGTTTTTCCCATGTATTCGAACCCTAACCTTCATAAACCACTTTTCGATTACGTTTGACTTTGAATACTCGAGAACTGCGGGCATTTGAAACCATTCCAATAGTCGAAAATTTTGCGAGAGCACAACTACAGTTGTGCGTATAGTTGATCTTATACTGGTTGTTTCAACTGATAATAATAAGTGATAATAAACTATGATTTTGATAAAAAAGCCTGATAAACGTTTTCAAGTGATAAAATACATTTTTTTGTAAAAGTGATGATGTGTTACAAAATAGATGTATGGATGTATCAGTGAAATGCTAGCTTAAACTATTTCTGTGGACCATTTCAAGCAGTTTGGACATCGTTGAGAGCCCTTTCTTATTGCGTGCTCCGATGGGCATACGGCGTGCTACGTCGGTTTCGGTAGTTATTGCGTATTGTAATTGTATGCTAGTGTCTGAGTGTGTAGAACGGCGCGCCTCTGAACATACGGAGGCTCGTCTGATCGTTGGCAAACGTCGCGTCCGCCAGTGCATTAGAAAATGTTCTGTTTTGCCATGTGTAGATCAGAGCAATTCCTCATTAAACGTGCATTAAAACTGCGGACAAATTGTCGCCGTCGGAAAACGCGCTCTATGAACGTCGAAATCGTCATTCTTTTCAAAACCAACCCAGGCGCGAATTTCAAACCGCGTACAGTGACTATACGTAGAATCACGCTTTCTTAAATCCATGAAAATGGGCTCGAAGGAGGAGGGGTCACCATGTAAGGCACCCCATCACGCATTTTGTATTGCGCGAAAATGGAACTGTTACTCAACAATACTGTGTCGTACCCCTTGTTGTTTCATTGAATTGTGTTGTTCCATTTTTGATGTAAATCGACATTCATGGAACTTCTCACGAAGAGGGAAAACCACAAACTAAAAGGTGGCCTCCTCCACCAACTTACTGACTAATACCGTCCTTTATCCGTATCCTTTTCTTGTCCGAGCTGGAAAAAGCTGAACAGGGGCAAAGAGCTGACTCTTGAACATAATAGGATAGAAGCTACCTTATGGACCTTAGGCCCCGTGCATACTTCCCGTCGCCGCGATTCCATCGCGGCGATGAGTTTTGCAGAGCGACGCGAAAGAATTTGAATTTCTCTGTGCTCGACGCATCGCCCATCGCTCTGCAATGGGACGCGACGGCGATCCGTCCAGGACCAAACGCTAAACACCGCGCGCGGCGCGAAAAAGTATGCCATGCCCGCGATGGGCGCGGGAAGCCATCGCGCATGCCGACCGTTACTGTTGCGGCGGCCGCGGCGAGGTTTCCTTTGACTATTCGACCGCGTGCGGCGGAATGGTCATGAACTGAGCGCCGCGATGGCATCGCGGCGATGGAAGTATGCCCCCGGCCTTACGGATTTATGTGTGCTGAAGAAAATATGCTATACCCGAAGCCGGCAAGCCTGGCGTGGCCCGCACGCCCAGCGTAGGGCATGGGCGAAGCCGGCGACGGACACTGGCTGAGGAAGCATTCCTAGCTAGGTTGGGCTACGTTCCCAGCGTGGCCCGCTCACCCGAAGCCTGGCGTGGCCCGCACGTCCATCGTACTGCGACGGACGCTGGCTGAGGAAGCATCCCTAGCTAGGTTTGGGCTACGTTCCCAGCGTGTCCGCCTTACCCGAAGCAGGCAAAGCCGGCAAGCCTGACGTGGCCCGCACGTCCAGCGTACGGCGCGGCGAAGTCGGCGACCGACACTGGTAATGGGATAATGCGAGAATTTAGTGACATCGACTCGCAAATGAAGAACCCGTGGCAGATAGCAAATTACGCGTAGAAGTGAGGAAAATCCCTTCCTTTGGTAGCACCTCAACCCTGGAGAATGTCCATTACTTGCAAAATAAATGACCAGGTATCTTGTTATTCCGGTCTTCTAATTGGATTGTAAACGATGATTCAGTTGTCTTCCTAAGTTCAACCCTTTTCATCCACAACTGTGGTTTTGTTCTGTCTTCTTTCAGTTCTCTGTTGAACGTGCCTTCGAAATCGAGTTATTCGATTGTTCGATTTTCGAAGGCGGCGAAAAATCGAGTTACTCGATTGTTCGATTTTCGAAGGCGGCGAAAAATCGAGTTACTCGATTGTTCGATTTTCGAAGGCGGCGAAAAATCGAGTTACTCGATTGTTCGATTTTCGAAGATGGCGAAAAATCGAGTTATTCGATTGTTCGATTTTCGAAGACGGGGAAAAATCGAGTTACTCGATTGTTCGATTTTCGAAGATGGCGAAAAATCGAGTTATTCGATTGTTCGACTTTCGAAAATTTCAAAAAAAAATCGAGTTATTCGATTGTTCGACTTTCGAAGGCGGCGAAAAATCGAGTTATTCGATTGTTCGACTTTCGAAAATTTCAAAAAAATCGAGTTATTCGATTGTTCGACTTTCGAAAAAAATTGTCGA
The DNA here is from genome assembly GCA_947359475.1 of Heligmosomoides polygyrus bakeri. Taxonomy (NCBI): domain Eukaryota; kingdom Metazoa; phylum Nematoda; class Chromadorea; order Rhabditida; family Heligmosomidae; genus Heligmosomoides; species Heligmosomoides polygyrus. Next base: position 66,200,637 of record OX375865.1, on the reverse strand, counting down.
AAAGCTCAACTCTACTGCCGACGAAGCCATCAACGGTAAGATAGACTGGCCTTTGTCGTTCGTTTCCGAGAGTTCTGCGGTCGATAGGCGTCGCCGTTTGTCCAAACACCAACGCTTCTCATCGTCGTCGTGCTTGTTCTGGCGGCGACGTGCTTCTTCATCTTGTTGCTGTTGTTGTTGTTGTTGACGTCGCCGGGAAGGGTATTGATTGTTGCTCGATGCGCTTACCGCATTGCCTCCCGGCAAGCCTCGAAGTCGACACCTTCTCGGGGCTGTACACATTTCGCCTCGTGTGCCTCCTGCGTTCGTATCTACTCAGCAGTTGGTCCCTTGAGAATTTGTTTGGTCTGATCAGATTTAGCGACTTAGCAAATAAAAAGCGAAGATAAGACTTTTCTTTCTTGGATCTCGTCAGTATCTCTTCAAAGCATAGTTTTGGACACTGCTTGTATATGAATGGGCGGACAGAGTCTTTCTCCTCTAGGGCACAAGTTCTTTCCTTCTTTGGGACCCCTAAAGAACTTTGCCATGAGGACGGTTCCTTCCGATTTCAGAAGGATTGAGAAACTTTGTATATGAGTGGATGGATAATGGGGTTCAAAAGTCATTGCTAACAATAAGCCTAGTTCACACCCCAGTCAAAGTGATTTTCCCTGGCTAATCCATCTTTGAAAAGAGCCAGAGGTCTAAGGGAAATAAGCTATATTATGGTGTGTATTATGTGCTTCACGTATTGCCCTATCTATACATGCGCTAGAAAAACCGCGACTGAAAATTGAGGGGCTGGTTTAAAAGCAGCGTATTTCTGTATGTACCTGTTCTCGGCAATAGCTCAGTAAAAGTATTTACTTAAGGCCCAAACCTGTGCATACGTCGTTATCTAGTAGTCCTAGAAGTTGTTGCTGCTTTTTGTCCCCATCGTGGTCGTTTTTAAGACCAGACTCATTTCTTGCTTAATCTTCGTTCTTTCATTCTTCTTCCTCTTTTCACAAAATAGTCTATCTTTAGGTAGGTCTTCGAAAGAATTGTTTCTATTTGCAGGTCACTGATGCGTACGTATTCAGCAACGCTTCCGTTCTTTTCAACGAGTACCATCCTCACGGAACTCTTCTGGTGGGCAATTTCTATTACTCCAGAATTTCTCCACAGCTATCATTAGGGTGTAACAGAAGTTCGGTGCACTTTTGATTTTCTCGAACAACCCACAATCAATCAGCAGTGCCAAACCGTCATTATTGATCACTTGCT
>OX375865.1:65994384-66199189 GCA_947359475.1 Heligmosomoides polygyrus bakeri | reverse complement strand
GTATGAAGTGAAAGGAAGAGAACACCTCTAACAGATAGTAATTTCACCGAAATAGAGGAAAACTTATACCATCCTTGCGCAACTACTAACAAACTGCAATCGATTTGTTTCGACCACCGATTTCGCCCAAGCTTCGCCTTACGGGTTATTTAGATCAGAATTGAAGTCTGAACCCCCATGCAACTCATTCTTAAAATCATTTAGGCACACACCAGCTTGTAAGATATGACGTTAGCATGGTTCCTGCACTAATCCATAAGCGACGTGTGATGGTCTAGCAGCGATTGTTCTTAGGTGACAGTACTTGAGTACTATTACAGATTAGCTCTGTGGAATCGTCAAAATGCACTTCCTCCCAAAACGTTCCGTCCAGAAATGCCTCAAACAGTATGAAACCTCTCATTTATGCAGTTCCGTAGCTCCATTCAGTAGCAGTCGTTGCGGGACCACCACTTCTTTGGCTCATGCCTGCGCTGAACCAGGGAAGTGGTGGTCCCGCAACGACTGCTACTATGATAACAGTGTGAAAAGGTGCCACAGACGTCGTGCCAACGTTGCGACATGTGCGTCGGGAGTCACTAAACGTGTCACAAACAGGCAACATGTTTTCATATCCAGAAAACGTGACACAGACTGTTTACAACGTGCGTCTAGATCCAGAAGAGGTGGTACAGATCTGTGCAGCGTGCGTTGCATTTTCAAAAGACCTCTCACAGGTAAGAAGGTCTAAAAACAGAAGAAGTCTGAATTGCAACGCACGTTGGGTGATGTCTGTGGCACGCCTTCAAAACCCCGCTTATCAGAAGTCATCTCTTGTAGCTTTTGCATGCTGTATGTATTCAGCGATAACTATGGAAAGCTGTCATCACTTCAGACGACAACTGCTCTGGACGGTGTATGCGATAGTTCAGCAAAAATGTGGCCGGTTGATCTTGACAGTAGAAGACAGGGAGTTAAATTTTTTAGGCAGAGATCAGAGAGTGGGCAGAAGGCGTCCTTAGTAGCGTACCAAATTTTCGAACCGTTACCGTAACAACAATCGTGGCGGGACCACCACGTCTTCGGATCAGTGCTGACACCATGCCAACCCCAAGGTAATCAATAATGGAGCTATGGAACTACGGAAGGGGGAAATTTCACACTGTTTGAGTAGGTTTGGGAGGAACACCTTGGAGGAAATGCTAGTTGACGGTGCTACAAAGCTAACCTCAAGGATTGCTCGAGTAGTGTCACCTAAGAACAGTCGAATCAGGGCGAAGATTCCATTTCTTTGTGTGTGTCTTTCTTGGAAATGAACAGGAAGTGGTACAGAACCTGGTGATCACGTTTCTGCAAGGCCAATCACTCTTACTTCCGCTGTTTATACTAGACATTGGATCCGACGCCGATTTTCCGGATAATCGGATGATTCGGATGAGGGCAATTTCGAGAACCGCGGATCTTCGGATGATTCAGATGAGGGCAATTTCATAAACCCCAGATCTTCGGATGATTCAGATAACGCCATTTTCGGCCGAGCCGGATTTCGGATATCCGATTCGGATACAACCGGATAAGTGATATAATAGGGGCACGCAACCTCTTAAAAACGGAACACATCAGTAACTCCTTGTTTATTTCGTTGACCAATAGAAGTCACAAGTGCGCAAAGCAGCTTGTAGTGTGTCACCTTGAATTAAGTGGCTGTATGTCGTGGTAGCAAGACACATGAATGCTCAATTACATCATTACTGGCCTAGCTCAATTCACCACTGGAGTAGAACACACCAGTGCTACGTAGAAAATGTCGTGTTTGGCTTCCTTACAAGGGGAGCCCTCCCCCAGAGCTATTTTACGCCTCCAGAATAAGCAAAAAACAGCATTAAGACCCCAATGAGCCACTACCCACTCAATAATGAGTTGGCAATGCACAACGAAGCCGTGTAAAGGACAGTGAAACGATTACGAAACGTCCCGCAAGAGATTTCTCGAGCTCTGACGAGGGAAGTGTCTGGTGCGTATGTCTGAACGGGGAGAGCGAGTCATATAGGAAGAATCCTCACCCTTCAGTTAGTATAAAAATGTGTTTCTTTTTTGCGAAGTCGTTTAACTCAAGGAGTAGGGAGTCCCTGAACTTACAATGGAATCGGCGCCTCACGAGTTCGGGCGATGTCGCTGGCGGGAAGCGGCTCGGAGCGCAATGGATAGCGACGTTGCTCCATGAGAAGGAGGTCGGTGGGTCCGACTTTTCTGCGCTGCTGCATTTTTGCATTTCAACTGATTGGTCGAGATTTTAGGGATTCTGACGTCTATACCATTTAGATGTTGTCTGCGCAGTTTTTCCCGATGTGTGCCGTGGAGAGTAACTTTGTTGACACTAGTTTATTACTGGCCGGTTTTTAACCAAAAGGCAATGAGAAAGCAGTTCAACATAATAATGTATAAACGTTTAACATCAGTGATGCACAGACACAAATTGCATGAAACAGAAGCACCGATCACAATACGGACAGCATATAAAAGGCTACAGGTCCTCATAGCTTCTACTGAGCATGGGTGACATTGTCGGTGTTGGGTTCTAGAAAATCTTTAGCAGATTTCCAGATGACAGACAAAGATGAAGGAAAGAGTGTATCGATGCCGTTTAGGTTAATTTGCTGAACTCACAGACCTCGTTTCACATTTTAACCACCTCTGACGTCACATCCTGGTCGCTTTGAAGTTCCGAGCAGGATGGTTTTACTCGAGGTCATTGGTAAATGTAGGGTAACAAACTGTGAGGAGCCTGTAGCTTTTATATGCCGCTGTTGTGACCAATGCTGCTTCATACACTTTGTTACCGTGTATCTTTGGTGTTGAACATTAATACATCATCATGCTGAATACCACAGCATGCAGCTGGAAAATGCGCCCAAACCATCTGAAAATGGAAATGACGTCAAAATTCCTCAAATTCTAACCAATCAGTTGAAATGGAAGAGTACAGCAGCGCATGAGAATCGAACCCCCGGCGCCTCTCATGAAGCAACGTCACTACCCACTGCGCTCCGAGCCGCTTGCCCTCGAAGGCATCGCTGGCGTACAAGACCCCGAACTCGTGGGGCGCCGATTCCATTCTAGTTTCAAGGACCTCCTACTAGGGTTTAACAACCTGGCAAAAAAGAAACATTTTTATACTAATTGAGGGGTGGGGATTATTCCTATATGAGTCGCTCTCCCCGTTTAGACATACGCTCAGACCTTCCTTTGTGAGAGAAATCGAACCAAATGATTGCAAAATCTTGCCGAAAACGTCAGGTTATCAACGGCGCAGAATTCGGCAGCAAGGCGCGCTAACCTTCTATTATCCGATTTTATCCGAATCATTGCGTTTTTCAAAACCCCGGATTTTCGGATGATTCGGATGAGGGCAATTTTGAAAACCCCGGATCTTCGGATGATTCAGATGAGGATAATTCTGAAAACTCCGGATCTTCGGATGATTCAGATGAGGGCAATTTTCGACCGAGCCGGATTTCGGATAATCCGAAACCGGATAAATCCGGCCGGATATCCGAAAATGCATGATTCGGATCCCATGTCTAGTTTATACCGAGAGAGAGAGAGTACTCAAAACAGTGTAGCAGTAGTTTCCTCAGTACTCTTTTACTTCTGGAGACCGTAACATCACCCAACGTGTATTGGGATTCAAGAGACGTGTCACAGACGTACAACGTCTGCTGGGTTCAGAAGACGCTCCGTAAATGTCGTACGTATGTACGTGTTCAGAAGACATGTCACACACGTCATTCAACGTGTATCGGGATTCTTAAAACGTGTCACAGACGTCATACAACATGCGTTAGGATTTAGAAGACGTGTCATCGATGCCGTACAACGTGTGCATCGGCTCAGAAGACATGCCATTAGCAATCCTTTCAAGCGCAATTTTAAACTCACTTTGGATTTGTTTGTCACATATTCTCTAAAAATATTTTTAAACATGGGCCACCCATTTTCTTTCAAACCAGTCCTGCAGGCCGTCGCATGCACCCGATACTGGTTCTGGTTTCCCGCCATGGCCAACCAAACCTTCCATCTTCCTCCAGGGTCGGTGAATTGGTACCAGACACGTCTGTGAAGGATAAAGCGCTGACTTGTTCATCGGCTGGCCACTGCAAGTCATTTTATGGCCAAATACACATGACGGTTTAAAAAATCGCCAATGTTGTTGAAACTTTAAACAAACAGCTGAAAATTTATCCGGAAAGCCTCCGCACCGTACCAGGTGCTGTCATTATATTTGAATCTGTTCATTCATTTACGAATTGAATAATGTGACCAGTTATCTGACCTTCACGGCAGCTGAGACCTACGGTGGTACTTCAAGGACTATATGGGAGGTGCGATGTAAGTGCGACGCACGTCTAAGTAGTTTAATTGCTCGCATCCATCACCCAACCTGAGAGGTGTGCAGGAAATCATAACCTCCTTACAGGGGTCTTCGACGCCAGAAAAATAAAAACTGCAGGAAGATCGCTTTTTTCGTAGTTTCGCCCAATAATCATTAGCGCACATTGTTAGTTTTCTAGGCTTACAAACCAAAGGATAGAAAGTCGAACATCCTGACTACTTAAAAATAACGTGGTTTATCAAGCGATATGGTGAGCGATATAAGCCGTACTTTCAGGAATTTCGGCTGTAATTTCTCTGTTAAATTGCTGTAAGTCGTTGATGAATCCGGCCCCTGCTGTTAATTTATATCATCCAAGGATGCAATCTATTCTAACAGAAGGAAGTCTAGACACAATTTCTTGAACGCAGTACATTTGGTTCCATTGGTACTTCTTACCATCACTTCTAATTGCAAGTACCGAAATACATTTTAAAAAACGCTCGTGAGCTTAAGGATTCATCATGTCTTTCTCATCGATGGTGTGTCACCCTGCTTTGCAGTGGACATTAGATGAGAGTCTTTCAGAAAGGAGCCATTGTCTCGGTCCCTTATGGTTTACGGTGCAGTGAGATCTCTCCGTTGGACTACGAACAAAATGTTGTTGTCCAAGGCCTGATACCATGTTTCCCTCATACTAAATTGTACATTTTCGCACCATGTTCAAAGACCGCGATGAGCCATCTAGAGCCTTGAAGTAGACACGAGCAGATGCGACCTCATGCTGGCCGCCCTCTTGCATCACGTAAACTCGTCCGACCTCATTTGTTTGCCACGCCTTCCCGCCCTGTCGGGGTTACTAACGTATCGCACCCGACTAGAGGTGTTGTGAACTGGCTTGTTGCTTCACAGAACAACACGAGATTATGACTGAACGGGCTGTCAGCACGCCAGTTTTTGGGTGGTGCTTTCTTGAATGTGCAGACACTACAGAATAAGATTCAAACATGTACCCTCTCCATTATTATTATTACTCATCTTATATATTTACATATCATATTACATCTCAGTGGGAGATAAGCAGGACCGTCTTGCTGTACAACCTGTCCATAGTCTACAAGCTGTTCATTCGAGTCATCCTGAATAAGATTAGCACAACGCTGGACGAAGGACAGCCATGCGAACAAGAAGGATTTCGGAGAGGATTCAGCACGATCGACCACATACACACCATTACGAAGCTCATCGAAGTGTCGCGAGAGTACAAGCTGCCGCTGTGCCTTACGTTCATCGACCTGAAGAAGGCATTCGACTCCGTCGAGACTGAAGCGGTCCTCGAAGCCCTGCTCACTCAGGGGGTTCCTCCTCAGTACTCAGAGTCCTTCGAGAGCTGGACAGTGGATTCACGACCAAGACTTCAGCATTCTACAACAACGTCGTCATCGACGTGAAGAGAGGGGTTCGGCAAAGGGGATAACCCCGAAACTCTTCAGCGAAACCCTCGAAAACATAATGTGCGACCTAAGTAGTATGGGAAGGACGTTGGAGAGAAGTACGACGGTCGGAAACTGCACCATCTTCGCTTAGCTGACGTCATCGTGCTCATAACACCGAGCATCAGCCAGGAGGAGCGAACGTAGGCGGGTTCGGTCGCGTAGGTGGGAGCGTTGGACAGCAGCAGAATCTTACGAAGACGATGTTAATGAGGAACGGAGAGGTTATAAACTGATACCTCATTCTCGCTCGGCGGAACGAACATCTCCGAATGCCTCGGCTAGCTACAAGTATCTAGGTCGCAAAGACAACATGGCCGACGATCTAGTGCCAGAGCTGAGCAGGAGGAAACGAGCGGCTTGGGGAGCTTTCAAGAACGTCGAAGAACACAAAGAACGTCCGACTCCGTGCCAACCTATTCGACTCCACCGTTCCTCCTGCCCTAACATACGCCTCAGAGACCTGGGCTATACGAAAGCAGGATGAGCGCGCGATCAGCGTCGCGCAGCGTGGAATCGAGAGGACGATGCTCGGAGTGACACCACTCACGCAAGTGAGAGAAGGTCTCCGGAGTTCCGAGCTTCGCCTACGTTCGAAAATCAGAGACGCTCTCGCGTGGGCCAAGTTGTCGAAAATTAGGTGAGCCGGCCACGTAATGCGCCTTGCAGACGTCCGATGGACAAGAGCCGTCACCGACTGGATTTCGCGGGATGTCAAAAAAACACCAGGACGCCTACTAACAGTTTGGTCGGACTTCTTTGTGAATTCTCTGAACGACCGATATGACGCTCTTCGTGTCCCTTGAGCGAGGAGGATCCGTTGAGGCACTCTGGCACGCGACAGGGACGAATAGAGACGCTGCTGGTGCCCGCCGGAGCAACTGGATGACGAGTGGGACGACAGATGATACATGTGATACATGGAACATTTCACGTATCACTACAGTATCACTAAATCACCTAAATCAAAGGTGACTAAACCTTTCCTGTCTCTTACTAATTTTTGACTGCCAAAGGCTGAGCAAGGTTTAGAGTTAGAAAAGCAGCTTCGCCAAAGGCTCCGCGGGAAGCGATCATGGGGTATGATCGGACAAAAAATTTAAATTTTTGAACCGGAGGTTGAGAATAATTCTACCCACAGTAACTCAAGAGCAAACGGGTAGTTAATAGGTAGTTAAATGCCCCTGAGTTTTGTAGCCTTTATATAAAGTAGAAAGTAATCGTAGATGCTCCTAACTACTGCTTAAATCGAAAAGAGTATGAAGACAAATTACGAAGGCGGGGAAATGCCTTATGATGGATTTCCATGTTAGTGGCAATTACGCAATCAATCAAACAAACAAATCAGGATAGTATACGATTGTATTGCGCAAATTTTGCACGAGCACGTATAAAGACGCAACACGCTTGCAACTTAAAATACTCTGAAACATAATTTTGGAATGAGACTCATGATTATATGGTGCTTTTTGTATTCTTTCTACCAGTCGTTCAGCGGCCTAGCGGGCGCCAACTACTGGTTGGGGGCTTCGTCCCCAAACCTCGAGAAGCGAACACTCCGACCATCTTCTTTTCCCAACTTTTAGGCCTTTATACTTCCATTGCGATAAAGAACTGGTTTTACTATGTAGAGTACAGCCGTCAGACCGGCCTGTCGGCCGCACTGAGGCTTCTCAAAGGCTTCGCCGTAGTGACAACTTCTCACAATTTTAGCTGCAAACTATGTCATGGCTTCCGCAGGAAGAGCACCTCAACTACGTAGATTGCGGCAAGTCAGAAGGAAATAGAAAAATGAAGGACATCCATGCATAATTAGATTTCAGATTCGTGTTCAGCGAGCTCGATTACCCCAGGGCTGAAGTTTGTAGGGTTTTCCACAAAAATCGATAATATTGATCGATATCGATTGCATCCCCTGCTGTGAACGCCTCCCGTCGTTGATCAGCTAAATGCCGAGGCACGGTTGCCGACGTGTTCGGCACGTCTACGGCTCGCCATGCACGGTTGCCGATGTGTTCGGCACGTCTACGGCTCGCCATGCACGGTTGCCGACGTGTTCGGCACGTCTACGGCTCGCCATGCACGGTTACCGACGTGTTCGGCATGTCTACGGCATCGCCATGCACTGTCGCCGACGTGTTCGGCACGTCTATGGCTCGCCATGCATGGTTGCCGACGTGTTCGGCACGTCTACGGCATCGCCATGCATGGTTGCCGCCGACGTGTTCGGCTCCATCTATTTTTGTCGACATAAAGTGTATCTTCACCATGGTAGTGTACCATACTGATATTATAACTTATTTTAACCTGGATGATGCGATATAAACACAAAAATAAACACCCAAAGCAACAGCGTTCATAATACATAGTTCGATTGGCCATTGAGGAGAGCAGGCAACTTTTCTTGCCTACAAAATAGATAACTTCAGAACTCCAAAGATAGAGCAAAAATATTATTGTTTTATTTTTATTTAATATCTTTATTATATATTTATCATTTATATTTATATTTAATTATTTTTATTTTTTTCGACCCCTCTTCGACCTCTGGAGAGAAAGTAACAGTGCCAATCTGTCTTCTTCACCCTCAGCTAACCATATGACATCTTCGTTAGCCATTGACGGTAGGTCTATTAACACTACTTCATGAGTTCAAAAGTCGAAAAGAGATTGAGAAAATGGACGAAAAGGATTTATCTTTATTTATTTATTATTTTATTTATTCTGTATTAATTACGTATTATTGATTTTTATTTTTATTTGTTTTCATTTAATTAATTAATGGATATATTTTTGTATTTGATCGATTGTTGTGATCGTCCTTCGAAACATTATACGACACCCCCCCCCCCCCTGAATTGATATTAATTGTATAATACAATGTATTCTCCGTGCCGAGTTATTGGTTGTCTTGCTAACTGCCTTCCTCCCGACTACTCTGCTCCTATTCGTAGGGAGACCTCCCTAGTAGATGCCTTTCAGGGTATTTTTCAAGATGCTTTTCAAGATGTATGGAGATATTGATGGTGCTCTCTCGTTCGTGGTGTTAGTTTGACTTGAACGAAGCGCAGGATGTAGACTGATCGTCGGATGATGACGATGATGTGGGTGGCACCACGTCTCTTTGTAACAGTTGCTGTAGGTGACGGCCGTGAGATCACCTGTAATATGGTTGGCTGAGGATAAAAAAGACAGAAAGGCACTGTCACTTTCTTTCCAGAGGTCGAAGAGGGGTCGAAAAAAATAATTAAATAATTAATTAAATAGAAATATAAATGATAAATACATAATAAAAGATAATAAATAAAAATAAAAAATTAATATTTTCCTTAATATAGGAGCTCTGAAGTTATCAATTTTGCGGGCAAGAAAAGTTGCCTGTTCATCCTCAATAGCCAATCGAACTATGTATTATGAACGCTCTACTTTGGGTGTTTATATTTTGTTTATATCGTATCATCCAGGTTAAAATAAGTTATAATATCAGGATGGCACTCCAACATGGTGAAGATACACTTTTTATCGACAAAAATAGATGTGGCAAGACCAGCAATGCTGGAGCAGCACCTCCGGACCCCAACCCCCGACCCTCTTCGCGCAAGCCCGCCCCTAACCAGTCTGCCATCCGGTCGCTGCGCAGTTCTTGGTGAGCGGCTCCCCTCAATGTTTCACTTCCGTTACTGTATTGCTTACAATTGTAAAATCGCTGTAATTACGCAACTGTTCCTGCCCCAAACCTTTTGAAGGTTAGATTCTAACCACGAGATGGCAGTTCCAGGCGTCAGTATTGCTTTATCGGCCCGCACTGAAGTAAACGGTTTTTCTCAATTTTTGGCCTACCCAGATGTCCGCAGGAAATTTGAAAACCACTACGGTGCTTTTCTTACAGTCCTACAACCCTCAATAGGTCACTTTCAAAATTGCCACGGGACGCTGATTGACCTCCCTTGTCAGTGCCCCCACTCCAGTTGTGACGGACGGACGGGCGGACGAACACATACACACACAAACAGACACACACATACACACCAACACACACACTTGCTCTTTTACACTTAGTAGGATTGGATTTAAAGTTTTGTTTGCAGCTCTATTTTCTGTTTTCTGGCCAACTTTTTAGCCATTTTCCGAGAAAACAGGAAAAATTGCCCAAAATGGCCAGAAAATCAGAAAAAAGAAAACAGAAATTCCGCCCATCTCTGGTGACTCGACGTCTTTGCCGCCGCTCTCGCCGCCGTTTAAAAATGACCCGAGTCATTTCGAGCGGCGACCACGGCGGCGGCCAATGGTTAAGCATAGGATGGCGGCGGCTATGATGTGGCCGAGTGGTGGCGACGGCGGTGGCGAAGTTTTCAGACGTCGAGCAGCGAAGTCGCCGCAGTGACGCCCCTTCACGCCCCAAGCGGCGGCCGCCGTGGTCGCCGCTCGAAATGACTCGGGTCATTTTTGAGCGGCGGCAATTCGAGACATCGAGTGTGCTGCCCTGCTGAGAACACGCTGCCTCCACGTCAGCCGAGGAAATTCGGCGAATTTGACCGTTTTGCAGTGCGAACCTGTCATCAAGCACTGCTACCGGTAGGATTGGAGAGGAGGAGAGGAACTGAGGTAAGTTTCAGCTTACCTCAGTTCCTCTCCTGCCCTCCAATCCTACCGGTTTTTTGGCATTATTCCAATTTTGGGACTTCAGTGCATCATTTTTTTGTTCAAGCTTGTCGTTGGAGGATATTTGGGGCGTTGATTACGAATATAACACTTTAATATTTCGACCGATTCCGATCAATTATCACTCGCGCTGAGGTAGACAGTTCAGGACCACTGATTTCACTCAAACTTCGTATAAATGGGTTATTGAGGATGCTGATTACGAATATGACATTGGCTTTTGGAATATCTGCCGATTACATTAGATTATGGGGGTATGGGTAACCGAAGGTGGTCCGGAAGGGTCGTCCGACTTCGCTCAAACTTCGTAAAAGGGGTTATTGAGGATGTTGATTACGAATATGCCACTGATTTTTGAAATATCGGGCGATTTCAATCAATTACCATCCACGAAGACTTCTGAGGGAAACGGATCAGGATCACCGATATCGCTCATACTTCGTAAAAAGCGCTTCGTCGCGGAAGAAAGGAGATATCTCAAGGAAAATATGTTAAGCGCTAGGCACGAAAAAGGCGATGTCTCAATAGAGAATATGTTAAAAATATCCCTTCCCTAAGTACAAGGAGGGATGTCTTTGATTTGTGTATGGTACACAAGATAGTAACAGGAAGAATTAATCTTGATCTTGCAGCGCTTAGGCTTGTTTCGTCAGTCACGCGTGGCGCACGGAACAAAATTGCATTTGACAGGGCTAAAACTTCACTAAGAGCCAATTTTTTTTGTAAATAGAGCTGGTTCCATGTACCTCAAGCTGACTAAAAACAATACTTTTTCTGCAAACCTTGGATGTTTCAAGCGGAAAGTCTCGAACCTTCTATTGAAGCCATAGCATCTTCTTTATGTTCACGTAGAAGTTTTATGGGAAGGATTTGGTTAGTTGTTTTGTTTGTTTGTTCGTTAGTTGTTCTCATGTTTTGGCAGTTCTGCTTGTATTTGACGTTTGCCTTAAGCAACGTAATAAACTTATACTTATACTTATAAAACAAGCGCTTGTGGATCGCGCGGCAAGCGTCGAGGATTACGTTGCCCTGTTGCGAGACTGCTGCGCGAACGCGCGCATCAAACGGAACTAGCGCTGGTGGCGGCGGCTCCCCTAGGCGACGAGAAAGGACTCCGCCCCTCCACTATACCTTTGTCCTTTTCAAATTTCGAATAGTCGAATTTCGAATAAATTCGAATTTCGAATATTCGACTATTCGAAGAAAGTTCAATATTCGAATTATTCGTTTATTCGAATATTCAAGAAAGCCCTATATTCGAATGTTCGTTTATTCGAATATTCGAGAAAGCCGTATATTCGAATGTTCGTTTATTCGAATATTCGAAGGCTTCGAATTTCGAATATTCTTTATCAATCTCTTAACAAGTTAATGGCGGTCCTCTTCGAAAACCAGGGAATTGTGACCTTTTGATAAGAACGATGTTCTGTTTCGCGTGTCACTCAAAGTGGCCGAATTGTGTGTATGCAATCTGACAAGGGAAGGGTTTGGAGCGCATGTCTGAAAGGGAAGAGCGAGTCATATACGGAGAATCCCCACCCCTCAATTAGTATAAAAATTGGTTTATTTTTGCCAAGTCGTTAAACACGATTACGAGAGAAAATGCCCGAACCGCGCCGCGTCTGTCTCGGTGCGAGAAAATGCCCGCGACCAGTTGAGAAAATGTCCGCAACCAGGGGAGAAAATGCCCGCAACCAGGGGAGAAAATACCCGCGACCAGTGGAGAAAATGCCCGCAACCAGGGGAGAAAATGCACGCAACCAGGGGAGAAAATGCCCGCAGCCAGGGGAGAAAATATCCACAGCCAGGGGAGAAAATATCTGCGGCCACTGAACGGTTTTCGATAGGGTCCACTTCAACAACCACTACAAAAAAACCCATGGTAATCACGTGGACAGGGATACGGTATTTTTCTCACGCCGTCGAGTAAAGGGCATGAGAAATCGTGGGCGTGGCAGCTGAAACTCTGGCACCATCATTTGGATTCCCTAGCAGACTTGATGGCCGTACTGTGATATAGAAGCTTTGGAGAATATGAGGAAAGACGTTACAACAGGCATGCTCAAAGGTTAAATTAGTACCAACGGTGTTTTATGTGAAAAGGACACTTAAAACACTTAAAGGAGCGAAAGAAGCGTTTTCGCCCAAATCTCAATTTCTAGAACGTAAAACTAGAACAGAAGCACATCAACGGAACCTGGTAACATAGAATTACATTTCGAAGCATTGAGCTGTGAACTGCAGGCCACCTCAACTTTTGAGTTTGTTTTTGAGCCACATGAACGCCACATGGAGTGAACAGTAGGGTACATGTACTTCAAAGTCATGTGAAGTAGAAAATGAAAAAATGACAGAACTTATCTAGGAATTTGTTTACAAATTGGTTGGATTTGTTACGAATTGGATTACGAATTGGATTTGTTTTTAGGTTTTACTGAGGTTTTACTGAGTCTTTCTGATGAAGTCTTCATTTTTGACCAATCATTTCCTTCTTTACTAAAACAGGATTTGAACATAGATATTTCAACATTCATTGCTTTTCAAGTGGTTCTCATCTGATACACCGTTGGCATCGTAAATACTTGTTGTGCTCTTTTTTATTGTTTTTCTCAGTATAGGACTTCTATTTTTATTCGTTTTGCTGCTGTTTTTCTGATATTTCCACATATCTGAATAAAGGATTTAAATATCTGAATGGTTAGTTGTTGCAACATAGGTTTTACTAAAAACCCTATTAAAATGACCAGAACCCGGTGTAGCACCTCGCCAAAAATCTTTCAAGGCACCTTCTCGAAATATAGAGTGTTTTTCGAGCATGAAATTTTGCGATCAACTTTTTATTAGAGCTTTGATACGAATGAAACGTTGCGGAAATAGACTGCTATTCGCGGGCATTTTCTCCCTTGGTTGCGGGCATTTTCTCCCCTGGTTGCGGGCATTTTCTCCGCACGCAACGCGCGCCGTGAGATTCGGGCATTTTCTCCGTAGACCGTTAAACACAAGGAGTAGGGAGTCGTTACAGTAGAATTCGTAGGTCTTGTACGCCCGCCAAGTGGCCCTGAGCTCAGTGGATAGAGACGTTGTTTTATGGGTGGGAGGTCGTGCATTCGATTCTCCTGCTGCATTGCTCTGCTGCATTTTTGCATTTCATATGTTTGGTTGAGAGTTGAACGATTCTGAAATCTATACAACTTTCAAATGTTTTGCCTAATTTTCCAGTTGTACACCGTGGAGAGTAAATTCCTTGCCACTTGTTTATTAGTGACCGGTTTTTTAACCGCAAGGCAATGAGAAATCTGCTCAACGATGTATAAACGTTCAACACCAGTGGTGCACAGGCCCAAAGTGCATGAAACAGAAGCACTGGTCACAATCGGACAGCGTTTAAAAGCGATGTTGTCCCTTTTTTGCGGGTCAAAAGGAGGGTCGTGCACAATGACGTGGGAGTGAAATCATTCCACCGGAAAACGTTATCATATGTCCAATTCTTGCTTGCATCTCCACGTCTATCAGTTCATCTTGCGGATCCCAATCTTCTTCTTCCACCACTTCCAGCTGTTCGTCTTCGTCAAGTTCAAGTTGACGTGCTTCGAAGTCCTTGAGTATGCTGGCCATCCGTTCGGCCAGCTTGCTTTCTTCCCCCGAAGGTTCCTTGCCACACTTCAGCGTAAGTAGGTGGATCGCCACTCAGCATCGGCGGACATTGTTGGTGGTAGGTTTAAGGAATCTTCAGCCACCTCTGATTTCCAGTTGACACGCAAAGATGAGAGAAGGAGTGTATCGATGGCCGTTAACGTCCGATGGTCGTTGCGGGATCCACAGACCTCGTTTCTTCGCTGGAACCACTTGCGACGTCATCCTGGTCTTTGAAAATACGAGCAGGACGGTTTTTCCCGACGGCATCGGTCCATCTAGGGAAACAAACTGTGAGGAGCCAGTAGCCTTCATACGCCGTCCGTATTGTGACCACTGCTTCTTCTTCAAGCACATTGTGCCTGTATATCACTGATGTTGAATGTTTATACATCATTATGTTGAATACCAAAGCATGCAGCTGGAAAAATGAGTAGAAAACCTCTATGGTATAGACGTCAGAGTACATCAAATCTCAACAATTAGTTGAAATGCAAAAGTGCAGCAGCGCAGTAGAATTGAACCCTGGATCTCCCTCGCATGAAGCAACGTCTCTTTCCACTACGCTGCGACTTGCTTGTGGCAGACGCATCGCGGACATACAAGACCGCCGAACTCGTGAGGCGCCCATAACATTGTAACTACAACGACCCCGTACTCCTTTTTTTTTCTTGGCGAAAAAATAAACACATTTTTATATTAGTTGAGGGGTGGGGATTCTCCCTATATGACTCGCTCTTCCCGTTCAGGCATACGCTTCAGACACTTCCTTTGTTAGTCCACGCGAGGTAAGAGCGGGCAAACGCTCCGCTGCGTCCCTGCTTCATTTGAACGCCATCGACCCTCCTGCGGCCAGTCACGGGAATAACGAGTGAATCGTGTTATGGCTGTTCAATGACGCTTTTGCCTTCGGTATACTACGGAAGAATCTCCGTTTTGTATTTCTACCCCAAGTACAGCGACGGAACTATTAAAGCCGGAAGGAGCTGCGGTAGGGAGGTAGCACTTTCTGGAGCCGGGGAAGGTCCTGCTTTCTGCCAGCAAAGACCTTAAAGAAGAGAGGAGGAGCAATGGCTATGGATTACAAGAGCCAGTCATACTCCGTTTCCTATGAAAGCGAGCCATCCACATTTTCGCAATAACAATGTCCAAGTCGTAGCGTCTTACCAGATTAGATCCCAACCATGGACTTCGGATCCGTTTGCTTATAAGTGACGCGAAGCTCTTCAACAGAGCCAGAACGCAGATTGAATGCCACTCATGAACCTCCAATGAGCCTCTTCTGCACCAGATCGCCATTGTGCTACTTCTTCAACCATGCTAACCTTTCTTTTACCACATAGAAGCTTCGGTATAACCTAAGGAGACAGTAACCTATGGAGCAAGATGTATAACAATCTAGCTCTGCCTAACCAGGGTGTTTTTCTCTTCTCGAGGCACGAATTCTTAGGGAAGCAAGGGCGCTTGATTGTCATTATACCTTTGTCACCGTCTTTTGGTCTCCTGAAGGAAATGGATGGAGCAGCCTTCGCGGCGCTTGAACAAGGGCATCTGAGCCTGGACACTGACTTCCGCAGCCTCGGTTCGGTCCTCAGCTCGCCCTCGCCTCGCTAGTAGCCTTCAGTCTCAGTAGCGCTTATCACTCACTGGACTCGCCACACTCCACTCTATTAGCCTGATTTAACGTAAGAATATCAGGAGTATGTCGGCCACGGGACAGGAGATCCATTGATAGAAATCGATGTACCACAATTGATAATTACCGATCCTTTTCGCAATTAACCAACTGGTATAAGAGTAATGACAATCTGAAGCCTTTGTATATGCCGCTCTGTCGAACGCAGTTTACAGTGGGTAATAAAAAATAAGTAAATGTCAATCATTGGGTGACCACAATAAGTAAGGTGTTCATTTGATTATTCGAATATTCGACAATTCGAAATTTTGGAAATCGTATATAATTCGATCATTCGGAATTCGAAATTTTGAAAATCGAACATTATTGGATCATTCGAAATTCGAAATTTTGAGAATCGAATAATATTCGATCATTCGAAATTCGAAATTTTTTTCCAAGGACAAAGGTATACCCTCCACTTGCTGCTGAAGCAGCGGCCGCCGTCGCCGCGACCACTGGACCGGACTGAAAGGGGCTTAAGACGCTCACCGATAGAATGAGCGTTCGTCTACTGGACATGTTTTGCGCTGCTTGACGATTTCTTTGGAGCCTAAGCGCTGCTCTCTTCACACATTTTCGTACCCAAGGCTTCCCTCACTGGTCTTCAGAGCCTCCGATAGTGAGTAACTGCCAGCCCATTGAGCTAGGTGGCGGAAGAGTGTGGAGGAGTAAATGAGAATGTCTGCAATGACACTACTTGTTCTGGGACATCAAGAAATGCTCTATTGAAAGCCTCTCAAGTGCCAGGCGAAATTCCTCTACTGACTGATCAGGTCGCATGGTTAATACAAAACACAGAAAAATATAGAAGTTCAAAGAAGTAAAGAAATGTGTAAAGTGCTAATTTTTTAAATTCTTCTTCTTCTTCTTCAGCGTTTGTCCCGCTTCGTCGCGGGGTCCGCTCCTCTGGTGTTACGACGCCACCTTTCCCGATCCTGCGCTTGATCAGGTGGACACCAGCTATTTTCATGTCCTTGTGTAACGTATCGGACCATCGCTGCTTCGGCGTCCTCTAGGCCGCTTTCCAGATACTTCCAACTCAAGGCCAATCTTGCGGACGCTGTCTTCTTTCCCACGCAGAACGTGGCCGTACTATCGCAAGCGAGCTTCGCGCATCTTGTCAGCTATCGTCGCGACACCGAACTTCTGCCGAATAGCATCATTTCGAATGCGGTCCATGCGCGTGACTCCAGCTGTCCAGCTCAGCATCATCGTCTCGATGACGCTGAGGCGTGTTTCAACTTGCTTGGTCGCAGGCCAACACTCAGCGCCGTACATCGCTACCGGCCGCACGACGGCCCTGTAAGACTTCGACTTCAGGTGCTCTGATATCTTCCTATCGCAGAGCACGCCTGTCAGCGAACGCCACTTGGACCAAGCTGCACTCACTCGTGAGTTCACTTCAACCATCAGACTGCCGTCAGACGCTATTGGTAATCCCAGGTATTTGAACACCGAAGTGCGTGAAAGCTCAGTACCGCTAATCTTAATGGAGCCGGACTTGCTCACGTCAGTCGTTAGTACTCGGTCTTCTTGACGTTCAATTTGAGTCCGAACCTCGTTCCTCAGGTACGTTGTGTTGTCGCAAGGCGTACCATATAAGCTCACGCGGCACGCGGTCGAAGGCTTTCTCCAAGTCGAGAAAGGCGATATGCACCGGCTTCTGTCTCTCGTGATGCTTCTCCACCAGGAGGCGGGCGGCGTGTATAGCATCAATGGTCCCACAATCAGACACAAAGCCGCACTGATTGTCGGAGAGCTTGACGATTTCACGGATTCGTCTATCGAGGATTCGCTCGAAGATCTTCATGCTGTGCGAAAGCAAGCGAATCGGACGGTAATTGCAGCAGTCTGCAGGACTGCCTTTCTTCTTCCAAATCGGAATCGTCGTACTGTTGTGCCAACACTCCGGTACTTTCTTCTCCTTTACTACCTGGTTGAATAACTCAGCCAACCACTCAGCAGGATACCAGAGCTTCGACTTCCGAACATCGGCTGCCAGATCATCCGGCCCTGTCGCCTTACCCGGTTTCATCTTCTTTAGAGCCGCTTCTGTTTCCTGCACGGTGATCTTGTGAACGGGACCATGAACAGAAGCCACAGAAGGGATGGCCGGGTGAGGAAATTCCATAGTGGAAATTTCCTCAGATTAATCACGCCATCGCTTCATCGCCTTTTTGCGGTCTGTCAGAAGATGGCCGCTCTCATCATTGATGCCAACAAACTTTTCAATATCCTCGGTTTGGCGATGGCGGGTCTTAGCAAGTCGGTACAAATACCGCTCACCATCGCGCGACTCGAGCTTTCGGTAGACATCACCATAATGAGTGGCTTTCGCAACAGCCACGGCTTTCTTTGCAGCCTTCTTCGCCTTCTGATACTCCTGCCAGTTGTCGGCTGTTCTGTCGCCGAGAAACACATGATACAGCGACTTCTTCTCTCGAACCTTCGCTTTCACATCGTCCGTCCACAGCCATGTCTGCTTGTCGACTTCGCGTCGTCCGGGCTTCGTAGTGCCGAGTTCCAATCTTGCAGCTTGGCGTATCGCATCGTTTGCTCTCTTCCAAGTTTCATCGACAGTCGTGACTGTCGACAACCGTACGCGAGAAATCACAGCTGCTTCCTTCTTTTTCATTCGCCACCACTTGATTCTAGCTGCACCGCATCGTACGATCTGCATCAGCCTCGGAGGGGCGATCTTTAGGGTGCAGATCAGCGGTCGATGCTGTGGGGCGACCGTGTCATACGACACGACCTTCGCGTCTGTGACAAGACTCTGGTCACGATCCTTCACAAGCACAAAGTCTATCTGAGACTTGGAGCTCCCACTGTTATATGAGATGAGGTGGGAGTCGCGTTTTCGGAAAACGTTGTTCACAATGGTGAGGCTATGCGATTCCGCATACTCAAGAATACGCTCACCATCGGAATTACGAGACCCGTATCCGAAACCACCATGACAGCTGTACCCGTCCTTCGCAGCACCTGCATGCCCATTAAGGTCACCAGCGACTATGATGACATCTTTCGACGGTACCTCCGCTGTCTTCTCATCAAGCAGGTTCCAAAACTCATCCTTGGCTTAGTCGGAGCAGCCACTCTGCGGAGCATACGCAGAGAAAAAGTGATAGACTCGCTCCTTAGCGGCGACAACGATCTTCATCAATCGATCGTCAAAGCGCTCGACGCTTACAATCGAGTCACCAAATCGTTTGGAAACGATTATTCCGACACCACTGGTGGTCCTGGGACTTCCACATAGAATGGCCTTAAAGCCTCGGTCTATGTCCCTCGACTTGCAACAGAACCACCTCGTCTCCTGTACCGCACAAGTCGATTCGTCTTCGCTTCAGTGCTTCTGCCAGCTCGCACGAGCGGCCCGTCGACGTACCCACATTCAGCGTAGCAACGCGGGTCCTGCTTACGTTACGGGACTTTCGTACTTGCTCAGTTGCCCCCCGATGCCGTCCTCGCATCAGGGACCCTCGCATACTTTCCACGCTCGCCGGGCTCTGGAGTGTGCGTCGGCTCCCGCGGACGCCGTAGCACTATCTCGAGAAACTTGAACTGTCATACACCATGCAATGTGACATGGGTCTTCGTAGGCTGGCCTGTCACAAGGGCCTGTCGCCTGCATTAGCTTAGCTCGCAGAGCGAGCAGTTTCCAGTGGCACCACGTGGAGGAACGGACATCGCCACCTGCTATTTTTTGCTAATTTAATTGCTAATTTTTTTAAATTATAAAATAAATATTACACAATATAGAAATGTAAGGGCCGGGTGAAATTAAGATTAAAGTTTGGTAATCGGTAGAACCGATAATCACGGACACTCTTCAATCAACACCTCCATTTAATGAAACTTTATCAACAAACAACACAAAAACCAGAACGAACAAGAACACTTCAACAGAAAGTATGGCCTAGCGAACGCCGTCAGACCCACTGAACCGCAGGGATGTGACTAAAGAGACCCTAGCTACCACGAGGCGTAGACCACCCTAGGAAACTCACAGACAGCAAAAGCTTATCGCCGACAACCTCACTACAGGATACGCCGGCTCACCCTGTTTTCTGAACGAGATGCCTTCGCGAGGACCCGACGACGTGACGCTGACGAGAGTGCTGCGGGTCAAACGAGGATGCCGCAAATGAAACGTACACGCGGGTCTCCTGACTCGCCGGCTGCCGGGAAGATACAGAATCACAAGACGCTCACCAAGAGCAACAAGAGCCACGAGATGCTCACGAAGAGCTAAAGGCGCACCACAACGCTCACGAAGAGCCAACAGGAGCCCAAGATGCTCACAGAGAGCTAGAGACGCTCACTAAGAGCAGCAAGGCCACGAAACGCTCACTTAGAGCTCACGGAACGCAGGAAGACTCACACCGAGCACGGAGGACGCTCCCTAAGGCACAACGAAGACACAGACGCTCACGAAGAGCACCACGAACGTTCACTAAGAGCACAACGACCAAAAAAAGACCTAGGCCAGCCGGCCTTAACCCTCTTGGCGGGCTCTCCCTTTAACCCGCTTCCCGCGCCTTGGCTGTCTCGCCTGGGGCGCGTTTGCCATCACCTATATCGATCCTAGCCTACGTCTCGCCTGTGTTACTTGGGGCGCGTTTGCCGTCAAGGGGTCGACCATTCCTACTCAGCCCTGCGTTCCAGCGGTTCGGTGAGTTACTAGTTTGGTTATACTCTAACAGAAAATATTTAAAAGGTTCGTTTCGCCACTATCGTCATACGAACCTTTTTGTAACGCTCTTCAGCGAAGAAGAGGAGCATATTTTAAGATATCTTTAAAATCTGGGCGCTATGTGACAACGGAGGGGTTGGTGAAATAGAAAAAATATATATGCCTAGGTAGGCATTTATGTAAGCAATACAAAACCACTTACCATTTAACCGGAATGGTGTCGGCTCCATGTTGCCTGGGGGGGGGGTCGCCCGAGTAACTTAAAGCCTGTGGACAGATACAGCTCTTTCTTAATTTGCTTCAAAATTTTGGGCAAGGGAAGGGACTCCGGGGTGTAGGCAATTTAAACACGGGTGCGTAACTCGGCCACACCCCGGAGTCCCTGCCCTTGCCCAAATCTGAATTCCCCCTTCGCTCTCACCACCATCGGCGCGCCTCCCCTCCTCCCTCCCTCCTACATTATAAGGATAAAGGATAAAGGACGGCGTTACTCAATCCCTTCTGGGATGCGCCAGCGCATTCTACTTCTACAGGATGTCGTGGAGGCAGTTGAATTCGTATTTGGCCATACAATGACTTGCGGTGGCCAGCCGATGAACAAGTCAGCGCTTTATCCTTCCCAGACAAGTCTGGTATCAATTCATCGACCCCGGAGGGATGGAAGGCTTGGTTGGCCTGGGCGGGAAATCCGAACCAGGAACCTGGTATCGGGTGCACGCGCCTCCTGCGACTGCGCTACACGCGCCTACATTATACACAAATAAAAGTGAATATAAAAATAAAAATAAAATAATAAAAGTCAATTACACATACTTTTCTTTCTTTTCAGTTCACGTCGAGCGGTCATTGAGTGCGGTCGGTGCTACTTATTCTCTGATACCGATTCTTCTCCGTGATATAACGTTCAAGATGGCGTCTCCCTCTCTGGTCGACCCTTCGCTCGAAGCCTCAAGAAGCATGAAGAACGAAGAAGGAACCGACTTCAGCGCAACACCTTCGGCAGAAATCGCTTCGGCTCTCGAGCAACTACGAGTCGACAAGAAAACGCCGACGTTCTTAAAGAAGTTGGTCAGCCACATTTTCCACGTGCAAGATCATCTTTCTACTCTAGTGGCCAAAAACCTCGAGATGCATGAGGAGAATTCTCGTCTTCGTGCTGAAAATGCGGCTCTAAAGCAGGCTCTTGCTAATTCTAAGTCGGTTGCTGCCCAATCTTCTGTTCCGCCTTCATCTGTTGAGGATAGTTTCGAAGAAAAGGAACGCCTTCGCTCAATAGTCATCAGTGGCATATCTGAATCTAACTCTCCTTCATCTGTAACTCGAGCTCTTCATGATGTTGATGCTGTAAAACAAATATTCGATCACCTAGAGATTGAGTGTGTACCACAAGTTGTGTTCAGGCTAGGTAAACCTTCTGAGGGTAGATCGCGTCTATTGAAGGTTTTTTTGCCAAACACATTTTATCAGAAGTTATCACTCAGAAGAGCTTCTAGGCTCCGATCCTTTTCCTGCAGAGGGGTGTATATCCGCCCTTCACTTACTAAACAGGAAAGGGATCGGATCAGAGAGAGCAGACTTGCTACAAATAGGCCCGCAATAGACATTAAGCTCACTTCTCAAGCAACCCAATCATCTGCGGTAAACTAACGAGTGTTCCTCGGGTACCTGCAACGAGCCTAAAATGTTTTTATTCTAATATCAGGTCTCTTCAGAAAAATATTTCGTATTTGATGTTTGCTGCAAGACGCTCCAACTATGACCTTATAATGCTTACTGAAACTTGGTTAAGTGATATTAATGACCTTGTACCAATTCTTGGGCAGATGAATTCAACCTATTACTTTGTAAGATGTGACAGAGCTCAAAAAAGGGGTGGTGGTGTTGTTGTACTTATTAAGTGTTCCATAGCATTTGAGGTTGTCTGGTGTGAATCTTATCCCAATGCTTTTGAAATTATCTCCTGTGATCTGAAACTGCTTCAATCCACTGTCAGGACAGTTGTGGTCTATAGGACGCCTAGTTGCACCACTAGTGGTACGATACAGCTTATCAAGGCTTTAAGTGATTTAACCGCATTTGAAGGGCAATGCATTATAAACGGCGACTTCAACTTTCCAGATATTGACTGGGTTAAGGTTCCTCTGCATGCCACTTTTTTTACATCACAAATGTTTCTAAATTTTTGCAACTCTAACATGCTTGTACAAAAAGTTCACAAGCCAACTCGCGGTAGTCATACACTTGATCTTTTTCTTTGTAGCGACACTAAGCTAATACGTGATGTACTTGTTTCTGCACCAACTGGGTCAAGTGATCACAACAGTCTCTCTTACAATGTAGAGACTTTCATAAATCCAATATACTTCGCCTCCGGAGGTCTTTCCACAAAGCCCCGTATGACTTCATTTGCCGCTACCTGTGCTCCTTAGATTGGAGATTTATTTTGGAGACACTTCCTGATATCAACGATAAGTATGAGTTTTTTCTATCAATTTTGCACGCATCAGTTCAAGAATTCGTCCCTTTAGAGAGGCAGGTCCTAAATAGAGGCAACATTCCACCGCACCTGTCCAAGCTCTTTGAGATTAAAGAAAAAGCATGGCTGGACTACCAAAAAAATCCATGTCTTCAGGCTAGTGAACGCTTCAGGCTTATTAAAACTAAATTTGATCGCCTTATCAAAAAGTACAATAGCTACATCGAACGAAAACTTTTGGACAATCCAAAAAATGCTCGTTATATAAGTTGTTGAACTCAAGGCTGAAGCAGTCAACTAAGATCCCTACGCTAGTTGATGATGAGGGTAACTCAGCTGTCAGTGATTTTGAAGAAGCCTCCATGCTAGCCGCACATTTTAAAAAATCATACTCCATTGAGGCTGATAATGAAAGCTGGTCTGAGTTAGCCTTTTCCACTCAAAGTGCCTCACCTGATAGCTTTGTTTGGTTTCACAAAGAGGACATTTTCAAGCATCTGAGTAACTTACCGCTATCTTATACCACTACTCCTGATGAAATACCTGCCTACTTCATCAAAAAAGTAGCTGTAGCCTTAGTAGCTCCTCTCGAGCACATTTTCAATTTTAGTTACATGCATAGCGAAATTCCAAATCGATGGAAGCATGCATTTGTCACTCCTATCCCCAAAAAACCACCACACGGCTTAGTATCTAATTATCGTCCTATTAGTATCACATCAGTGTTTTCCAGAATATTTGAGAAAATTCTGAAAGTGGCTCTTGTAAACCATATAGAAACACATGAGGTTATACCTAAGAACCAATATGGTTTTAGAGTCGGAAGATCGACTGAGACCTTGATGCTATCTACCTTAGATGATTGGACCAAGTCACTGGATGATAACACTGATGTTGATGTGGTCTTTTTTGATTTCAGCAAGGCTTTTGATAAGGTGCCCTTCAAAGAACTTATTTTCAAGCTTCAAATTTTTGGAATTCATCCCAGAATTGTTAAGTGGGTAAAGAACTTCATCACAAATAGATCCTTCCAAGTAAAGGTGAATGACAAATTTTCGCGCACGTACTCAATAACAAGTGGCGTACCCCAGGGGGGTGTATTGTCACCGATTCTTTTCATCATCTACACTTCCGATTTACCTGTCTTAGTTGAAAGGCGTAGCGTTAAGTGCAAAATGTTTGCAGATGATATAAAAGTATACAAGAATATTACCAGTGAAGAGGATCACCTTGCCCTCCAATGTGCTGTTTCAGATGTTGCCGATTGGTCGGACAGGTGGAAATTACCTATCTCAGCTCAAAAAACTCGGGTTTTTCATCTAGGCAATTCAAATTCGGTTAAACACACTTACAGCCTTGGTGGTTGCAACCTACTCAGTGAAAACAGTCTGCGTGACCTGGGCTTCATCTTAGACAAAAAACTTAGTTTTTCAGAGCATTGCGAGACAATTGCAAAGAAAGCTGAAAGAGTTACTTACAACATTTTTAGAGCGTTGTCTACAAATTCAAAAACTCACTTGCTTCTTGCATACAAATCATATGTTCGCCCAATACTGGAGTATGGCACCACTGCGTTCAATCCTCACCTTAAGCGCTGCATACAGAGGCTAGAATCCGTTCAGAATAGCTACACTAGAAAGCTATGGTTACGCTTAAATGGCTACGACTATACCTCCATTCCATCAGCGCCTGATCGTAATAAAATATTCGAGCTGGAATCACTTGCTATTCGTAGGAAGCGAAGCGATCTAATTATGATTTTCGAGATGATGACTGGAAAAGTTGCACTTCCACTTACTGAGCTTTACACAGTCCATCATTCTACCACTAGGGGTTGCAGATCTAAAATTCACTATTCTACGGCCAAAAGTTGTGTTCGTGCCTCCTTTTCCACTCAAAGGGCCGGTTCTGAATTCTTGATGTTTACCAAAAAACATACTTTGCCATCTTCGATTAACCAATATAAAAAGCTCGTTGGTAGTTATCTTAAGACTCGCTAATTCGCCGTTTCTTGTATTTTTGTGTTTATTACCAATATGTTGTCTTGCTAGTCTTTATTTCGTCGCGTGTTGTCATACACGTATAAATAAATAAATAAATAAATAAATAAATAAATAACCTCTAAAAACTCTAAACAAAAAAAAAACATAAAAACTCACCGCGGCCGTGCAACGGGTACGTCTGCCGGTGGAGTGGACCGCTTGGAATGGTTGCGGGGCCACTCGCCCCCGCGAGCGCAGTTCCGAACGTGGTAGGTTAGACTCCAGACGGAAGAGTCCGGCCTTTTCTGTGCTCTCCTCCGCGACAGCGGAGGAGAGCACAGATTGAGCTAGAGAAGGGACTCCGGGGTGTGGCGAGTCACCAGACGCGAAACAAAGCAGGGCTCCCGTAAAGTGACTTAGGTGAGTGTTTTTTTCATTTTCCTTATTGTTTCCGTGAATTATTTCCTTTCAGCGAATCACCTAGGATGTGCTGAGTCGCATTCTAGGTGATTCGTTGAATTTCGCTAACCCCTCTGTTGTCACATAGCGCCAAAATCTGTTTGTGTGTGAAGAGAGATAGGAGAACGAAAAGGAAGAGAGATTAGGGATCTATCCTAGTCCGGGGGGGGGGGGCACATAACTAAAAGGTATTATATATAACAAATCCACTTGAGACTTATCGAGCGGCTCCTACAGAACAACATGAGATCTAAACAAGAAAAGTCATGAAAAAAAACGAAAAAACACATTTGTTGCGGTTGTAAACAGGCAAAGTTGTGTGCTCTCCTCACCATGTTAGATCCTGGCTATAACATGTCAGGCGGCGGTCAGCACGCGGCATGCGGCTTCATCGCCTTCCCCACCATGTTAGATCCTGGTTATAACATGTCAGCCGGCTGCCAGAACGCGGCATGCCTCCATTCCGTCGCTCTTTGTCCGCCGAGACGGTTCTAAACCGCGGCGATTTTTTATTTCTTTGTTCTCTCGTTTTCGGTTTCTTTTAGGTTCCAGCTCGTTCTCTAGGAGCCGCTCGGTAAGTTTCAACTCATTTTGTTGCCTACCTTTTAGTTATGTGCCCCCCTCCCTGACTAGGATAGATCCAAGATTTGATGTAGAAAAGAAGAGAAATAATGAATGCGGTAGAATGAAGAATTAGACACTACTTGAGAATAAGTTATGCAACTGCGACAAGGCCTTGCCTTTTGCAGCATTTCCATCATTTTGAAGTCTTTCCTTCATCTCCTCAGTAACGTTTTTAAAGGTGCCACATTTCACCTCTGTTGGCAAGGTTTCGAAAGTTACTGGGCCAACCTTCAAACAAGGAAAGCATTTAAACGATTGAATTAGGCTTCTACCGTTCCATTGCGGTTTATGATACCGAATAGAGAAGTAGAAATCGTATGAAGCTTTGCCTCTCTGTTCCCGAGTAGGGTTCTAAGTTGAGGAGGGCTGCTGTACGCATAAATTCCACTAAACCTGACTCTCCACAGTCATGTACTTCACACACTTTGTTAGCCTCTCTGTTATGCGGATTTTATTCGATACAGAGATGTGCGTTTAATGTTTAACGATTTACCGGAGTTACCGGCATTTTTCATTAAAACTTTTCATCGAAATTTAACGACGAAGAATTCCGTTAAATTACATTAACGACATATTACGCAACATTTTTGAAATTTTACTCCTCATTCATGTAAATGCATTTTGGACGGTTTTTTGGATGAACTCTTGCAAAATCATTGCGATACCGAGGAAACCTTCTACTTATTTGAATTAGTTTGGCAGTCGATATCGTCCTTGTGTTTCGAAAATTGTTGTAACTTTTCTTGCTCCCTGACCCCTATTTGCGTGCGCCACCACTTTTTGCTGCCGTAGTTTTTGGACTGCATAGGCCGTTTCTCGCGTTTGATTCCTACATCTTAGTTCTTCATACTTACCAGCCAGTCAGTTTTTTCACAACTTTTTGCGATATTTGTTTCATACGGGGAGGGGGTTAAAAAAGGCATAGAAAACGCGAAGAAGACGCCACGAAACTTAAATAGCGAGAAAGCAACGATACGGAATAAAACAAGATAAGAGAAGGGCTCCTTCCCTTTTCTCCGCAATTTTTCGGAAAGTTGGAGGGATTTTTCGTGCAGCACCAGCCAGCGATTGTAGAACTACGTTAAGGCAACCTTGAGCCCGCTTAAATGACAGAGCTTGGCTGCTGGTATGTAGTGTCGTTGCTTCGCTTTTATTGAATTTTGTGCCTGGGAGGCTACTAAAATCTCAGGGCCTAACCAGGCTGCCCAAATTGAGATAACGATCTGTACTTACTACGCCCCCAAGTTCGCAGTGAAAGCCTCCGCCGAGGACCTGATGATGCAAGCTAAGAACGTTAAGAACGGCGTCATTGGACTCAACGACACAAGAAGACAACAATCATACACGCCGCCTACGTCTCCGATGAAGGACTTTTCCTTGAAACATGCGAGAGCAGGGGAGTAGGCGGCGTTGTTGTCTTCGTCAACACGCACTTGGTCATGAACATCAATTCGAATGAGTCTCAGACAAGCCGGATCGGATGAAGCGAATTTTACATGGAGCTTGAAAAGTTCTACAAGGAAGATCACACCTTCTACACGGTGATCGTCGGCGACTTCAATGCCAAGATAGGGCCACCGATTCGCCGGAAGAAGTTCATATCTGGATCTACGGTTCGAAGTTGAACGAACAAGGTGAAAGATTGAGCTCGTAGTGTCCAAGACCATCCATGACAACTCGCAATTCCAGATGCCTCCCGCCCTACGACGGACGACCACAATGTTTAGTTCCACTACATCGGGTACAGCCGAAAACATTGCCTGACAGATGTCTCCGATGTTCCAAAGTTCCACCGCCTCCTTCGCGCGAGGTTCCGCTTCTCGCGTCAAGGAGAGCAGACCTCGAAGTTCAAGAAGAGGAATCCCAGAACGCCCATTAATTGTTATACCTCTCTTGCGGATCTTTGAGAAGATCCGTCATGGAGAACATCGACGAGGAATATGACCGGTTCGTGAACCATCTGCACGGTAGTGTCAAGGGAGCCTAGAGTTTGAAGACCACCAAAGAGAAGTCTTACTCCGGAAACTCTCCATCTGATGTGCTTGTTGCGAAAAATGAGAATATTAACGAGGGAAGAGGATGTTGGGCGAAGTTACTGGGACGCGTATGAACACTTACAATGCCCATCGGAACTTCGCCAACTTCAAGACCAAGATGACCACTCTCCGACGTCCTGACGGAACCGTCACCTCTTCCAAAAGGACAATGGAGTAGGTCATCCACGACCTGTACTCCGACCTCTTTGATAGCCACGTCCATCTGCCCGCATGCCGTCTTTCGCAGATGCGTCGTCCCCTCTGTTTTCATTTCCGGGATACGAAACGCCATCTCGAAAAATCGTGCAGCTGTCGGTCTCGAAAGGATCAGATCTGAATACCTGAAGAACCTCACGACAGCGCTCACGAACCCTCTAGCGCGGCTCCTCACCCGCTATTTCTCGGAGTGCAACGTTCCATCTTAGTGGAAGACAGCAGAACCGTCTTGCTGTTCAAGAAGGGAGACGTGCACGACATCGGAAACAGGGGTGTGCCTTAACTTTTTTCAGTAAATTTTTAACGAAGAATTTTTGCGTTAAATTAGGTAAAATCATTAGATAATTTCTTCAATTGTGTTTGAAAAATGTGCTAGTTGCTTTAGTAAGCCAGTTGACGCAGTTTACGTTGACTTATATAAAGCTTTCGACAAAGTGAGCCATCCTAAACTTCTTCAAAAGCTGTGTTTACCTGGTATAGGTGAGAACCTGTTAGATGGTTTTCATCGTACCTTGAAGGGAAGCATATGAGAGTAAGGGTAGGCCGCCATTTTCCAAACGCGACTGTTGCCCGTGCGGCGTTCCTCAACGAGGAATGCACTCTCTTCTACTTTTCTGATTTGCACTATAGAATTGCCCTTCTTTATCAAGACATCTCCATACGTTAAAGTTCAGTTATGTGCAGATGATATAAAAATTTATGGAATATACAATAGGGATAAAAGTGCTGAGGTGTCAACAGCTCTAAAGCCTTCTATATTGGAAAGCTTGTGCTTGGACTGAGGAATAGGATCTAGCAGTGAATCTAGCTAAGTCGCTCGTTGTGCATTTGGTGGTTTACTGCACAACAGATATGAGACAGGTGCTGTTCACCTCACCTGTATCATCTGCCATCCCATTGGTCATCCATTTGCTCGGGCGGGCATCAGCAGCGTCTCCACTAGTCCCTGTCGCATGCCAGAGTGCTCTAATGGATCCTCCTCGCTCGAGGGACACGATGAGCGTCATATCGTCCGTTCAGGGCTTTCACGAAGAAGTCCGACCAACGAGCTGGTAGGCGCCCTAGTGTTCTCTTGACATCCCGTGGAATCTAGTCGGTGACGGCTCTTCTCCAGCGGGTGTTTGCGAAGCGCATTACGTGGCCGGCTCACCTAATTTTCGACAACTTGGCCCACGCGAGAGCGTCTCTGATTTTCGAACGTAGACGAAGCTCGGAACTTCGGAGACCTTCTCTCACTTGCGTGAGTGGTGTCACTTCGAGCATCGTCCCCTGGATTCCACGCTGTGCGACGCTGTTTTCATCCTGCCTTCATATAGCCCAGTTCTCTGAGGCTATGTTGGGGCAGGAAGAACGATGGAGTCGAACAAGTGGGCACGGAATCGCATGTTCTTCGTCTTCTTCGCGACTTCTTCGACGCTCTTGAAAGCTCCCCAAGCCGCTCGTTTCTTCCTGCTAGCTAGGTCGTTGGCCATATTGACTTCGCGACCCATATACAAGTAGCTGGAGCATATGGAGATGTTCGTTCCGTTGAGCGAGAATGGGGCATCAGAAACTTGCCCGTTCCTCATGAACGTCGTCTTCGTATAAGATTCATCTGCAGTCCAGCGTTCCCACGTACACGATTGAAGTCGGTCAGCATTCGCTCCGCCTGGCTGATGCTCGGTGTTATGAGCACCATGTCGTCAGCGAAGCGAAGATGGTGCAGTTGCCGGCCGTCGACCTTCACTCCCATGTCATCCCATTCTAGTTCGCGCATGACGTTTTCGAGGGTGGCGCTGAAGAGCTTCGGGGATATGGTATTCCTCTGCCGAACCCCTCTCTTCACGTCGATGACGACGTCGTTGTAGAATGTTTATGTTTGTGTTTATTTCAGCCAATAGCCATAACAGAAACGGTTATGCATAAGAACAAGAAATTCAATGATTGGCCATGTAGCAACATGAACAAAAACCCTGGAATTGTGATTAGCTCGAGAGCAGTCCAAGATATCAGTGGCATCAAAATATTGAAAAAATTGAACAAAAGAGAAAAAAATTGCGTCACAAAAATTGCGTCACAAAATTCAAATTTACGGAAGACGCTGGCGCTACGACCTACTAAGCACGTCGCTCTGGGGCGGGTCCTATCTTTCAAGGGCCTCTTTAAACTGGTACGCACCCCAGCGATTGCCTGGTAGGGAGGCACGAGACGAGTGCTGTATGAATTGTAGAAAAGTGACAGCAAGGAAAGTATATTATAATGTAAATATGTACGTCTAGATAAATGTATGTAAATCAAAATATTTATATGTCATATGTAATCAAGGACTAAGCTCTCTTACGCTGCGCTCGTGCCGGTCTCCTCACAGAGAAAGGTAGAAACATAAAAAACGAGCTTATAATAGAGAAAAATAAGTAACACACTATTAAAAAACAATAGAGATGAACACCAACACAAATCAACAAAACTGATGCTTAACAGATGTAAGGCGTGAAAAACATATCTGGGATATAGAGATTATCACGAGAAGGAAACTTTGCTCGAAGATGGTACCGACACGTTCCTGTAATATTCGCCGTTGCAAAACTTTAAAAAATACGTTACATTCAGAAAAACCCCTGCTCTTTTAAATGCGACTCCAATCTCTGACTGAATGTTGCAGATGTTGACGACGACACCACAGCTGCAGGCAATTTATTCCAGACTCTTACAGCTCGTCCAAGAAATGAGTCTAAGTACTGCTGAGAGCGGACTCTTCCTGTGGACAACCTCAAAAGATGTCCTTTTGTGCGGTGATTGAATTCTACAAAATCAAACAGTTCATGTATATCGAAGTCAAAGCGCCCAGAAATGATTTTATAAATAAGAATTTGGTCATATAGGACCCTTCTTAGCTGCAAAGACGTGCTCCCGAGTAGAGTTCATCTCTCTCGGTAGTTCACATTAAACAACCCTTTTCTGGAAAATACCTGTTTAGTGTACCTTTTCTGAACTTTTTCGAGCTTTTCAATGTATACTACTTTAGAGGGCGTCCAGATTGGTGTACAGTACTCAAGCATTGGTCTAACATGAGTGGTCAAAAGTTGGAGAAGTGTAGACATTGAACGTGTTTGAAAGGCACGTAGAATAAAGTTTGATTTTCTATGGGCAGATATTACTATGCAGTCGATGTATTTTTCGAACGAAAGGGCATCAGAGTACAGTAAGCCGAGGTCTCGAACACATGACGTGGTGTGCACTACAGTGTGCCCTAACTGAAACGCTAAATCCCTCGGATGCTTTTTCCCTATGCACATTGCAGCTGTTTTTCCAGCGATATATCAAGCATCCATTTCTTAGACCACATATCAATAGCATCAAGAGCCTGTTGAAAGGCATTCGTGTTGCTAAACGAGTATATTTTGGAGTCGTCCGCATAAATAAAACACGACACTTCATGAGGCAGACAATTGGGCAGGTCGTTGATGAAAATTAGAAACATGAGCGGTCCTAGACACGTCCCTTGAGAAACTCCACTTTTGGTTTCGTACGTGTCCGATGTGGCACCATTGACTAAGACTGTCTGGGTCCGCTCAGTTAAAAACGACTCTAGAAAGCGAAAAAGGCAACCATCAAGTCCGTATGCTCTTAGTTTGGCAAGTAAAAAAGCAAGATTGATTGAATCGAAAGCTTTGGTATAGTCAAGATAACAGACTGTAACGTAGCTTTAGAGTCGATTATCTTTTGCCAAACTGAAACCGTTGAGATGAGAGCTGTTAGGGTTGATTTTCTCTCAAGAAATCCGTGCTGTGCCTCTGTAAGAAGATTGTTATCTCGCAAGTAACCATGAATCTGGCTGCGCGCTATCCTCATCAAAACTTTGCTTATCGAAGATGTGAGACACACGGGTCTATAGTTTCTAAAATCCGTTCTATCACCTTTCTTGAATTTCGGCTTAACAAAACAACTCTTCCATGCTGACGGAGCTTCTCCGTGAAGAAGGCACCAGTTAAAGAGTAGCGTAAGGGCTGAAGTAAGTCCTACAGCTGCTTTTTTGAGGAAAATATACGGTACCCCGTCAGGAGAAGTGGAGTTGCGAGCTGGTAAGCCAATAAGCGTTTTATAAACTAATTCGCTATTGTTGTCTAGAAAATCAAGCCTAGAAGGGGTTACAGGTGGATAGTCTAATGGATCCGTCGGATTGCTTTTGTAAACGGACTTGAAGAAAGCTGCAAACACTCTTGCCTTTTCCAACTCCGATTGACGGAGCTCGCACTCGAAATTAAAAATAGACCCAATCCGGCTTTTCAATTTAAGTCGGCGTTGACGTATTTGTAAAACGCTCTAGGATTTCTTGAAAGCGCTATCTTCTCTTCATGCTGCAAGCTAAGATTGGTCAGCTCTCTTTTGAGCTTTCTTGAAGGAAGTATTTCTGGCAACCTATACTTAGGAGAGCATTGTACAGTCTCGCCACTTTAAGAGCAAATTTCCTCACTTTTGAACGGTAGCGGTACTTCTCAATTGTTTGTCTTATTGGAACGAATTCTCTAATTATTCGATGGCAGTTTTGCAAAAAGATGGAGTAGCATTGGTCTGCCGAACTACAAAAAGACATTTGACTGCGCCAGTCTATTTTCAAAAGACTGTCACAAATCGCTGAGTAGTCTGTCCTAGCACAATCGTAACAAAGGGCGTTAGCTGAGCTGTGGATGATTTGAAAGGAAACAACTCTATGATCTGATGTTGAAAAAGGAGCATGTACGATCACGTCATGAATTATGTTCGAATCATTAGATAAAACTAGGTCTAGTAGTCTAGTCTAGTAGTAGTATTGAAAAGACGAGATTTTTGGGCAATCAAATTGGAAATGTGTATTGGATAGTGTTGCACAGATATTCTTATACTTTTGAAGGGAACATATAGGGAAAAGGCATGATATACTACTTGGCAAAACCGTTTATACAATTCATTGGTGTCTAGATATCCTTCAAATATCGGCAACCAGTTAATAGAACTGAAGTGCAGATTTAAGGCGGAATAATTGGCCTTATTAAAATTTGAATTTGAAAAGGTAGTTCACGTTGCTTAAGCAATGGCATATGAATTTCAAAAGATATATTGTGGTCAGATGAAGCAAATGGGGGAAGGACGGAAATATCGTTTAAGATGGATGCTGAGGTAAGAATTATGTCAGGAATTGAATCACCTCGAGTAGATCTCATTACCTGCTGGCTCAAATTGCAGCACTCAAAAATTTCACAAATTTAGATAGATGTTGATTTTTAGGCCTACTGTTGTGAAGCCAATCGATCTCAGGGTTGAAGTCACCAAGTGCGACTAACTGGTTATTCGAAAGGCATAGCTCCAACATAGTGTCTATTAGGGGGGGGGGGGAGGGGCAAAATTAATGAGACTCTCAATGCCGTGTCCATATATCTCGTGACTGCAGTCTGGTTTCGTGCTTATCGTATTTGTATGTTTGTATGCTACCTACTGAAGGCCACCTGAGAAGTTACCACTTCCGCCCTTTCCAGAAGCATGCCAAAACCGCAGTCTGTCTCATGGCGAAACCCCAGCCTGACGAATCGACCTGTGGCGCACAAATCTCTCCCGATTCCCAACCCCGAGCAGCCTGGACTCAATCTTAACGCAGGATAAGAAGTACGTCTTCTACCTTAATCCTGCCAAGCAGCCAGTCTGGGTGAGGCCTCTTGACCCGTTACCGACCTTCGTTCGGCGAGATGTTCAAGGCGAGAAGCACCTTCAGAGCTTTTGGGTCTGCGCCCGTGGACCGGTAAACTGGAAGCTGTTTACCAAAAGCACGACGATGGAATCCAAGGCCATGTTAAACAAAATAGAAGAGATGGACCTGCGACTCGAGCTTATTCAGTCGCAGCGCGTCAAGAAGGTCCTCCTCTTCGACAACGCCGCACCCCATCGGGAACAAGTGACCACGGATAAGCTTGCCCAGCTGGGCTACCTTTACATGCTTCACCCACCGTATTCGCCGGACATCTCTCCATGTGACTATCACCACTTCTTGGGCCTACTGGACTTCCTGGTCGGAAGGGACACAGGAACCCAAGCAGTCCTTGGCAACCATATCGAGCAGTTGATCAACACAAGGCCCAAGCAGTTCTGGAAGGATGGGATCAGGAAGTTGGCTGAGCGACGTCAGCAAGTCATTGACTTTAATGGCATACACATTCCTCAGCATCGTTGACTTGTAATCGAGTTATAAAGAGATAAAGAATTTTTTTTTCAATTTGTCTCATTACTTTTGCCCCCCCCCCCCCCTAAAACAAGAGTGTCGTCTTCAAGAACATTTGAGTTTGGAGGACGATAGACTAAAACGACTCTGAATGCTGACAGGCATGTCGCGTCAAAGACATCTACACAGAGAACGTCAGAGTTGAGGCAGGAGGAAACATTAACAGAAGTCAAGCTAATGTGTCCGTCACGGTGATACGACGTATCGCCGTGACGGACAGCCTGGTAGACTAGGGCAGAAAGACTCCAACACTGCTCCTATGAGGACCGGTTCACCTTTTACCGCAATATATTCTCTAAAGTACCCATTCCCCCATTGCATGAAGCCTTTAGGTGTGCTGAAAACCCAACGTATGCTGCGCAGAGTCTGATCTATGGTACGTCTTCTGGATCCCGACACACGTTGGTACTATATATTGTACTATACTGCATGTTGATTGTAAGAGAAAACACGGGTTTCCCTTGCTGCTCCCCTTATGGTTAGTGATAGCACTTAGGTAAGGCTCAGGGAAACCCCTTCAAAAATGCACATTTCAAGTGCACCGACACGCTTCATGGTGTGTCTCTCACTTGCGCGGTTCTCGCGGTATTGCAACATCACTAACCTACGGAAAGCAATTTTTGTAAAACGTAAAATCCGCTTCAAACATCTAGGTTGAGATGTGTACATTTACGGCATGACTCCGTTCTCCGCTTCCGTACGTTTATCATAGCCATTCTCTCCGGACCGTCCAGTAACGTCACTGCTTTGTGCTGCTCAGCACTTTTGCCCCTCAGGTTGCTCCGTAATCGTTCTCAGGCTCAACAGCACTCGTTATAGTACACATAGATAGATAGATAGATAGATAGATAGATAGATAGATAGATAGATAGATAGATAGATAGATAGATAGATAGATAGATGGATAGATAGGTAGATAGATAGATAGATAGGTTGATTGACTGATTGATTGATTGATTGATTGATTGATTGATTGATATACAGATAGATAGATAGATAGATAGATAGATAGATAGATAGATAGATTGATTGATTGATTGATATAGATAGATAGATAGATAGATAGATAGATAGATAGATAGATAGATAGATAGATAGATATATAGATATATATAGGTTGATTGACTGATTGATTGATTGATTGATATATTGATATATATATATATATATATATATATATATATACAGATAGATAGATAGGTAGATAGATAGATTGATTGATTGATATATATATACAGATAGATAGATAGATAGATAGATCATAGGTAGATCATCCTTCTTTTCTGATTTCTTCTCCTTTCGATGTTGACAGCGGCTTGACGGCGGCTTTTTCTTCAAATTCTGGTACATATTCGTGCAGCTATCTGCTTTTCTTGTTCTGAGCACAACGCACCGACGTATCTTAATCGATTGTCTTGATCGCTAACAACAGGTCATGTCTCAGCGAAGCAAGACTACCAAAAGAACATCTGAAGTGTCGGTGGAAATTAATAGCAAGGGTCAGGAAGTGGGCGATGGTAAGCTGAGCTCTTCTATTCCTGTGTACTGTGCAAGTTTATCTATTACTCGGTAGCTATACTCTATTAGCTCATAAACTCGGTTCTTGAAAGAAACAAAGACCCCGTAATTGAACCAATGATTATGCATTAATCTCCAAACTTCCTCAGGAGATGTCGGAGCGAATCGAAATGGAAAAGAAAGGGAGGAGTGTCGTTATTGAGTGGCCGCGTGAGCCTCCTGCCGACCTACCTCCTTCAGGAAAGCAGCGAGACCTTGGAGAAAAGGTTGGTGAGATTTTTGATGTACTTAATCTCGAATGCCGCCCTTTAGAGGTAAACGGAATGGGCAGATGCGAGCGCGGGCGTGTCTGCAAGGTGAAGGTAGTACTACCTTTGAAGTCACATTGGGCTACAGCCCTCTCAAATTCTTGGAGACTTCGAGGTTGTCCTGCCTTCAATAAGGTTCGCACCCGCCGCAGTATGAACACGGAGGAGCGGAAACGAGAGTCTGAGTTGAGGCAGGAAAAGAGTAGGAAAAGTAATAGGCAGCTGAACGACAGGGTGTGGGTGGTTTACCGTGGCGAGTTCAGACCTACAGAAGAACTACCAAAGCCTGGGGATTCGGGAAACGTCTACCCGGTCATGGCATGCCATCTTCATTTCCGGTCGTGAAATGTGCCTTATTTGACGCACGGGGCCTTGTAAATAAAATGCGCCACCTTCACTTGTTTTTGTCCACTTATGGGCCAGACCTATTGTTTGTTACGGAAACATGGTTTTCTAAAAAGATATCGAATTCGGAAGTTGTCGCTAACTTCCCCTATTTGCTTTTTAGAGTGAACCGTATAAACCGAAAAGGTGGTGGTATTTGTTGCATTGCTAAAAATTCCATAAGTTTGACTTCTGTTAAGGTTTCCTCCTGTTTCAACTCTGACGTTCTCTGTGTAAATGTCTTTGACGCAACATGTCTGTCAGCATTCAGTCGTTTTAGTCTATCGTCCTCCAAACTCAACTGTTCATGAAGACGACACCCTTAAGGACACTATGTTGGAACTATGCCTTTCGAATAACCAGTTAGTCGCACTTGGTGACTTCAACCTTGAGATCGATTGGCTTCACAACAGTAGTCCTAAAAATCAACATCTATCTAAATTTGTGGAATTTTTGAGTGCTGCAATTTGAGCCAACAGGTAATGAGACCTACTCGAGGTGATTCAATTCCTGACATAATTCTTACCTCAGCATCCATCTTGAACGATATTTCCGTCCTTCCCCCATTTGCTTCATCTGACCACAATATATCCTTTGAAATTCATATGCCATTGCTTAAGCAACGTGAACTACCTTTTCAAATTCAAATTTTAATAAGGCCAATTATTCCGCCTTAAATCTGTACTTCAGTTCTATTAACTGGTTGCCGATATTTGAAGGATATCTAGACACCAATGAATTGTATAAACGGTTTTGCCAAGTAGTATATCATGCCTTTTCCCTATATGTTCCCTTCAAAAGTATAAGAATATCTGTGCAACACTATCCAATACACATTTCCAATTTGATTGCACAAAAATCTCGTCTTTTCAATACACTGGTGGATCCCCGCTCCCATCCATTTTACAAGAAAACATGTCAGGAATTGGACCACCATTTGAGAAGGTTTTTGGCTTACAAAGAGAAACTAAGCTCTAGAGGAAGTAACAAGCAGGCCCTAATTTCCCTCATCCGATGTAAGATGAAATCGTAATTGGAGGTGGCTGTACTTGATCTGTTTAAGGATGACAAACAAAAGGCTGAGTTTTCACTCCTCCTTCGCATGCAACCTCCGATAATTCAGAAAGCCACACACACAAACATGTACTGATGAATGCCAAAGTATAGGTGAACTTATGATACATCCCAGTAATGTACTAAAGGTATTGAAGCGGCTCAAATGCTCAACATCGGCAACCTTTGATGGTGTGGTGATTCAATTATTGATGGTTCCACAAGTTCTTTTCAGGAAATGTGCTCATTCCCTTTACGAGCCGTTGTCAATGATTTTCAATATCTCTATCCTAGTCCGGGGGGGGGCACATAACTAAAAAGTATGTAAAAAATTGACTTGGGACTTACTGAGCAACTCCTACGGAGCACGATAGAACCTAAAACAGAGGAAAAAACGAACGGATAAATAAAAAAATAAAATCGCCGCGGTTTGACAACCGTATCGGCGGGCAAAGAGCGACGCAATGGAGTCGTGCCGCGTGCTGAGCACCGCTCGACATGTTAGAACCAGGATATAACATGGGAGGAGGGCACATAACTTCACCCGCTTACAAAAAATTTATGCTCTGTAGGAGTCGCTCGGTAAGTCCCAAGTCGATTTTTTACATACTCTTTAGTTATGTGCCTCCCGGACTAGGATAGATCCCTTTTGATTTACGGTGAAGTTCCTAAAATTTGGAAAGAATCCATTGTCACAGCTATTTCGAAAGATCCAAATTCTGTGTGTCTTCTTTCCGTCCCATAAGTATTACACCAATACCAGTGAAAGTAATGGAGAACATTATTCGTGACAGAATGGTAGCGTGGTTTATTAAAACAACACTATTCCGCTTGATCAACACGGCTTTATAGCAGGAGCTTCTACTGCTACTCAACTCGCAGACTGTACCTTCGATTGCAATTTTGCACTAAACAATGGAGAGTCCGTTGACGTAATTTATGTGGACTTGTCGAAGGCTTTTGACAAAGTGAATCATGAAAAGCTTCTAAACAAACTTGATCAACTTGGCATTAGAGGGCGTATATTGAGATGGATTCGTTCTTATTTGAATGGAAGACGTATGTGTGTTAAGGTTCGTAATTCGTTCTCTAAGGGTTATGATTGCAGTAGTGGAGTTCCCCAAAGAGGCGTACTGTCACCGCTTCTATTCCTTGCATACACATGCGACGTTCTTGCAAGATTGGTCACCCACTCTCGGGTGAAGGTGCAAATGTGTGCAGATGATATAAAGATTTATGGAATCTACAACAACAGAAATAAGGATGAGGTCTGTGAGGCGTTATCTCGCTCTATCAATATAACGGTGGAGTGGGCTAATACTTGGGAGATGCCAGTTGACCTCTCTAAGACCTTAGTTCTCCACATTGGTGAATCATCTAATGTGGAATACAGCATCAACACCTGTATGACCACACCCAGACCGGTGGCTCGCGACCTTGCAGTTTTCATAGACCGTGAGCTTAATTATGTGAGTCGCATTGACACTATAGTCCGGCAAGCATTTTCTACTCCTTTTATGATTTTCAGAAACCTGAAGCGCAGTTACAGCTCGACTATAATTTGCTTAAATAAGACTTACGTTCTGCCAATATTAGAGTACTGCTCTCAGATTTGGAATCTATTTACTAAAAGGGTCAAGAAAAAATAGAAAAGGTTCAAAAGGCCTTCACATTAATCTTGTTTTATAGGTGCACCCCTGTTACCAATAATGCCAGAGTAATCTCTTCATACAACGAGAGGCTCAAATTTTTTAATCTTGGAAGTCTTTGTTACAGGCGAATGTTCAATGATTTAATTTTCTGTTTTAAAGTTCTTAAAGGTGAATCCAGACTAGGAGTAAGCAAGTATTGGACCATTCTGCCAGTACAAGGTCGTCGAACTAGATACCGTTTTCAATACCAGAAGTTAAAAAGAATCAATCGTGAAAAGCTGTTCAATTCCATTTTCTACCGTGGTGCTCGATGGCTTCACATGCTGCCTTCTAACCTATTAAATTCACCGAATATTTCCGTATTCCGTGAAAGGTTGAAGAAGGTAGATTTATTTTCAATTTTGCATATTCCTGACATCACCTAGAGACAGCATCTTGGCCTATTTCGTTTTTCAATTGGTTTCATGTTTCTAATGTATTCGTGTTCTACTGAGTTCGATTGCACAACACATTCGTTCCTACATTGTTGCACTATCTCCTTGCCTAAGTTCATTCGTAGTTGTTTCATTAGATATATTTTAAGCACTTTGTCACTGCTCACGCTGTTATTCTAAGACACATTAAAGACCTCTTGTTTCCCCAATGCAGCTGTGGATGGGTGTTGGTGAAGTTGGCCGACCTAATAAGTTGGTATCCGGAGCCGTTCTCCCTCGTGTCGACTTGCAATGTTGGCGGGCCACTGCCCTTCTTCACCTCTTCCCCATTCTCCCCTACCAGACTACTGCCAGCGATAGTTGTCATGCCTCTTTATTTTCATTCCACTTTTTTCTAGGAGTTTCTAGTCTCACCGAAAATCATTTATAATGGCTGTGTTTCTTCATATTTGTTGAATTTCTTTTGATGATTTTGATGATTTTTTTTCGCCTAATTTGCTGTGTCCGTAGATAGACCATTTCATGCGCACTATATTGTGCAAGTAAATAATAAATAAATAAATAAACGCTCACTGCAATCTCGTTTATCTTATTTGTTGGATTATCAAAGACCAAGCTCGCTGCAGCCTGCCGATTGAGAGCCTTGGGAGACGTCATAAAATTTATATCTTATTTCTATCTCTCCGTACCAAATTGGCTACCCGATGTACTTCGGCGATATCATCAAATAAACGATGGTCTTCTTCGGCGAATGATACATCAGTACCTTCAAAACAACAGGTACTATAGCGCGCGATCCGGTCATTCCTACCGGTGGACATCAACAAAACAATCACGGAAAAAACGGACACGTGAAATGGCTCGATCCCACATCAAGCGCTGGGTGATACAGGGGAAAATACACAAAATAAGTACTCGTAGCAGCTGGTCTGGGCTTGCACGCCACAGCAAGATAACTCCTAACTTGTGGGAAAGGGGTTCTCTACAAAGTCGATATCATTCACACGTACACAGCGTAGCAACGGTGGAGGGGAAAGGACGAGAAGTGACTAGGACTGGAACGGGAGCCTCGCAGGGTCGAGGCCGAACGAGCGCATAACGGCACTCGGGGGCAGCACCAGCACGCCCATGGCGGACAGTGCCGAACCGGTCGACGAACTGGGCGACATATCTGCAAAGGACGCAATGAGGACCTTGACGGAGCACAGGAAACGCCGCTCTCTTACTCGACATGTAGATGAGCACCGTGGACGGATAGTAGTTCTTGCGCAGAGCGGTGAAGCAGCTGATCGTCTGGAAGGGCAGTGAACAGTGCTTGACTCCGTCGGCCGGCCGCCGAAGCCACTCACCTGCGCTGTGCAGACGTCGCTGTCGTCGCACAGATGCCTCTCCATGAAGTGCACTATGCCCTGCTCCTTGTACTTCAGAATCACGGAGTAGTACATCTGGAACGCGTTGCCGATCTCGGAACCGGACAGCGATTGCCTGAATGAGCGCGGATAAGAACAGTGTGTTGAGCGCTGTATCGCTGAAATCCGTGTGGCGGCATCGAGTACTAGTGCACCACTCGCCCAAGCGACGGATCTTATGGCTGGAGCCCCTCAACAAAAAAACGCAGTGGACCGGAGAGGCTAGAACACTCCGTCTCGATTCCCTATCAAGTGCTGGGTGATACAGGGGAAGATCTCCTAAGCCTCGAAGCAGCGCCTGGATATGAGCATGTGGCGTCCACTTGTCAAAATCCTCAGTGGAAGCTCTCTTCTCTAAGGTCTGCTCCACGCCAGTCAAGGATGAGCGAGTAAGCTCATTGTGAAACCCGGATAGCGG
Organism: Heligmosomoides polygyrus bakeri; assembly: GCA_947359475.1. Classification (NCBI taxonomy): domain Eukaryota; kingdom Metazoa; phylum Nematoda; class Chromadorea; order Rhabditida; family Heligmosomidae; genus Heligmosomoides; species Heligmosomoides polygyrus. Next base: position 66,157,475 of record OX375865.1, on the reverse strand, counting down.
ACACTGTGCCCTAAAACGCCCGGATAGGGGGAGAAAATAAGACTAAGCTTATGTTTAAATTGTTCTAATTCCAACAACAAGATAGGAGTTCTAGCATGGTTAAAAATAGCACACTTTTGACCTTTACAATAGTTCTTGAGCGCGAGGGAGTCACTACATTATGGGACTCCGTCGTGCGCAGTGTGCTCGAGTCTCGCGCCAGACGACAAGACTGGTGTCAGAGCGGAAGCACTTAAAAGGCTTCATATAAAGTGCGACTCCTCGCGTGCACACCGAATCGTCTCTATCGCTATAGAGTATTCTGCATACATTTCGAGTTCTCGAGTTCTCACTGGGTGCTAACAGGGATCTCTGATATGATCCTGGTACCCTTACAAGCGCACAAGCGCAAAGAAACCACTAGGGCCGCACATCTCAATAGCTTGTGAAAAATTAGCTGCGCGACTTGGACACAAAAAGCGCGACCTCTTCAATGCTTTTTCTTCCGAGTTTTGCTATGGTTTACCTCGCGTTGAAAAACGAACATCCCCACTCCCTCGATTTGGTTGGGTTACTCCGCAACTTTCTGAAGCAGCTTAAGCACAATTTGATAATACGTTGTCCCTCCGATGGCAAAGATGTAATTCATAAAGGTCAGCGAGGTAGGGCAGTAGGTGAGAGGGATAGGAGTGGACCAACAAGCGTGGAAGGAGGGGAGGGGGTTCTTAATTGGGCGAACCATCAAGGGGACTGCTAAGGAAGGCACCAGCAAAGTAGGCCAGTAAGATACGCCATACGATATGGATTCAGTAAACGTGTCACGGACCCTAGGCTAGGTCAGCGAACTTTGAGGACTAGGAATTCTAAGCCCGCAGCTGAACGTCTGGTGGGATGGGGGCTTGAATGATCTCAAGATTTGTCGACCAGTATCGCATGATGCGGATGTGACACAACTATTTAGAAGAGGCTATCAATAGTCAATGGTCACGGACACGGAATGGTCCTCGTTATGGCACTTGCCGCTCTCTGAAGACAAGTCCAACACTTCACGTAGATACCAAAGGCCATGGTCAGCATCACTACAACATTGGTAATATTCCTCTTAATGGTACCGACGAAGTAAAATAGCTGGGATTTTCAGACAGTAGTAATCCAAATTTTGAAAACACTGGCTATAAGGGCAATGTTTAGCGTATTTAGGTCGATATCCTCCAAGGATTGTGTGTGTCTGCTTCATCATGAGTGTGCAGCTTTCGTAAGGCCTATTTTGGAATATGGCACTCGCGTCTTCAATCGACACATGAAGAAAACCATACGAGTTCTAGGAAGGTCCAAAATTGCTTCAAGAGGAAACTAGTGATGCGCAAACTGTGCTCACATTATGACCAAATCACCCAAGCACGGACAGAAATCACAATTTTCGACTAACGACTCTCGCCTTTTCTAAGGAAGCAAAATGATCTGTTATTCTTTTATAGGGTCTAAATCACGAATGTGGTATTAAAATCTCGGACATCTTGCCGTTAAAGGAGTCTAGCACTCCAGTACGCCCCACCAGGTATGACCAAGGTAGGGTTAAACGGAACCGTAAGCGTTTCTTCTTCATCCGTAGAGCGCTTTTGTCATCTGGTAAGATTCACAAAAACCATACCGTTCCGCCAACCTTCAACGCTTTCAAAAAACTGCACGTCCATATGAGTACGCAGCAAGTACAGGGTGCACCATAAATATGACCACTTTTTTCGCGTGTCATTTTTTGTGTTTGTTTGTAAACTTTTTCATGTTTTCATTGTTTTTTTTTCTTCGGATTCTACGTGTAATCTTAACCATATAGTGTTTTTTGAATCTCCACATGCTTCTTTCGGGAATGGTAAAGTCTTCTCAAAGAGGCGCAATCTTGGATCTGAAAATGGCAGGACTTTCTGTTCCCAACATCGCTTGTCTGCTGAAGCTGCACAAGAAGGCTGTGTGGAACGTAGCTCTCTCAGTGCTCATCCCCGATCTGGCCGTCCGATATCCGCTGCTAGGAGCAGTCTTCGAAAAATCTTGAAAGAACGAATCAAGTGGAATTCAGACCGCAGCATGAGAAAGACAGCATCCGAGCTCAACGTGAGTTGTTAAGAATGAACTTGTACTATCCCCTACGAGTTCTGTCAACGGCACGGACTGACACCTGCACAGATTAAAGGAAGAAGAAAAAATGTCGAAGGCCCCTCGAGCGGCACGACCACTGCACGACACTCCTCATCGATGAGAAACGTCTCTCAATTGAGCAGTCTTTTAACCGCCAAAACTCGCGGTTATTGGATGCAAGTGGTGAGCATGCAGACAGGAAGGGATGGACCGTTCACAGAAACTCTCACGCAGCTTCCCTGATGATTTGGGCCGGAGCTTGCATCACAGAACTGACATTTGGTTTTTGTTGGAAAGGGAGCCAAAATCAACAGCGATGTCTATGTGAACGACATTTTGAAGAAGTTGTTTCTCTGGCCCTTCATGTGCCACCTCATCGCGGTGAAGGGGTGAACATCACTTCGTGATGGCTAACGGCACAAACGGTCACGCAGTACGCAACGCTTTGTCGTGCATGGGCGGCTCTATCCCTGGCCAGGAACACGTGAGTAACCAGACCACCGCTATGGCTCAAACAACTAAACCCGTGCCCCAGTCCTCCGCGCGCCGGAGGTGGACTTCTACGACGTCGGTTGCATCCACCTCCGGCGAGGGGCCATCTAATCTCGGAGTTAAACTATCAGGACGTCATTGGAATCGGACTACCGGAACCTCCCTCCCACCACGACACGGAAACTGCCTATTCGTCTGCACTTATAACTGTCGTTCGATCGCATCTGAGCAGGATCTTCGGACACTGCTTTACAGAAGCCGCAACATCAAATACGATGTTATCGCCCTGCAGGAAACGAAAGGCAGAACGGAAACCATAAGAAGGACCGACCACAACGAGCTTCTCATTATCGGAGCAAAGGTGGACAGAAAGAATATTGGCGGAGTTGGATTTCTCGTCAATTCGACAGTGCACCACCTAGTAGACTCGTACAAGATCATCAGTCCGCGAGTAGCTGTTCTTCGTCTGGAAACCAAAGATCAAGGAACCATCTCCATCATAAATGGATATGCTCCAACATCTGTGGCCACAGACGAAGAAAAGGAGAAATTCTACAAGCTATATTCGAAAGACTGTCAACGACGAGAAGAGCTACTACAAAGTTGTCGTTGGTGACTTTAACGCTATCGTCGGTACGAATGATCACGACGAATGGAGGCTAGGACCACATGGAACTTCCTCAAAGAACGAAAACGGAGAGCGCCTGATAGACTTCCTCTCCGCGTGCCGTCTCTACCATGGAAATTCTATGTTTAAGAAGCCTTCAAACCGACGATGGACCTGGGAAAGCCCAAATGGAGAAACACGTGCGGAGATCGACCATGTTCTTACAAACAGACGCTGGAGTCTCTTCGACGTCTCCGTGCTGCCTTCATTTGACACCGGCTCGGATCACCGTCTTGTCCGTGCGAAGCTTACTCTCAAAAAGAGGATGTTCAAGCGTGACACCCATAAACCGACACCGGTGAGGATCCCCACATTCAAGTCTGAGGAGTTGGAATATGCGATAAAGTCGTATGATTGGAATCTTCTTGAAGATCCATCGGAAGACTACGACCTTCTCTCCAAAGGACTGTTGAAATGTGCTAGCAGCTCTCACGAAGCCACATCACCGTCTGCTTCAAGACTCAACGCACTTGCGATTAAGCTCTTGGAGCAAAGAAGAGCTGTTAAACTGGATCCTAATGCTTCCCATCTGGAAAAAGTCACCATCTCGAAGGCCTGTCGAGTTGCAGTGAAGGAGTCCATTCAAGCCTACAGAAGATTGAAGCTGTTAGAAGCCGCTGGGAAAGCTTCAAACATAGAGCGCTGCAAACGAGATCTCTGCGATCAGAAGGCAATAATGTCAGCCCTTGTGGATAAGGATGAAACAACGCAAACGTCTCGAAGAGCGATGGAGACCATTGTTCAAGAATTCTACACAGATCTGTTTCGTTCTTCCAGCATTGTCCCGAAATGCTTGATGCCACCAGCTGAGGAAGTACCTCCCATTCTGGAATCAGAAGTTGCTCATGCCATCAGAAGGATGAAGCCGGGCACTGCTCCCGGACCGGACGGCATTTCTGCTGATCTCCTTCGTGCGGGTGGCAGTGCCCTCTGCTCACTTCTTGCCAAGCACTTCAACCACTACCTTCGACTTGGTAGGATTCCGGACTCATGGAAGGAGTCGAAAACAGTTCTAATCTTCAAAAAAGGTCAGCAGGAGGATATCAACAACTATCGACCCATCAGTCTTCTCTCGGTTGTGTACAAGATCTTCACCAAGATACTGCTTAACCGCCTGGAGCGTTGCTTGGATGAATATCAGCCAGTGGAGCAAGCAGGGTTTCGCAAGGATTTCTCCTGCATGGACCATATTCAGACTGTCTCACAGCTCATCGAGAGGAGCCGCGAATACCACCTCCCACTTGTCCTTGTCTTCGTGGATTACCGGAAAGCGTTCGACTCTGTGGAAATCGACGCCGTTTTGAACGCACTTGTGCACGCTGGTATACCATCGCCCTACATCCGACTTCTCGACGAATGCTTCTCGAACACATCGACTACCACCCAGCTGTTCGATCGAAAGCTTAAAATTCCTATCGGGAAAGGAGTACGGCAGGGAGATACGATTTCTCCCAAGCTATTCACAGCGGCACTCCAGGATGCCATGAAAGACTTGAACTGGGACGATAAAGGCTACCTTGTCGACGGTAAACGGATCAGCAACCTTCGCTTCGCCGACGATATTGTTCTCATCTCTAACAGCACGGCAGAAGTCGAGGAAATGCTGAACGAGCTCAATGTGGCAGGTATGAAGATTGGATTGGACATGAATATGTCCAGAACACAATTTATGGTCAACCAGTGGTGTGACACGGGACTCGTAAGGCTAAATGGAGTCGCTCTACAACGGGTCGACTCCTACGTCTATCTGGGAAGAGAGCTGAACATGAATAACGACCTCGCTCCTGAAATCGCCCGCAGGAGACGCGCAGCATGGGCAGCCTTCAGTTCGATTCGCGAAGTCACCGATCAGGTCAAGGATGCCGGCCTCAGGGCCTCGATATTCAACGCCTCTGTACTGCCTGCGATGTGTTACGCGACGAAAACCTGGCCCGACAACAAGACAATCGCCAGAGCAATGCAAACTACGCATCGTGCACTGGAGAGATGTCTTCTGAGGACAAGCCTTCGTCAGCAATGGCAAGAAGGCCTACGAAGCTCGGAGCTACGAGAGAAGTCGCAATTAGCAGACCCGCTGCAGTACATGAAGAAGTCCAAATCTCGCTGGGCCGGACACCTGCTTCGACGAAAGGGCGATAGATGGAGTCTCCGTGTCACAGAATGGCTCCCGAGAGACCATAGGAGACCACTGGGACGACCGCCAACGCGATGGGCAGACTCATTCTCAAGATCATTCAGAGAGCGGAGTCTGCCTCACTGGATGCAAGCAGCCAGAGATCGAGCGGTCTGGAAGAGTTATGGTCCCCGCTGAGAAGACCTCCAGCCGACAAAAGGACCATCAAAGTATCAAGGTATCAAAGTAAGTTTCTCTGGGCTCAAGAACACTTTGGAAATACTACATGGACCTTTCAACAGGACGGCGCACACGCTCAGAAGACCAAGAAGATTCAGGAGTGGTGCGCGAGGAATCTTTCCAACTTCATAGCCGCCTCTGAATGGCCGCCAAACTCGTCAGATTTGAATGTCGTGGACTACTGGATTTGGACTACTCTGTAGGAAAAAGCCTGCGCTCAAAGGCCTACTACGATAAAGGTCTGAAATTCTCACTGGAAAAAGCATGGAAGGAAATTCCGCAAGCAACCCTGCGTGTCGGCATTGAGTCCTTCCCTAAGCGTCTGAAGGTCGTCTCTCCTGCAGAGGGAGGTCACACTGAATGATATTCGCTTCGCTTGTTAGCTAGACTGTTAGCAAATTGTTGACGAAGTTTCGCTATTTCTTGATAAATTCCGCGTGAGTAATTCGCTTTTTATTGAGTGACCATATTTGTGGCGCACCCTGCAGTTGCCTTAAACGTCACCCGAAGGTCACTAGTTACTATCTGTTCACTAGTTCGTAGCCCATCCTGCGGTTCGTTATGGTTTGATCGTTTTCTTTCGCGGTATACCACAGGAATAGAATCGTGTAATAGATAATAATAGCTATATCCCTTCGTATGGAGTGTGCGCGATATCCAGCGCCGTTTCAACGAGCCGTAATAGAGAATGGTATGATCAGCCTTTCAAAAACCGGGGATGAAGAATGACACAAGATCGGAGCTGACGAGTTTTAGTGAACCGTCAATCCAGTGACTTCGCAGCACCGACCTCCGCAGCTTTCATGTGAGTCCTAACAGAGTCTGCCTGAGCGCAGTTCGCCAAATTCCATTTTAGCACACAACTGCGAGTCGCATGCGGACACTTTATAGAAGAGGTCTTCCATGGTGACAGTGACAACAATGCGCCCTAAACTAGGTTCTTGATATTCGCAAGGTATAGTGCTACATTTGTTTGCATGACCCCTTCTCAAGAGTACGCCTCCTAGAATTCACACTGCTCAAACGCTCATCCAGCTCTCGAGATTGCCTCCTATTCAAGCAGCCATAAGAGATTGCCTCCGCCATTATTATGGCCACCATCCTACGTTATCCTGTGATATGGAAGCATCTATATGACTCGCGAATAAGCACAACACTGCACAGTGGACTTGGAAAAGCGGCATCGTATGAATTCGCACATTAGCACACAGCTAGCGCGCGCGGCGCGGAGAAGGTATAGCCTCACATGGGTGCTTCTGGGGGAGAGAAGCGTGCCGGACAGCCTTCCCGGCTACAAATCGTCGTCAAGTCGAAACTCATAACGGCAGAAGTGTTGCGCCGACAAGCGACTATCGGCTGCACGCTCATCGCACAACGTTCGCCGACACCTGGCACACCTGTGAACAGCGAGCAGCCACACACTTTGGAAGGTGCGCCTGCAAGCGTTTTGCGGAGGCCGAGTGGGCGTGCCAAACGATGCCCATGAGACACGCTGTTCTTGCAACACCAGGAGCCGAGATGACTTGCTCCGGATAATCGGACCGGATTGGGCGCGTCGCAGCGCAGCCGGGAGAGGCGTCGGCTGTCGCGTGCACCCCATTCGAAGTTCCTGGTTCGGACCTTCCGCCCAGCCAACCAATCATTCCATCCCTCCGGGGTCACTAAATTTGTGCCAGACCCGTCTGATACAAAACATTGACTTCTCCATCGGCTTACAACCGCACGTCATTGTAAAGGCCAAATGTGCATTCAAGTCACCCTCACGGCATCCAGTAGAGGTAGAATGAGTGACGCATCCCACAGAAGGGATCAAATCCGTCCTTTACCCTTGTGCTTTATACGGAAGTTCCGAGCGTCATTGTGTAGGCCACTGTATAGGTCAAAGATGAAGTTGATTATAAAGTCGGCATAATCACGTAAATCCAATCGGACGGAAGCAAAGATTGAGGCTAAATGAAGGGAGCTCAGAATCCCACAGGGTACTTCTAGACGCCGATCACCGTGCATGCGTAGCCATTGACCATCAACGGGCGACATCAGACTCTGGAAAACCTTTTCTCTCCCGCTCTCCTAGTCCTCTTTGTGTTCGGCGCAACGCGTAATAGGGCGTGCACTCTTGTGGTTGCGACTTTTTCTTCCTACTACTTTTTTCTATAATCCAGCTAACCACTAAAGTTGGGGTGGACCGCATTAAGGAAGGCAGAACTATTAGGTTGTCAAGAAATAAGAGCGTTTTGCATTTGTTACTATTTGGGTACATTTTTCCAATAAAGTATGTTTTATACCTTGTAGTGTTATATAGCGTTGGAAATCAAAGTTCATGCACTCTTTAACCATGTCTTCGAGTTTTGTATAGAACATAAAATTTCCCCAAATTTAAGCTTTGCCGTTTCAGATGTCTGAACGCCATTTTCGACCAATTTTCTTCTACGAATCCAGACATGTTATCAGTGCAGCTGAAACGACCCGTAACATCAACAATTTGGGGAGGATTTCGCTAAGGAACGCACAAATCGCCACTGGTTCGAAAGGTTTCGATCTGGCACTCTCGAAGATGAAAACCGAGGTAGGCCGCCATCACTCCTCACTCAAAGTCGGAGGGCGGAGGCGGATCCGCGTCAAACTGTGAGAGAGCTAGCGCAGCGTTTCGGCGTTGACGGCAGCTCTATCGGTCGTCACTTAAATGCCATCAAAAAAAAAAAAAAATTGGACAAATGAATCTCGCACGGACTGACCGCCGGGCAAATGGTGAAGCACCATGACATCTGTGTTTCGTTAAGGCTGCGCAATCTAAGGGAGCCTTTTTGGGCAGGATCGTGACATTAGACGAAAAATGATTTCTTCATGACAATCGCCGTCGCTTTGCACGATGGCTGGACAAGAATGAGAGACCCAAGGAGATGCCGAAACCGAGTCTCCATCCAAAGAGGACCATGGTGGCCGTATGATGGACAATGTCTGTATAGTCCACTACAAATTCTTGGAAACTGGAGAGACTATCACATCGGAGAAGTACGGTGCCAAAACTGAAGTGATGCACCAGAAGGTGATTGAAAAACAGCCGGCTTTGGTCAATCGAAGAGGCCCAATCCTACCTCACGGCAACGCGCGTAGGCACGTTTCAACAATTGTTGTCCAGAAACTGGACGAATTGGGATACTAAACTCTGCCACATCCAGCATATTCACCAGATCTGTTCCCTACCGATTAACGTTTTTTCAAGCATTTAGATCGCTCTGTGAAGGATAAAAAATTCAGCAATCAAGATGATGTCGAAAATGACTTCAACGCTTTCATGGCCTCCAGAACTCCGGATTTCTAGGCTACCGGCATAAATAAATTTGTCTCTTGTGAGCAAAGATGTGCTGATTCTAACCGTTATTATTTTGATTGATAGAGCTCATTCTACGCTGAGTTATGATAATTTGAATATTCGAGTTACAAACGCTCATTTATTTCTTGACAACCTAATACCTACCCTACCGTAGGCAGTACATCTAAGAAATTCACTCCTACGAGGCAGTGCCCCCCCCCCCCCCACTAACCCGCAGTGCTCACTGTTGTGGTAGTCCTATAAATTTTCTTTCTGCCCTCTCATCCAGTTCTGTTCTATCAGTCCTTGCCCAGTTCAGAGATTCTGCAGTCGAACTCCTACGTAGTATAAAAATAGGGATAAAGGACGGCGTTACTCAATCCCTTCTGGGATGCGCCAGCGCATTCTACTTCTACGGGATGTCGTGGAGGCGACATGAATGCGTATTTGGCCATACAATGACTTGCGGTGGCCAGCCGATGAACAAGTCAGCGCTTTATCCTTCCCAGACAAGTCTGGTACCAATTCACCGACCCCGGAGGGATGGAAGGCTTGGTTGGCCTGGGCGGAAAATCCGAACCAGAAACCTGGTATCGGATGCACGCGGCAGTCACGCCTCCTCCAACTGCGCTACACGCGCCCATACCTCCTACGTAGTAAGCTTAAATAAATCAGGTACCATTTTAGTGATGAATATTTCAGTCAACTTGCAAGGCAAGAATACCAGCTCACATTTTGAGATACGCGTGATGCCTGTCGAAGGATGCAGCGTCGAATGCTGATTCTAAATTTGTCTTCCGTATCTGCAGCGGGCATAGGAGAGTGGAGCAACGGCCCATTTCCACCTCACCTCCATTGTGCTCTGCTAGATTAGACCAGAAACGCCTCCGCAGATCGTGCGGTGGTGACGCAGTGGAAGAAGAAGCGGTGAGGTGGGGGCAAGGGATAGGCGGTTCCAGTTCTTCTTGCACGTCGCAAAAAAGCGACACCGTCTCCCGGAGCTATCCATGTTAAATCGCAACGAAAAACCGCCAGGAAGGCGACCAGATACATTAGCACTACTTGCAGTTTCAAACTACAGAGATCGACAACGATTTCCGCCCAAATTTAGCCGAGGGCGGTTATTTGAGAAGCTGGTCATAAACATGGTACTTGTTATCATAATTTGGGTCGATGACGAGACGCTATAGCAGGCATGGGTGAACAAGGATTGTTGACTTAAGATCGATTTCCATTGATTCCGTCCGAACCTCCCCGACACAGGATATGACATCTGTTTTTGTTGTGGTGAAGCACGGGCGCTATGGGAAATATTAGGTTGGTGAAAAAGCCTTGCGCCAAAAAGGTTGAAAAATTTTCAAGATGTAACGGGAACATCCAAGGACTGTTTGGTGTCACGTGCTTGTAGCACAAACATTCTAAAATATTTTGCATACGTGACAAGTTGCTTCTGAGGGTGTATAAATACTAGGATTGCAGTGAACACTGACTGACTCCGGGAATCGGACAAGGCTTCGCGACACACTATCGCTCAGTCTCTCCTTTTTCGTTCTCGTAGTAAGGACTTTCTCGAGAATCTTGTCACGGGATGAATCCTACGTCTTCTTCGTTAATCATACTGGGCGCAGTGGCTACCTCAAGAAGAACCACCTCGAAGCAACCAAAGGCGGACATGGAAGGTAGTGCTGAGCTGTTGGTGGGATTCGAGGAATGTTCCGTCATGAGCTCCTTGACGACGGCAGCGCAGTAACAGCGAACATCTAAGCTGCACAGCCACAGAAGCTGAGCGAGGCCATGTGGGGGAGACGGCGAGGGCGGAAGAATGTTTACCTTCTTCACGACAATGTTCACTTCTTCGAGTCACAGCCGATCTCATTCTGGAAGAAAGGAATTCGGGATCTCCCCATCAGATGGCAGGTTGTAGATGTGAATCGCAGTTACTTTGTTGATTGGAGTCGCTCACAAAAGAAGCAATAAAATTTTGAAAAGAAAATCACGCTGTGGTGCAAGTCTTTTTCCCCAACCTAATAGAACGCATGTCCCTTGTTCAGAAAACCTCGGCATGTTGACAAAATAGAATATAATGACAGAATAGGTCCTAATATTCTCTGCCTTGAATCTTGTTGTGATCAGAGCCTTAAAGCAAGCTTTGGGTGACATTGTTGATCCTGACACCACCATCCTTTCTTACCCACACTTATCGTGACACACCGTAATCCGCCAAGATTTTGAAAACAGATATTACATTCTGATCAACATCCCAAATAACCCCCTTGGATGCGTTAGACGAAGAGAAAACTTTCCGACCTCTAAACTCGTGAAAGCACAGTGTGCCACCGAATCGGTTTCCTTCCTGGCGATGCATTGGTCATCTCCAATCTTCTTTTATGAAATGCACAAAAGCCGCCTCGCCAAAGACGCGAACAACAAATCTTTGCCTCCTACCACACCGCACTCCTGACCACTGCGCCATCGCTGATCGACTGCCATCTGTGTTTGCGATCTACTTTAACAGGGCGCAATCGAGGCAACATAAAGTTGGTCCATTACTCCGCTCTTCAATGGCTCAGCCACAGATATATTATAGCACACATATTTAAAATGTGCTTTCGACGCTGCATTCCATGATGCACCATCTCATTTCAAGCTACCCCTGCGACCTATTACCGTTCCCCCATTAGTTGAGATGTTAGTGCTCCCCCATGCAGCAAGATGTGCTGCTGATCGTCGGTCGAGGTAAATCACTACAACGCAACTCGAGAGGGTAAATGACGTGCCCCATGTAAACAAAAACCCTCACACAAGGACGTGACAACGCTATGGTATGTGGGGAGTTATCTATACAGCTCGTTGCGCAGAAACTACAAATGCCCGGACCAGACAGCAGCATTTTGTTTCGAGAAGTAGAAGGTCCGCAACTAGTCGCTCAAGGTGCAGCCGATACTCTATGGGGCTGGTCGAAAAGTTTCGCCACTTTTCCTCATATTCCAGCTTTTAAGATGAACTGCATCAAATCGTCAATACGAATCAGACATCATCTACTTTCATAGGTCATAGCCGCACTACGGGAGCTATGAACCAGAAGAGCCACATACTGTGATAATCAACCGATTCGTATCCATGGTGGCTAGAATAATTAGTCAGTGCTCCAGGAAAGATAAAGTAGCGTACCACAATGCAGTTCGTTCCGCAAGGAATCAAGGAATTTTGCGTTGCAGGCGTAAATCCACTCAGGGAAGAGGTGCTCGAGACATTTCGGGCCCCTTTCTCCTACAGCGTGAGGCCTTCTGCCGAACTCTTCACAGTACACATCAAAAGTACCTCTCTCCCCTGCAGCCCCACTTTCGAAACCCGGAAGCACCAGCAGATTCTTTTAAGGGTAGAGATGGAGTGTGCGGTGTAATGGCTGCCTCACCTCTTACGGCAGCAGGATGGGATCATGTTGCTGAAGTCATAAGCTTTCCACATTTCACTCACAGCGATGGCCGTCCCCGCGCACTCCTGTTAGGAGCGCCCTGAGGACTGGGTCTGGTTCACACCTTTTCGAGCCTTTATGTGGGAACGCTAGGAGCCTCACGCCAGTTTTGCTGGAAAGTGGTGCGAAATATTCGCTGACTCTGCACTATGAGGATCTCATCCACTTCTAGCGAGTTTGGCAGCGAATTATACTTGACAAGTGCACTCACCGCTTCGCGCAGCAATAGCACACTGTATGGACTGCTCCTTTGTGTGCCTCAAAGAATTAATCGTGGAACAGCGAAAGTTTGGTGAAGGTCCCACTCATTGCTAGAGTTTGAAAAGTTGAAGCCTTTCTATAGGAATCGAACTTGCACGAGCCATCTTGACATCACTTACCCCTCTCATTACACTGTTGCTTAAGCGGTGCTACTTGGTTAGAATCTTCCAGTATGACGCGAACTAGGCCGATGATTTGCCAGTTAAGTGATGTAGATAGAGAAAGTCGCTTACGAGAAACCTCAAAAACGACCATATACCATACACGGGGCTTCTGAATAACACCTAATCGTTAGCCATGGACAAACTCAGGATCTATCATGGTAAGAGTGGGGAGAGGCACTTACTTTGCCTGTTTCACAATGGCAGCAGAATTGAGTGGAAATTGTTTTCAAAGACACTGAACTAATTGAACGTGTTTTGTCGTTTAAGTCAAACGACGTATTGAACTCTCCGATGAGGAGACCCTACTCTATTCTTTGCAATTTCCGTGCTTCAAAAATTTCGAACAAGCGACAACCTCCTGCCGGCTTACGTGTGCGGATGCCGCCGCGCATTCACCATATGTCAGTTACGACATTAAGTTGCTCGACTGCGCACATGCAGAGTGGATAATGGTTGAAGAGAGAATAATGCACTAGGCGGACTTCTGCCCACCTCGAGATTGCACATACTCGAAGAACAATGGCAGGAACTCCGGGGTATGGCTAAACTACTTAATTAAACCATCTCAAGACACCCTGCCGGTGCAAAACAGGCACGAACCCGCATATTACCGCAAATTCCCGTTTTTTTTGAGACGGGTTGGCTTCACAAACCTTCTGTTTAAACAAATTACTTGAATCCTAACCATAAGATAGCAACATCCAACACACAGCTGGTCTAAATCGCTGGTTTTTCGTGTCTCGACGGATAAAACCCAACCTTCCATACCCCAGTTTCGGAAAATCGGTGCCAGACTTCGTCTGGGAAGCAAAAACACCATCGTTCTTTACTACTGTGCACCGCAAGTCAATCCGTAGGCCAAACCAAATAAGCATTCAGATTGCCCGCACGATGTTCTGTAGAAGTCGAATACGTGGCACATCCCAAGAGATTAACTAACACTGTCCTTAACCCTTTACCCGTAACGACAAGCTTTTTAAAGCTATTAGCTAAAACGTGTGCTACGATGTGCTTCTGAATTGTGGTGGTGAGAAGGGAAGGATTCCTAAGCCTAAGCGGTTCCAAAACCTATACCCTTCGAATAAAAACATATACAAAAGAAATCGCACGTTAGAGCTCAGCGCAGAATCGAAGATACATTCAAAGGTGCACGGAGCACACGCTGATTTTCGATTACCAATGCAGATCCCACTTCGAAAAGACAACAAGCTGCCAGATCGTTAAAATTACTGCACTTACTAAATACTTAAAGTTCGATAATGACACAAAAACGCGAGACCTTCTACCGTACACGGCGATGAAGACCATCTCCACCATCGCACTTTTGGATGGACACATGGCATCACAGATCAAAGTCCACCCTTGCAGTATGAGATTAAGTACGCAGCCCAGAGGATAAGGATTTTACGACTACTCAAACGCTGCAATTCCAAAAAAACAGGCGCTGCAATTCCAATCTCATGCTGGCATCAGTAGGTAGGGGTTTTCGAAGCACCGAACAAATGAGAGATGATGGTCGGAGCGATTAGAACTACGAGAATACCCTGCAACTTTTCCACCAATTTTTTGGACCGCTTAGGCTGAATCGTTCTCCTGATTGAGGTTTTTACTAGGTAGAGCTAGGCTCGAAAGCTTTTCGGGATTCTTCGCAAGCACCGTCAGCCGCTGTATCACGTCTTGCACAACACTCGTATGCAATGAGGATTTCCCTTCACTGCGACGACTCAGCCAGTACTGCACTCCTGGCCAAACGCAGGAGCAACGGCGAAACCGCCTTTGAATGAGAACCGGGTTCCTGCCGCTCCAACAGTTTTTCTCCTCGTGGCAGCCGGACAACGCCGTTGATAATGCAGTACTAGGCAATCCAGCCAACACTTTCAATGATGTTGATGCTGGTACAGCAGTAGGATGAACTGTCGGGTTCTGGCCAACACATCACTGTTGCTGTGGGGGAGAGGGACACTTGGAGCAAAGCGAGTAGCCGAGTTGGTTGCCAATTACGTGCGTTTGCACATAGCTTTTGCCTCACTAGGTGCAGCTCCCCAACCTAGTCTAGCATCGAGTGATTACCCTCCATTCTGGATATGAATGAAGCAGAGATGTACCTTCCCTTAGAAACTCTCGCTGAATACCACCTATTCCACCCTCGAAAGGATGCAATTTCCACTAGTAGGTTCCACAGCAAAACAATGAATTCGATGTCGTAAAACTCACACTATACAGTAGCACTTGCAAGCAAGTGCAGATCCTCATGCACACTCCAGGAAAACAATACATGGTCCTAAGCAGGCTGATACCCGCTGCGCACCCGAAATGTATCCTAGAACGGGTAAGCTAAATCAGCCAGACCCCGGAGCTCCGTCGCTGGCTTAGTTCCGTGATCCCCTCCACATCAGCGGAGGAGAGCGCAGAGACCGTGTGTATGTGAGTGTTCCACGACTACGTGCAATCTTGGAGCCGGCTCTGGCCCGCTATTAGGGGGGGGGGGGGGGGGCCAAAAGTAATGAGACACCCCATGCCATGTCCATATAACTCGTGGCTGGAGTCTGAATTCGTACTTGTCGTACTTGTATGTTTGTATGCTACTTACTGAAGCCCATCTGAGAAGTTACCACTTCCGCCCTTTCCAGAAGCATGCAAAAA
The DNA here is from genome assembly GCA_947359475.1 of Heligmosomoides polygyrus bakeri. Taxonomy (NCBI): domain Eukaryota; kingdom Metazoa; phylum Nematoda; class Chromadorea; order Rhabditida; family Heligmosomidae; genus Heligmosomoides; species Heligmosomoides polygyrus. Next base: position 66,141,995 of record OX375865.1, on the reverse strand, counting down.
ACCCCAGCCTGTCTCATGCCGAAACCCCAGTCTGACGAGTCGACCTGTGTCGCGCAAATCTCCCCCAATTCCCAACCCCGAGCAGCCTGGGCTCAATATTCACGCAGGATGAGAAGTACGTCTTCTACCTTAACCCTGCCAAGCAGCGAGTCTGGGTGAGGCCTGGTGAATTGTTACCGACCTTCGTTCGGCGAGATGTTCACGGCGAGAAGCATCTTTGGAGCTTTTGGGTCTGCGCCCATGGATCGTTTTACCGGAGGCTGTTTCCCAAGAGCACCGCGATGAACTTCAAGGCCATGGTGAACGAAATAGAAGAGATGGGCCGGCGACTCGCTCTTATTCATTCGCAGCGCTTCAAGAAGGTTCTCCTCTTCGACAACGCCGCACCCCATCGGGAACAAGTAAGCACGGATAAGCTTGGCCAGCTGGGCTACGTTCACATGCTTCACCCACCGTATTCGCTGGACATCTCTCCATGCGACTACCACTACTACTTGAGCCTACAGAACTTCCTAGTCGGAAGGGACGCAAGAACCCAAGCAGTCCTTGACAACCATATCGAGCAGTTGATCAACACCAGGCTCAAGCAGTTCTGGAAGGATGGGATCAGGAAGTTGACTGAGCGATGGCAGCAAGGTCCTTGCCCTTAATGGCAAATACATTCCTCAGCATCGTTGAGTTGTAATTGAGTTATAAGGAGACAAAGATTTTTTTCATTTTGTCTCATTACTTTTGGCCCCCCCTAATAGTACCCAAAACGTCTTCCAATCTCCCACTTGTACCAATAGAGAGAGAGAGAGAGAGAGTGAGAGTGAGAGAGAGCAGCAGCAGCAGCAGCAGCAACTGTTTTTTAAGTGGCAACACTCTTCAGCCAATTTAGTTCACTATGCGCCGCCTGTCCAACAACCTCAGCAATGACGTGCTCAGTTCACCTCGCGCACTACCGCCACCTACCAGTCGACGCAGCACGAGTTTAACCACATGAGCACAACTGGCTACAACGATAGTTGCTGACGGACGCATGCGAGCGGAGCTCTCGTTCCCGCCGAGGCAATGAACTCCTCTCCACGTCCAGAACCACGAAGTTGAACCCGTCGTCGCAGAGCAATCCACCCAAGCCTCCGGGAAGGGCGGACTGCAACCGGAACTGCGCAGTAGACACAGACGCGTTAACCGCTGGCCCTCAAGACGTTATGTACTCCAAATACGGGCTCAAACAACTTCCAGATGGGAGATCCTTTGAATTCGTACCCCCATGAGCGTGACTAACCCAACATCTACACTTTGTAATTTTGCCGGAGTTGTGCACATGTGATTTTCCAGCCACACGGATATGCAATATGGCCCAAGATCAACAGGTCCTACATCATTTCCCGAACATAGTGAAGCAGTCGCTCGTGAATCTGCAACGAAACTATTCTATTCTCCTGCGTCTGAATCGCCTTCAGACGCTCGCAAAACGACTCGAAGCCGGCAGGATCCATTCTTGTCCTAAACGAAAAATTAAGCCTTCGCAAAGCACAACAAAAGATGAAATCGCATCGATGTCAGCGATGACTTGGTAGTACATTGTCGCTCGGTTGAACATCATGAAGTCAGGGACGATAACAGTTATCTCAGGAGCTGCTTGTCGAAGGGGACCGGGCTGGAAACTGCCGCCTGAAACCAGAACAGTGCACAACAGCGAGCACAATCACAACTGGTGTTTGCGACAACAGTTTCGCATCACAACAACAACGCAAGTATATTTCTAACAGTGTTCCCCGCCTCGTAAGCGATCACAAACAGAAAACTAACACGAGTGGCAGTAAACTTAGTTCAACAATCATTTTCAAGGTTAAATCCGAGTTTATAAAGAGGAGGTAGAAGGAGCTGTTCGTCAGAGTCCTTCCGTAATTGGTCACTCACTTAATTTCAGCACCAAACTATATGTTGCTTCATTTCCTCCTGCGATAGTGTGACAATGTTGTCTAGGTACGTGCAGGGAGATATGACCCCGCCACGCAACCGGTCTACCGAACCCGCGCATGGTAGCTGTAGGTGGTCGAGCGCTAGTGTCAGCCTTCCACATTGCGTCAGCAACTGTTCCATGTGGAAGCCTGGCACTTAGCGTTCGACCACCTACAGGTATCACTGACGACCGCAGTCATCATTAGGCAAAAGATAGTCGCGCCCTTCGGTACACCGATCTATCTGACAGCTTGAACTCCAGTAAATACCTAGGTCGAACACGCTGACAACGAACAGCTTCTGGACTGCCAACACTCTGCCTTTGCTCAAACACCCTTGGAAGTTTCCTGTCGTCCTGCAACAACGCCTAGGCCAACTAAGCCCTCCATCCCTCATCATCAGATCTCTGGCGTGTCCATCGGCTTGCCGCTGCAGGTCCCTGTGCAGACCAAATACCTATTCAAACTGCCTAGCGATACCCGACTGAAACAGAATGCGTGCCGCACCCTACAGAGGCATTGACTAAAGCCGACCATTGCCCTTACCCCTCGAATTTCCATTCAACAACACCTGAAAATAAACAATAGTGCAGCACAGATAAATGACTAATGCTGAATCGTGCTCCTAACGCCTCGCATTCAAATCCGCCTCTCCCTACTGCACTCGAATGCATAACTGTCTCCCCTGGTTCAATATTTAACTGTGGGCCCAATTCCACACGTTCTGTTAACTACATTTGGTTGCATCGGATAGAACTGGCGGACATGCGGAACTGACCCCATTTAAAACCGAACTTCAATCGGAGCCCTTCCCCCCCACGTTCTGAGGTACAGCACCTCCAAGCGCTACAAAGTATGTATTCCGATTCAATGGTTCACGTGTCTTTGTGGGCTGCTGTCATAGCGTGCCACCCAGCCCGCACTTTCGCGAATTTTTTTTGACTGGACACTGACCGCCTCTTCCTTATGAGAGAGGAACAAACACTCAGCTCAATATAGGTATTGAGCACTGAAATTTACCTTGCATAGAGTGCGGCACTGGTGCGTAAGGTGGCCATTGAGGACCTCCGAACGGATTACTATGAGCAGCTGGTGGGAATCCTCTGCGCTGCGCGACATGCCCGAATGGTTGATCGGGAAAGAAACCTCGACCAACACCCATAAGGGGCGGAGGCTCACTGGGATTGATAACAGAAGCGAGAGGTGGCGGTCGAGTTATCTGTAAGAAGTGAGCATGACATGGGCTCATGAAGCGAGTCTTCATCTGGAGAAGCGCATACCTCGGGCCTCGCTTTCTTCTCCGACTGTTTCGCGAACGCAGCGTGGATGTTCTGCGACGGCGCCCCGATAACCCTTATTGGTTGTGCAGTCGCCTGCACCTCGTCATCGCTGCGGATTTCGCCTTCCTCCTCCTCGTCGTCATCGCCACTGGCGGTGCGAGAACTATCTGCGCTCTTTCCCTGAAAGAAAAACTCCTAGGAACCTCCCCTTAACCGTTTTCAAGCGCGATCACCGGTTCAACATTTTGAAGGAAAGCAAAATCGGTTTAGTTGTATTTTCGATGGTTCGATAACCCAGAACGTAATCACAGAAAAGATTATAAAGCAAATACAGCGAGCAAGTTGGATCAATGCAGAATCTAATCTAATCTGACTAATTGTAACGCTAATCTTTAGGTGGATGGGAGGTTTACTCCAATGAAGGATAAATCGCATCCCTACCTCTAAGGTAAGGATGGGATTTATCCTTCATCTGGTTGAAGGGCTACTGTGCCCAGGCCCTACTCTCTCGTTATTGCTATTTTTCTGAACGTCTCCAGCAGGGCTACCCATGATGTCACTGAAGAATACACGTTAGGTGATGGTGTTCGTCATGCACACGTCATGCGATTAGTGTCGGTGCATCCAGTTTCGAGAAAGACTTGAAGCAGTGCACCAGATGGCAATCCCTAAAGAGTGCCAGGGAAATGACAGGGAACATGCAAGGATGAGGACTCCAACGTGCTGTTGAAAGGAAGGATCATCAAGGTGTTTAAGAAAAGCCATATTACAGTAACTGGATGGCAATCTGGAGACTGCTATCGGGCCCAGAGGGACTGCTGAAAATTACAGACGGACCACAGCGATACCTTAAGCACGAATGTGCCTGTAGCAATGCCTTCAAAAGCTGAGTAGATATTCCACTGAACGAAAACAGCTACCCAACACGTCATGTGACGCGCAGCCGACTATAGTTCCGTTGTTCAGGATTATTATCGTCGTGTAATAGAATTCGATTCTCAAAAACGTTCATGACACCACTGTCCTTTGAACGTAGGCAGCGATCACTTCTCGCCTCGGTTGCTGCCTAAACTGAACACTGTGTACTACGGACTTCTACTTCTGAACAATACGGGTGAGCCATTTTTGATGAGTGTTTTGTCTGCATGGTCAGGCTGCGGTAACCAGTCGATGTGGACAGGATCTCACCCATCCCCTATATACCTGCTTCCCAGAGCCCGAAAGCTTGGAAGGCTTTGTTGACTTGGACGCGAAACATACTCGACAATGAAACTACGAACGACTGTCACCAAACGAGTGAACAGTACCGAAATGCTCCCTAGTAAACGTCAATCAAGGACTTCGTCATCTAGTAAATTTGTCTATGGAATGATACAAACCCGTCTCGAGCTCGAGGACGCGTCGGATTTCTGCTCAACGGCCTTAATCCACGATTTCATTGCCACCTGCTCACTACCACCGCACTAAAAAAGATGTTTTACCGTAAAGTAAACAAATGATGAAAAACATCGCTGTTTTCCTATGTCGAGCTAATAATCCTATGATTTTCTATCACTCAAACGCCACCACTCCATCAGTAGTCAGCTGCCATACTCACACTCACAACTCCGTCGTGATCCTTCGGCCGTTTCGGCTTTTTCGGTGAACGCACGGTGATTGCTCTTTCTGGTTCCCTGCGCTTGTCCTCCGACGGCTGCCAGCAGTCCAGAGGAATCTCCTGAAAATTGTGCTCCTGATCAGTTCATCAACGACTTCACGTCGAGGCAGGAAATGCATCCTCGCAGTGCCCCCAAGACGAAAGATCGATCGAAGCTATTGGCTTCTTCCATTGGCAAGACCCACCTCTTGCGCACTGTTCTAACGAGGGGCCACAAACTGGCGGTCGCTTGAGAAATAATCGGCGACCAAGGTAGGCAATTAACACAAGGAGTTTCTAGCGCACATTTCCACAACTACATTCAGTTTTCTAAACAGAAATGGACTCATTCCGCCCGAAGTCGTTTTGTGTACATAACGCCGCAGTTTCGACAGAGACGCGACAATGAAACTGACGCGTCCGAAATCACGGCCACTAACTATTCCGTCCCAAACCCAAATTTCGCGCAAAGGATTATCAGAATTCCCATACAATGCAGCAGCGTAGTGCCTTCCTTCTACTGCTAAACACAACCCACCCTCGACTTCACTGCTACGCTGTCCATCTAATCGCTAGTTTTGCAAACTTTTCCCAATGCTTCAGCGCAGGCGTTCGCTGCCTCACTGCACACAGACAGCACCTACCGAGTGAGCTTTCAACCCGTCTCCAGAACCATTCGCATCGCGCTCATAGGGATCAGGAGACGCTGGAGCATCCGGCGACGCTGGTCCTTCAGGATCGGGTGACGCTGGTGCATCTGGAGTAGGCGTTACTTCCCGTGCGCTCTGCTCGACCACTCGTGGCGGTGCAGATTTCTTCAGAAGCTGCTGGATAACGTCCTGTGAAAGTCCGAAAGCAGTGCCGAGCACACTGTGTTGTGCAGTAACAGGTGGAGTGCTCCGATTTGGAGCGCAGCTCGAGGCGAAGGAATAGCTGGCAGAGGAAGCAGTAGACAGCGGCTCAGGCTTCGACGCCACCGTCACCTAAAAAGGTATCAATCACTAGAACCAACGCCCCTGCACGCAGCATTCTAAACACACTGCCTTGCCGCAAATAACCCTTACCGCTTCGTACAAAATTGATCGTTTATTTTCCTCTTCACTGCTACAAATCAAGGATTAACTATACGAACCCAGTCACTATTTCCAACAGCAACCTTGGGAGGGACTGCAACAATGAAAAGCCATAAGTTCGCCTTTATCGTCACTGTAGTCCCTGAGTGATTGCTCGTGCTTGTGTTGTTTTACGGTACAGAAAAGCTGTCGTCAAAAAGAGCGAGCTCCTACGTACTGTTTTGGTCTTAGCTATAGGCGAGGTAGGATAAGGAAGACTTGCAGGAAAGGATTTGCAGCGTTGTCTTTACCGCTAGAACTCTGACGTCAGTACGCCGAAGCACAAGTACGACACGCTTTGGGCTGTTTCGCACACTTCGCCATCAGTGAATCTCTGAAGCTGTTCACAGCAGATGCAGGCGTTCACCTCCAGCTTCTCCCTTCCTCAAAAGTCAGCATTATAAGTTGTTGCTTATCAATACAGCGCCGTGTCACGCAACGTGTTTAGGTAGAACTTCATTCAAAGAGCCTGCCGTGCCCACCTGTTATCCTCTTTCGAGACCTAGTATTTTCGGCCTACAGCTGCGAACACAATGGGACTCCAGTAGGGGAACGAACTCACCAACTACATTCAAGAATTCACCTAATCAGTAAATGTTTAATTTTGCCCACCGGAAATATTTCGGCAAGGAAAGTGTTGGACGCAATAATCGGTTTTCACGTGAAATCCAGCGATGAACAACCGAAGCGAGTGCCTTTCAGTTACCAGTGAGTTTCTGTCATTTGTTTCTCATTGCGACCCTGTAAGCGAACCGGTCGGCGATAATAGCGCAGAATGTGCACTATTCGCCTTTACAGGTCAACTAACGAAAGAACTACTCAGCCCTTGCAGTGGACCCGATTGGTGAGTTCGTTTCTTCTACCTGGACTTTTGTTGTCTTCATAGCTTGAAAATGCTAGGGGTTAAGGCGCTTGGAGCAGTAAACCGCACTGAGAACTTCGTATAAGACGACGGCTAAAGTTTATGCGGAACCGCCTCGCGTAAAAAAATATGCCACTCGAGCATGCGCATTCCCACACACTCCTCAAGGAAAGCTTCGAGAACATTCTACACTATGCTCGATTCAAGCAGAAATTTCCATAACCAAGCCAGATCACACCATTTTCGCAACAAACTGGACATTTTGGAATTACGTTGGACACTTTTCAAAATCAAGGTAGGCATATTCCAATTTAAGCAGCGCACTCTCTAAGCGAGTGAAAGCAAACAGTTGACTTTAAAAAAATAATAGACTATCCCTAACAATATAATTAATCTCCTCAAAAGATGGATAACAGTGTCTCAAACTTTAAACACCTTTTTAGAGAAAAAAATGGTATTAGACATATTTTTAAACGCAAGAACAAAGCAGGTTTTGAGCGCGTTACGACGAGGGAGGACTGCACCCTGCACACTTTCAGCATGTCACTTCCGTTCTTTATGTAACTGATTGTGTAAACGTCGCTTACTTGAAGCATTGCAGTGGAGATGTGCGTGTTTTTTTTTTCTGGTCGCTCCGTGTCGATTATTACGCAACTCCTCGTAAGCAGAGTATGGCCATCGATCAAATAAAAATCGCGACGTGCTAAGCGAGTGCGCAATCCTCCTTACGATACACCGAAGACTGCTGCTTCCTGCACTTCAAAACAGGCCCACAATCTTCTTCATCTTCACGTCTGTCCCGCTTCGTAGTGGAGTCTGCTCTTCTGGTGTCGTGACGCCACCTTTTCCGATCCTGCGCTTGATCAGGGTGGACACCAGCAACCTTCAAGTCCATATGTAACGTATCAGACCAGCGCTGCTTCGGACGCCCTCTAGGCCGCTTTCCTACCACTTCGAACTTAACAAGGAAAGGTTCCCAACTCATGATGAGCTTTTACAATGCTATTTTGATAGGATGTAAGGCCCTACGAGCGGAGTTCAGAACCACAGTCAGTTTTTGCTGAACGGTTTTTTAAAGGCCTGAAAAGGAGGTCTGAAGGCGTGAGCGCAACACCCATCAACCTGTACGACACCCCACGAGATGTGCCCCGGCGGCGCAGTCGGTAATAGTGGCACCTCGTAGGAGCTCATCGGAGGGCTTTTCAGTTCGAGTCAGAGTGCTCCCAATTCTTTTGCACGTTTTAGCTTGTTGTTATTACGCTTTCTCGCGACCACAGGAAGCAATTTTAGACTATCAATGATTACAACAAACCAAGGCTGTCTAATTACGCCTTCAGATGTGCTAATTTTTCAACTATGCATATCTGTACCACATCATTTCTTTGGGAATAAAAAGTCCTATATATTATTAACTTAAAAGTCTTATATTTATTATTCACCTATTAGTCAGAAGCTATGGTACAAGTCTATGAAACAAGTAAAACACAAGTGCTTGTCACACCAGCAGCATCTTACAAAAGCCAGTGAGGAACAATCCTCTCCCTGGCAAGGAATGACCACTTCTTCTTCGTTGAACGCGTGGGTGTAGAGAAGGGTCCTAGGGAACATCGACGTAGCCAACTGTCACTTACGCTTATGACAGACACGGCCGAAACACCGGAGCGCAGAACTGTCGGTAGGTCTGGCTTATAACCTGCAATCACATCCACCTCCTCATCGAAACGCACTTATGAAACCAACTGGATGATATGTACGTGTAGAAAGGTCGCATTTTCATTATACTACTTCTAACCTGTGCCGCCACTTCTTCCTGAAAGTCAATATCTCCATAAATGGCGTCCAGAAGTCCCTTTATGGCATCCGCAAGCGCAATCTCTCTCCTTGGCGGAGAAATGAAATCCGTTGTGAAGGTGGAAATTAGTCGGCCGAGTCGGCCGGTGAGAACGACATTTTTAGTGATCCTATGTACCGATATGTTCATAATTTTATTCAACCGTAAGATAAGCGTATTTGTGTGCAATTACGATTACGGTATCGTTGGTGACAGTCTAAAATTGCCTCCTGTAATCAAGAGAAAGCGTAATAACAACGAACTGATATGTGCAAAAACACCGGCAGCACGCGGACTCGAACTGAAAACCACCCCGTGTGCCCCTACGAGGTCACCCTCATACCAACTGCGCCGCCGAGGCACACCTCCTTGCGTGCCGTAGGGGTTGATGATAGTTGCCGCTCGCCTTCAGACCACCTTTTCAGGCCTTTAAAAAAGCGTTCTGCAAAAACTGACTGTGGTTCTGAACTCCGCTCTCAGGGCACTACATCCTGTCAAAATAGCATCACAAAAGCTCACCATGAGTTGGGAACCTTTCCTTGTAAGGCCTATCTTGCGGACGCCATCTTGCTTTCCACGCAGAACGTAGCCGTACCATCGTAAGCGAGCTTCGCGCATTTTGTCCGCTATCGGCGCGACACCGAACTGCTCCCGAATAGCTTCGTTTCGGATGCGATCCTTGCGCGTGACTCCAGCCGTCCAGCGCAGCATCTTCGTCTCCATAACGCTGAGGCGCGTTTCAACCTCTTTGGTCGCAAGCCAACACTCAGCGCCGTACATCGCTACCGGCCGGACGACGGTTCTATATATTTTTGACTTCAAGCGCTCTGGTATCTTCCTATCGCAGAGCACGCCAGTAAACGAGCGCCACTTTGACCAAGCTGCACTCACGCATGAGTTCACTTAATCATCAGATTGCCATCAGATGCTACTGCTGACCCAAAGTGCTTAAAAACCGAAGTGCGTGGGAGCTTGATGCCAACGTCCGTCGTTAGATACTTGGTCTCCTTCAGTTCAATCTGAGTCCAAACCGCTCCAGGCTATCACACCAAGCTTGCACCTCTCGCTCGAGTTCACCTTTATGTTCGCAAGCGAGCATTATGTCATCAGCGTAAAGCAGTGTCCAGGGGACTGGCTTCTGAAGATCTCGTGTAGTGGCGTCCATCACGACAGCAAAAAGGAGTGGGGAAAGCGCAGAACCCTGGTGTACTCCGACAGAGATGAGGAACTCCATCGAGGTTCCGGCTGCAGCTTGAACTCTACTCTTTGGGCAAGAGTAGAGGATTCGCACCCACTCTATGAGCTCTTCAGGAACTCCATGTCGTCGAAGGGCGTTCCATATCACTTCACGGTACGCGGTCAAAGGTCTTCTTCAAGTCGAGGAAGGCGATATGCACTAGCTTCTGTTTCTCGCGGTGTTTCTCTATCAGGAGGCGGGCAGCGTGAATGGCATAAACAGTGCCACAGCCAGCCACGAAGCCGTACTGATTGCTGGAAAGCTGGACGATGTCCCGAATTCGTCCGCCGTCAACAATTCGCTCAAAGATCTTCATGCTGTGCGAAGGCAAGCGAATCGGACAGTAATTGGAGCAGTCTGCAGGACTGCCCTTCTTTTTCCAAATCGGAATCGTCGTACTTTGGCTCCAACAGTGAGGTACTTTTTCTCTGCTACAACCTGATTAAAGAACTTCGCAAACCACTCAGCCGGGAACCGAAACTTTTACTTCCACAGGTCAGCCGCCGCGTCGTCGGGTCCAGTCGCTTTGCCTTGCCTCATCTTCTTCAGAGCCGCTTCTGTCTCCCCCACGGTGATCTTCTGGACGGGGCCGTCGCCGGAGCCGTTGAACGGATGGCTGGATGAGTAAAATCTGCCGTGATCTCCTCAAAGTAATCGCGCCATCGCTTCAATGCTTTCTTGCGGTCCATAAGAAGACGGCCATTCTCATCATTGATGCCGAAAAACTTTTCAATGTCCTCGGTCTGCCGATGGCGATTCTTAGCAAGCCAATACAGATACCGCTCGTCATCGCGTGACTCGAGCTTCTCGTTGACATCTCCATAATGAGTGGCTTTTGCAACAACCACGGCCTTCTTTGCAGCTTTCATCGCTTCTTGGTACTTTCGCCAGTTATCGGCGGTCTTGTCGCTGAGAAACACGTGATAGAGCGACTTCTTCTCTCGAACCTTTGTCTTCACGTCGTTTGTCCACAACCATGCCTGCTTTTCGACCTTTCGTCGCCCAGGCTTCGTAAAGCCGAGCTCCGACTGTGCAGCTTGTCGTATCGGGTCGGTCGCGATCTTCCAAGTTTGGTCGACAGTTGTGGCTGCCGGCAACCGCACTCGAGAAATCACGGCTGCTTCCTTCTCTCTCATTCGCCACCACTTTATTCTCGGTGCACCGCATCGCTCGACTTGCTTCTGCCTTAGAAGGGCGATCTTTAGGGTGTAGATCAGCGGCCGGTGCTGTGGGTCGACCGTCTCATACGACACGATCTTCGCGCCTGTGACAACGCTTCGCTCGCGATCTCTCACAAGGACAAAGTCTATCTGAGATTTGGAGCTCCCACTATAGTATGATATGAGGTGGGAGTCACGTTTTCGGAAGACGGTGTTCACAATGGTGAGGCTATGCGATTCTGCATACTCAAGGATATGCTCACCATCGGCGTTACGTCACCCGTATCCGAAACCGCCATGACAGCTGTAACGTCCTTCGTAGCACCCACGTGCCCATTAAGGTCACCAACGACTATGATGACATCTTTTAACGGTAAAACAGCCCACAATCATCTATAGTAAAAGTAAAAGAAATTCGAGAAAATTCAAACGTTGTTTCATTCTTTAGGCAAAGGAGTTATAAAATCTCGATCAAGGTCACGGCAAATTCTCAAGCGTTTAGTTTGAATTGAAAAATATCCGCCTTGAAAAGTGAATTGAAAAGAGTACGGACGACTTCAGAGGTTCAGCTTGCTTTAAAAATGTCTCCAAAAAATTAGACGTCAATAAATATGAGAAGTCGATAGTTTGAAACACACTATGCAACATTCCAACAGTTGCGAAATCCTTGGAACAGCTCACTCGCCTCAGAATTCAGTTCGCTTTGTGATACGGGTAGTGTATGCGTACTTGGTGGTTCCTGCTCCGCAACTTTCTTGTCTCGCTGGGACTGGAGCACTAAAAGCAGAAATCTTGTTTGTTAGTCATAGAAGGTTACCAAAAAATGATGTGAGCGCTGTATGCCACGAAAATAGCTGATCACCCATGTAGATGGCATGGCTTTTATAGATCAACACAACGCTATATAGACCCTATAGGACTCACAACGCGCTCCAGAAAGAATATGAAACAGTTTGGAGTTGTCAGCAGCCTTTTCCTTCTGCACGCCAGCGATATTTGGCGAGATTGCTGGAGGAGCACTGGTGGGAATTGACGGTGGCCTGGTGTTCTAAAAAAGGAAATCGAAAGCTAATATGAACAGTTTCGTCGCGCCTACCTACGTGAACCCTGACACGATAAACCGCTTCTGGACGTTATGGTGAAAAATAGAAGTACTTGGAGGTGCGAAATTCGAGGCTAAGACCTTAAGAATACTCTTCTCGTTGTGCGCAGGAATCACCGCGTCGTTGCCTTATGTGGCGGTCGACCAAAATTCTCAACATGTTATCTCTTACGCGACCGTAACCATTAGAAAGATATGCTTCGAGAAGTTCATATGCATCACATTTCGAAAGAAGACTTTCAAATCGATTAAACAACGTACATCGCAAGACGGTATACTCTCAGCTTTGCCCCAGCGCTTGACTCTTTCGTCTCGGTCCTTCCGATCATCGCGATCTTTGCGTTCGCTAGAATGGCACAAATGGGAGCAAATGCAGTGAAAGAAATTAGACTGCACCCTAACATTGGATAAGAATCCCCTAAGGTAGACTTTGCAAGGCTAAAAAACGTGCCTACCTTCTTTGCCGAGACCTTACATCCTCCGATTCGTCATCATCATCTTCGTCATCTCCAAAGATCAATGGAGCAGGAGGGTTCAGTGCGGGTGCCGTTGTCGCCTTTTTGATTGAAAACGCTAGCGTCGCCGGCTAAAGAATAACGAGTGAGAAACGATAGCACCGCACGCGATCAAGCACAACCAACAGGCGTAGAGCGAAGATCCGTGTCCATTACAGAGGCGCCCAGTGCTGGTACATTGCCCACAAATCCTGAAACGCGCCCTATAGTCGCCATCTACCAGAAAACTTTTTTCCAGAAACAGACCAACGGAAGCTGTTGGAACAGGTTTAGGAAGAAAGCCTGCGTCAGCAAGTTCAGGCGGTGGCTGATCAAACCGTGACTTCCGCGTCATGTGGTTGTCGTCGGATGTTGGAGCCGGGTCCTTGCTGGCGGTAGAAGGCATCCTCCGAAGGTCGGTATCTTGGCATTGAGGTTTTGGCTGCGACTGCGACTGATTTGCACGCAGAAGCTCAAGCAGTCTGAACGGCCAACACTAATGCATCTTCCAAATGAGCTAGGACGCCGTAAAAACGACCCGAAAAAGGGAACCTGCCTGATAACGTTTTCCGACATTGCGGAAACAGAAGGTGGTGGAGGGCTTGCCGGTGCTTCAGTTTCTGCCGTCGATGTACCGTTAATGGGATCCTTGCTTTCACTTGTGGATGGAACAGCTGTCTCCGACGACGCCATATTATTCCCGTTCAACGCACTCTAAGATAGGAAAGTGTGAGACACTCGAAACGATTTCACTCGATCTCGAACCTTTTCTCCAACTATTTTCGAGTTCGATGTTGCTGCTGTTGCTTCATCTCCTGGAAAACATTCATTGTAAGCAAGCCCTATCAGATGGTGAAGCGAGCTGTAAAGCTGATTATCTCTTCGGCCTAACCTGCTTTATCGAGCGGAATCGTAGTAGGTGCAGGCGGTGAGCTGCTCTGGGAGTCCATCGATGACGTAGTCTCGCACATGAATTGAGCGTCATAGTCCTCGTCATGGTCATCGATGATATCCGCCGTCTTAATAAATACGTTGCTACCAACAGTAACGCATTGGCACGCGCATTGAATGATTATGCTCGAACTCTGTGGAAAGGAAATAATACGTGTTTTGAACAGCATCTCTTTTGCAAGTAACAGTTGCGAGCCAAAGCGATGCACCTAAATTTGAACATGTATCAGAAGTGCCTCATATCGTTAGCGCTAAAATGAACATTTGAGAATATAAGGGCAATCAGTGCAATCAAGCGAATAGAGCGTTCTTTAGCAAATGAATTTAACAAGGAGACTATCACAACGGTAGGTCTTACAAGAGAGGAGAGAGAGGGAGAGAGACGATCTTAATCACACCAACATGGTCTTGTAGGACATCAAACGAGGAGCACAGTGCTGAAGTTCATTTTTACTGCGGGCCACAGGGCGGTCCAAAATGCCAAAAAATGTCGTCTAGTACCTCGTTTAGAGTTGCAGGGCCCTCGAGAGGAATGGACACTAATGAGCTAGTCTCTGTGCTAAAGAAATTCTGGCGTTTGGGTTGAAATTGAAAAGCTTGCATAAATTCTGTTTAAAGTAAGCGCGGCAAGATGACCAGCACTATTTGCATGGAAGATAATGACGTTCAAGGCAATAATCCTTTTAAATTCGTTGGGTCACGTTTACAGACATACTTTGTTGGCGGTGGAAGTGGTGTACATGAATACATGGCAGAAACGCCTCTACTTCAGAAATACCAATATCCTAGTACCTAGGCCATCACGGTTAGGAGCTGACTTCATCTTCTCTGCCTGCACCGGGTGGCCCAGTGGGTAAAGTTTAAACTCGTAGAGATGAGATCGAGAGTTCAAGATCCCTCGGTCCACTTCCGTTTTGCATATTTATAAGAAGAACAAATAAATGGATTCACTTGACATAATATTCGAATTTATTGTTCCAACCCTCTTTTATAGATCAGAAACTATTACTCGCTAATTCTCTTGCGTTTTTTTTTTCAAACTCTGTACCTCAACAGATGCAAGCCTTGGAGTTACACAGCGCCATTTTAGTAGGTGAAAAGTAGTCGCATTATCCTTTCCTTCTTTAGCGTTCGTCCCGCCTCAACGCGGGTCCGTTGTTCAGGTGTCATTACACTTTTCTCGATCCAGCTCAAAATCAGGATGGACATCAGCTAATTTCAAGTCCAAGTGTAACGTTTCGGCCCCGCGCGGACGCTACCTTCTTCTCCACGCAGAACGTGGCCGCACCATCGCAAACAAGCTTCGCGCATCTTGTCAGCTATCGGCGTGACACCAAACTTCTGCCGAATAGCACATTTGTGATACACTCCAAGAGTGTGACTCTTGCCGTCCAGCGCAGCATCTTCATCTCCATGACGCTGAGGCGGTCTTCCATTCCCTTCGTCGCAGGTCAGCACTCACCAAGTGTTTCGACCTCCCATGGGATTTTAAGTGGAGACCAAGATCATTAGGAGCTCAGAATGCTTATTACGAATATGGGAATGGTCAAAATTGCACAATGAAACTCCTGAACGAGTTCCGATCAATCGAAGTTCAGCTGGTCGTGCGAGCCCGCCAACATTAGCTGTTAGCACATAAGTAATAACACAATAATGTATGACCCCTTACTGTGCTAACAACAAAGTTAATTAGTTATTTTCTTCACTGATGAGCCTCGGGGTAACTAATTTAAAACATGCTTTGTATGAAGATGGAGGCGAAACGAAACATGCCTAATGTTATCGTTGTCATTGTTCTGGTTGTTGTAGTCCTTTGCTCGTGATTGTTGTGACATCGAGTTTATGCTGTTGAGAAATTATAAAATTTCGAGTGAATTTGGGTACATTTATGCACCTGATTCCATCTCATCCTATTCGATTCTTGTGGCATTAAATTTTAAACTGATAAAGAACTGTGAGATTTCGAATAGTTTTACATATCGATTTGTAACTGACTCTATTGTACCCCTTACCCAGCTGCCGGAAATGATCGGCTACGTGGTAAAGTGTCCTCCTAGGAGATTTGCAATGTGTCTGATACCACCAGCCGTTACAATGGATTGTTCTCGACATTGGAGAAAAGTCCCAAACCAGCGGAGTCTTTGATGTTGAAGGCATTGTTACGAAAGCGAGTGAACCAATCTCATGCAGTGCGTTCGGACAATGTACCTTCCCCGAATAAAGCGTCTATGTGACGACTGGATGCGGCTGCTGACTCGTTCTGATGTGAAGTCATATATTAGGTTATCGGAAAAGTGCTGCAACAAAGCGAAAAAAAAGTTCAAAAAGTTATTGTTTTACTTTAATACAATTTAAATCCACAAAATAATCACCGCGGACATCGACAACCTTCTTCCGGCTAATGGACAGACCACGAACTGCCTTCTCACAGAATGAAGACGGCTATGACTCGAGGAACTGCGTCTCCTCGGATTCCAGCTGCGCCTGATCATCGAAATGTTTATCCCTCATATGTTGCTTAAGAGCCCGGAAGAGGTGGTAGTCAGATCCAGCGGATACGGCGGATGGGTCTAAGCTCGTGCAACTTTTGGCGAGACATCTCTGCAAAATGTGGTCGAGCATTGCAGTGAAGAAAGTAAACATTCTTTCGTCCTGGTCGCTCCGCTGCGTGGCCTCACTCAACTTTTGCACTGGACAGTGTAGATGTTCCATTCACTATGGTGCCGGCTCCAAGAAACGCAAGGTAGAGTAATCCTGTGGGTCCAACCAACAGCACCTCGTTACCTTCTTCTGGTGGAGCTCGGAGTTTGATTGCTTCGGAGGTGGAGGTGGTTCTCCATGGGGGAACCATTGGGCCCTCCGGGTATGGTTTTTTAGAAGACCCAGGACTCAGCCCATGGCCACGTTTTCCAGAACGTTCTTAATACAAAAGCGGAGAAGAAGAGACGAACGAAGACGGTCGGCTGGGGTCACGGAGATCGCGGGAACCAAAGTCAATTCAGAATCAACGTTGCTTTCATATAGCTAAAAGTAAACCGGTCACGTGCGCATAATAGTCTAGAATGGGCTATCAGCTAGTGGCACTAAAGAGACCGTAACAGTTTTCGTTAAATCTTGAAAAATGTTTAAGAATTCTATTGCAAGACTTTTTCGACAACATATAGTAGAAGACCACGAGTGTACTCCTTCTAAAGCTCCGTCTCCTTGAAGAGGGTTCTTCACGCCTGATCAGTTGAATAACTAAACTTACACATAGCTGATCTACCTATATATACACCAAAAACTGCTGCGATGCAGTGTTACGAAGAAAAAATGCGCCGAGAACCTTCCCTACAACCTAATATTTCGATGAGGCGTTTCTTGGCAAATGGCATCTCGCCCGCTTACGCTGTTATTAATATTTTCAACTTACCAGCAACGGAATTTTCATTTCCGTTTCTGGTAAATTCAATTTCGTTGCTGTTAAGTCCTTGAACCAAACGAGTGAGGAACACTCATCGCGTATTAACCCATTGACGACCGCGCAGCAAATCGCGTGTCTGGCGCGTGGGACCGCGCGCTGGGACCGCACGGACGCTGGAATCTCGTGAAAACACTACTTCACGATATTCCGAATGAAGCCCCCTCTCCAAAAGCTCCCTCTCATATTGGAGAAGGCCGGAACAGTTTTGAAGCAAAACATAGAAGATGAATTTGCTTCTGTAAGATGGTCTACGAAGAAAAAGGGCGCACGTTTGCCGCGAATCGTGCAAATAAGGTGACCACATGATATAGCAGGTGTCTGACATACTTTGGTCTAGATTGTTTTCAAAATTTTTACAGAAAATGTAACTAGTTATTTTTCTGCATGACCGTTTTCACAAGATGTGAGAAGCTGTTGTGAGTTGTGTCGATCTTTGTGCAGCTTGAATAGTGTGTAGTGTTGATTATTTGTTTTTATCAGTGCTTAGAAGTAAACGACTGCTGGACCACAGTACAGTAGCATTGTTATGATCCAAAATATCTAATGATTACTCGTAAGCTACGAAAAAAGCGAGAACTAGGCCGTAGCGAACAGTTTTATAACCGCGGGCCAAAATCGGCCCGCGCGGTCCCACGCGACAGAAAAACTGCGGGTCGAAAACGGCCCGCGCGGTCGTCAATGGGTTAAGGGATCGCATTATCAGCACCATGACATTCGCGTACGTGCCACTCATGCTCAGAGTTGATCAGAGATGTGGCGGAGGATGCTGGACCAGGTAGTTTTGAAGCGTAATGGTAAGTAACGCTGCTTCACTGGCGAGAAGCCCTATGTTCGATACACATACCGATACACATACTCATTCGGTTTCCTTTCGTCAGAAAAAGCACTGGCTACCTTCTGAGTCGCAAGAGTCGTAACGGCTGGGCTAATTAATCATAGGACAGAAATAACAAATAGGACAGAACGCTAAGGAAGGGATCGAACAAATACCGGGGCCAATACGTCGTACTTGTTAATATTTTAGGAAAATGGAATCACGGCACGTCTTCTGATTCCCGGCGCTCGGCATTTGATCTTCATCCATACACTGGCGCGTAGCCCGCTCAAAATGTCGTAAACCTGAGCGATCTGCTGCCAAGGATATAGTTCGCCAGCAATCGCCCATGGTTAAGCTCAAAGAAAGCCCGGATGGCATACGCCGCACTGCCGTAAGCATTTCTTGGCTTTAGTCCCCCTCGCCGTAACGGACACGTGACGTAACCGCTTACATATAGTAGGAAAAGCACAAGAAAAGCTGAAAAGTCCTAAGAACGGCAAATGAAAAGAGCAGGATTAGTAGAAGTAAAGCAGAAGGACTGTACGGAGACGTAACGAAGGTAGAATTCCGGATCTCAAGAATTTGCAGTCCTAAAGTTCAGTGTAGAAATCTATCCTGGTTCTAATTCATCTCCCTCTGGCATTCACACATGGATATCGCGCTTGCGGCGGAGGTTGTTGCAGTGGCGGCGAATTGGCAGACTTACCGGAAAACTTGCCGCGTTGCGGCATAGGTCGCCGTAATTTGCGATCACATTCGTAGGTTCAGTCCCGACCCGTCCGTCCTCAAATGGAGACGGGGAACGGACACATTGGAGCATAAACTGCATGAGTGCAGTGGAGGGTGGATAAGCTTCACGGAAACCTTTTTGAGGAACCTACTCTAAATGCAAAGCGGGCAAGTGCTACGAAACGCTTAACGACATGTCTCGCACTTGTTCGCTTCGCAGGTTCAAAGGATAAAAATGTCCTCCGTTTTCCTAGTAAATATTTCCGCACAAAAAGTAGACGTGCTCTTCAAAAAAAAAAAAACAGAACAACGAAAGTACTGTTCTACTGAAGCACCCTGGTGATATCGCTTGATATCGTTTTGACTTCTGGGGTCAGATTCATCAACGACTTACAGCAATTCAAACGGAAAAAATAGAGCCGAAATCCCTGATTGCGCTGCTTAACAAGCGATATCTTGAAACATTTCTGCTGCAAGTCGTTGATAAATCCGGCCCTGGTAGTCGCCAAATTTTCACATGAAACTTCTGTCGAACTCAGGAGCACGCCACGTACAG
This sequence comes from Heligmosomoides polygyrus bakeri, assembly GCA_947359475.1. NCBI lineage: Eukaryota > Metazoa > Nematoda > Chromadorea > Rhabditida > Heligmosomidae > Heligmosomoides > Heligmosomoides polygyrus. The sequence continues at coordinate 66,122,816 of OX375865.1, read as the reverse complement.
TTGACCATGGGAAAATACTGGGCTGGAGAGATATACACCGACTTTGTCGAATATTTGTCCTTGACTCTTGTTTATTTGTTTCGGGCGAAGCCCGCAGCCAACGCTAGGTAAGGAAGCATCCCTAGCGCGGCTCCACATTAGCATGGCTTAAAGATGTGCTCACTCTACTTCCTCTGATAGCTCAATCCCACTTAGATCTGGCCTAATCGTAAGTGGAACCGAACCAAGAAGTCGTGCAGAAATCCACAATTTGTCCAGACGTCAAACATTCCCATGGGACACTGCAACTGCGTTCTACCCTCCTTTTCCTTATACTAAATACCTATCGCAGAACAGTAAAGTAGTGCATGAGAGAACGAAAAAATAAAGGTGTAACAAATAAACGACGACGTAGTATCTAATGATTCACCGTGAAGCGGGAGAGTGCGAAACACCTTATGCGTTAAGAAGAAGGGAAGAAAAAAAAACAGGATCCCATACATAATGTCGTTAAAAAGACGTTCTATCATAACTGTACCTCGTCAACTCCATCTGGCGAAGGCTTGACGTTCGGAGGTGTGGGTGTTTCCTCAGATCCTGACTCTATCTCCATGTCACAAATCATCAGCTCATCCTGGAAAAATGTTAAAACTACATTAAAGACAGGCAATCTCTTAACGAAACGCAGTACCTCGGACGATTGTGCGGTTGCACTCGCTACTGGAGAAGACATGCTGAGATCTCGATTACCCTGTAAAACGCAAACTCTTAGTATTAGACTTGGTAAGGAAATTCAGAATAGATAGGAACCTACATTGTCCAAATTTCGGCTTAAGAGCGGCAGTGGTAACGACGTTATGATACAATTTTTTGTTTGCCCCAGACGCTTCGGCATAGAGTAGCCCTAAAAGTGAGCGTTCAAAGTGCTGTAAGCAGCATTTCGCTTATGACTCACCTTTGACGTTTCAGTCCGATCAGAGAGTGGTACATTGGACAGACTTTTGCCACCAGCTTCAACATCAGTGCTATTCCCTTAAACAAAAGAGTAAAAAAGTGGTTTGGAGTAAGACTAGAATTATCACCTTTCTTGATTGTGTTGAAGACACCTTGAAATAAGTCCTTGTTCTTGCTTATTATAACAGGAGGACTGGAACTGGTGTCGTGATTAGGAGATCGCGCAGGTATAGACTGCAAGGATGACGTTTTAACTGCCTATAACGACATGAACATAAAAAAATCAACTAAATAAACACAAAAAAAAGAGGAAACATTCGGCCGCTTACCCCCCTAGCAGTTGTACTTGCCGTAGGTTTGCTCATCAGCAGATCCTTAGGTGGAAGAGCTCGTCCATGCAAACCCGCTTTCAACGCTTCATCGCGATCATTTGACAGCTTTTTACCGCATTTATTCTCATTCTAAAAAAGTATCCATTTATATTATCTGCACAGCTGGTGCAGTGCCACATTAAGCCACAACAGTGCTAACACAGGAGAAAAACGCTAGTTCTTCGGTTGAAATGAGAAATCAGCAGACATGCATAACATCCGAAAACCATTTCTCAATGAAATGAAATGAAATGAAAACCATTGGAAATATGAACTGTTTCCCATATGAGCTAGAGCTAGTGGCAGTACATTATACCCGTTATTAGTTTGTATAGATTTTCGCAGCGAAGGATGTTCACGTGACGATAATGGCTCTATATACAGGGAGCTAGCGGACGATTGGTACAGCACTGGATTTGTGAAAAAGACGGAAATCTGAACCTTGCTGCTAAGCATACCCCTATATGTAGAACTATACGCTCATGAAGACAAGATTTTAAACAAGCATGACGAACTTCTTAGAAGAATTGAAGCATACTCACATCCACGACACTGTCTGACCACCGTATACGTGTCTTCCTTGAAGATATCACTCCGGGAACAATCTATAAATAAGGAGAAGGGGCTAACCTTGTATGATAAAGTGCCGCAACGAAACGAATAGCGATAACAAGGAGTCCTATGATTACTCACAGATCGAGCGACTCCAGGTGCGGGAGGGGGAACACTTTTTCCAATGAGCGGAGGTTGCTCAACAAACACTTGAGGTGGCTTGTTGCGCAGGCAACCTAGGAAAGCAGTCGAATTTCCGCCGAACCCGCGAGAAGTTGAAACACCTACTTTTTCCGGCGAACGGAGGAAGAGGAACTGGAGGAAGCGGTGCGGCAGGCTCACTCTCTGCCTCCGCCGGAGGACTTTGGGAGCTATCAGATGGTTTACTGGCCCCTAAAAAGTAAAGAGTACTGTTGCTCGGATAGGTCTGCACACAAGATCAAGCGCCAAAAACATACTCTCACTACTTTGTGGGAGAGGCTCGTCCAGTGAAGATCGCGTAGCATTCCCTCGCATATCTGGCTGAGCAGGAGCTTTAGCTTGCACTAAAATTGAGAAGTCTATACATGAGCGGTGACTATATCTCAAGAAAAATTGTAATCGATGGTCGTCAAGAAGCAAATTTGGCTGAACCACAAGCTTGAACGCTAGCGGATAAAGAAGGATATTGCAGTTTGGAAGAGAAGTTCGGAAAGTGTGATGGACAGTTGCATGTTGCAAAAAGAAATGGGATTGTTTTCAAAATGCATGAACACGTTTCGTGGGAAAGACAGAAACCACGCTAAACAAAACTTGCATCTCGCAGTCGTTAACAGGTAACAGAAAGCAATTGCTTCGCGAACAGGGAGCGCTGTGAAAAACAACCTTGTGACTCGAAAGAGCTGCAGACTGTTGCATCGTCTCCATCGAGAATTGCAGTACCAAGAGGGATCTTGCTTATAATTTCCCTGTAAATACAATGAAGTAGGGTAATGGAGGAGCAAGAGCGCGGTGCTATTAACACAATTAGAAAATATAGGAAGCCTCACGTTTCTTCATTGGAGCAATTCACGTCAGTGGAATCCGCATAGAATAGTGGGTTCGCATGAATTACGAGAACGTGGAGGGAAGGCGTCTGCAGCCACGGCAGCCCGAACACGCTGGAGAACTGGCTAGATGGGAACGCGACGTACGTGGTCGCATCTATTGAGTAGGCTATTGCGGCCTAAACATCCAGCAATCCTCTGCACGACACAAACTGTTACCTTTACACATCTCTTCATGTTTAAGAGACACTCGAAATAGCGAAGAGGTTAAAAAATTTGTATGAGACTTCTCAACTACAGGCTCATGTCCATGCAAGATTTTATCTCCACAGCGGAAACTGTTGCTTGAACAGACAATTGATTAACAGGCTTCGCTTCAGTTTGAAACCTTGGAGAAAGTAAAAGTACAGGGTGCGCCAAAATTATGGCGACAAGTTATTCAAATCGCCTAAAACGAAAATGCAGCACTTCCGAGAAACCAATGATGCGGTAATGTTAGTTGGTCTATTGTAAACTATACACAACATTGAGATTCGAATGTATCTCCATCGGCGTGGATACAGGCTTTGAGACGCTTCAGGAAGGCATCGACGGCGGCACGCATGTATGGCGCGTCGAGTTCAAGCCACGCCTTCTGGGGAGCTTCCTTCAAAGAATCCACGGAGCAATGAGGTTCCCCGCAGGCTTTGGGTTCCAGAACAGCCCAGGCGGTGTAGTCCATCGAATCCGGAGAGTCGGCTGCCCACTCGTGGAGGCTGGTGGAGTCCGAGAGGTTGCCTTTGCACCAGTCCTGCATCATTCTCGTTCTGTGAGCAGGAGCTGCATCCTATTGGAAGATCCAGGAGCTGTTTCCTAAGTGAGCACTAGCCCAGGGTAACTGTTTGTCCTTCAGAAGGTTCAAATAGTCCTCCTTGATCTCCATTTCTCGCGGCATCCGGCGGACCGAGCGCGCCTGGTTCCTGCGAATTCGTTCACGTACCTTCCTGATGTCCGCAGTTGTCACAGATGCGTGTCTTCCTCGTTCGTATCTATCATCTTCGGTTCCCAGGTCTTCGTAGCGTCTGATGGATCTATATAGAACACGTCGGTGAACCCCAAGACGTTGGTGAATGTCGTGTGCCGAGAAGCCTTGACAGTAAAGTTCAATGATTGAAGCACGGAGGCAGGAGCGTTTCACAATCTTGAATAACAAAGTATTTTTATGCTTGATTGAGGTAATTATAAACAAATTGACGCAGTAAAACAACAAAAGCACAGAAAAAAAAGTAGACGGTTCGAATAGGAGGTCAAATTGTTCGTGCATGTGCTGTTGCCATAATTTTGGCGCACCCTGTATGAGGAATGAAACCATAAACGGTCGCTGTGGACTCTGAAGCGCTTTGCCATCACTAATTTACCCCATCTCTTTTTTTTCACGGCATGCCTTCTCACAAGTTGCTTTTCTATTTAGTACCGCCAGACAGAATATGGGATAGCTCTGAAAACCCCTTGCTTTTGAGCTAAAATTTCGACCGGGTACCGTTTCAAATGTTTAGATGTGGACCAAACTCTTTAGCAACCAATATATTGCATTGTTTACTCCAGATAATGCACTACAATGTTGACAGCTGAATGACCTCTCACATTTCCACTGGTAATCGTTTTACGCACTCGGGCATCACCATTTACACTTAAAATATGTTACGGCCGCTAGTACAACCGCCAGCCATTTTTATGTTTGAAAACTTCGATTACCATAGGAAGAAGAACAGGTCCGTAAACACCTACACACTGCTCCACGCGCATGGCGTTGACTATCGTCGCGAAACGAGGCTCGTTACACGTCCACACAAAGTGTGAGACAAACCGAACCTTCCACTTCTCGAAGCGTTCATTGTGGTTCTGAAAAAAGGCAATCTAGATATTTACGAGTCACGAGGAACCACGACAGAACCTACCTTTACACAAACTTCCCGATGTTTCATCACCAAACCCCATGTTTCAGGAGCCATCAGCTGAGCAACACCTCTCACATCATAAGCGTCTGCCCATTTCAGGAACTTGGTAAAAATCAGCGACTCATCTCTGTAAGATATTTTCCTGATAAAAGAGCGATTAATGGTAAGTGACTACAACTTACAATCCGTGCGGCTTGTTCGACTCTTCGAAGATGGTATTCAAAGTCGCTTTTCCAAAAGTTGCAGAGCAAATGGTAAGGGGTCCTTCGTAAACAGAATAGAAGTAGAGCTGGTCGCTTACGTAGCTAGAATAACTATCGATAAGGTGCAATAACGTATTAAATGCTACAAAAATTGTACGTAATGAAACTACAGAAACTGGTCACAGTACCCTAACGTTGGCAAGAGGTTGGAGTGCTGATTCCTATCAGAAACGCTGAATCGTATGTCTACCACAGCGTACGGCAGAACACCAGACGGAACTTCTGATAGAGTCATGTCCTTGTTGTACTCATAATGATAGACCTGAAACCTCGTATTCAGACAGAGAGCATCACCGCTGCCACTTGGAAAGGAAGCTTACCGCTGACTGGCGATAAAGCTGCTGGCGATTTTTCTTCGCGTTTGGAATGTGGTCAGAGGCGGCAATATGACTGGAACAGTCCAACGTCGGCTCCAGCTCCGTGGATCCCAAGCCCACAGCGTAACTCTTGCCCCTAAAGCGTAACTCTGCCGACACCACCAGTTCTCATTAGATAAGAATTAACCTGGAAGTCACGCGAACGAGGGCAAATAGGGTGTGGGGTCACTATGTAAAACAGCCCTATTTGCTTTTTGAAGCCGGAATTTTTTGCAGCAATAGAGTGTTCCACCCCTACCATGAACTGAGGTAGGCCATCTATGATGTAGTTGTACATACACATGCCTTCTTACCAAGGCGTACAACCAATGAGTAGGGGGTATCCCCCCCTCCACCCGGACCCTATTTGCGCCCGCGAGCGTACTGGGAGCTTGAATAGATGATAGAACATGATAACTAATTGGACGAAAAGGCACACCTCAATGTGCGAAACACCATGACACGCATCCCTTCGTCTTTATAAAATGGCGAGGGAGTGGTCAAATCCACATGTCGGTATACATAGACACCTGAAGTAGAGTCTCAAAATAGCACAGTGTGCGAACATTGCGTGGAACTCGCCTCGCGGTGACAGCCCCAAATCGCCGTAGAATGATGTACCAACGGAGTAACCGTTGTCGGCGATGTAATTGCACTGAAACCTTATTTTACCCATGAAAGACAAACGAATATGAATCTTCACCGCGTCATACTACCTACATCCTCATCATCAAACCCAATCAGGACGAATCCGTAGCTCTCAGCGTCGCTTTGGCCGGATGAGCGGAGGTTGACTTTGAATTGCGAGTACTAAACATTGTTGCGTAGCACTAGACAGTACGGTCTTAAAATATGGAACGATGTCAATAAATTCCTGATTAAATCGAGCTTCACGACTGTGAAACCGAAACACTAGTGTCAACAATGGAATAATGAGAGGACAAAAATCACTCACTTTGTACTCGAGGAACTGGTTTTTGATCAATTGAACTTTCTCCACTTGCATGAATTGGTTCACCTGTCTGTCAGACACGCTTTCCAACACGATGTTCTTCACCGTGTTGAATTTTGGAGAGTCACGCGGAGCATCCTCAATGGTAGCCTTAGGCTCAAGTGAAGATATATCTGAAGTTAAAACGTTTAAAAGCATAATGCATTCCGCTAGTGTTAGGAAGAAAATGCTATGGAATTGTTCCGCCCTGCTGGCAGGAAAGTGACCTTAAAGTTGTTCTCCCAACGCACCTATGCCAATAAAAAATAATTTTATGCTACTAAACTATGACACGAAGAATTAGAACTATTTTTCTATGCGAGATAAAAGCGCTCGGCGAAAGACTTCGTTGTATGCTACACAGTCCAGTCTGGAAACTTATCACTTGTCATTAGGATCCGCAATCAGATGGACAGGACGAAAACGATGGTTGCAACTAAGACGCTATCAGCATATGAAAGTAAGGAGAAAGAACGCAACAAGTAAAGTAACGAGTAACGGCAGCAAAAATAAAGATATCCCACTTCGTGCTTATAAAACTTATGTTAGGCCTATTGCAGAATCTGGTGTCACAGTCTTCAATCCACATAAGATGAAAGAAGTCTATTGCACTGAGAGAGTTCAGAACAATTACACTCGAAAGCTCCTAGCACGTACTGGCACTTGGAAATATGACCGAATTCCAGACCCTGTAGTGAGAAACAGGCTTCTTCAACTCTCTTTCCTTGCTTCTCGACGTAAAGTCGTTGATGCTTGCATGGTTCATAAGGTAGTGCACTTTAGGTGCACTAGCAAAGGAGTAATTATGAAACAGTGATTTACTTTTTCCAATTCACGTACTAGAGGTGCTCTGCAAAAAAATCACGTTAACCCGTCCAAAAACAGGTTTATATGCAAACTCATTTTCATATAGAGCAGGAAGTGCATACGTCAAGCTAATGAAAAACGAATCAAGGGCCTTATCAGTAAAGCAGTTTAAACGGTTTGCTAGCAATACATTGCTTAGGGCGCAAATAGGGTCCGGGGAGGGGGGGGGGGGGGGGGGGGTCACCTTATAAAAAGTGTCACCAACACCAAGAAAACGAGACAAATCACACTGATAGTAAAGAAGACAAACAAATAATACTGTAGCTGTGTTCTGTGCTCTCGTCAGCGGAGAAGAGCACAGACTTGAGCAGGGGAAGAGACTCCAGGGTGTGGCTCAAGTGACGCATCCGTGTTAAAATTGCCGACATCCTGGAGTTTCCTCCCTTGTCCAATTAGGAAGCACATAAGACGCGGATCTGTAATCGAAACGAAGAGATAAGACCGCATTTACATTCACTATATGTAGCTACTCGCCACGCCGGCCCGCCGCGCCATGCTGTGGTGCCCCCCCCCCCCCCCCCCGACCCTAATTGCGCCTTACTTAGATATGATCTTTCTTGAGACAAGTCGACAAGTGATACCGATTTCCAACTCGTTGTATATATTTTGTATTGCATGTTGTATTTGTTTTGGCTTTGAGTATTTAGCGTTGTTTTTAATGTTTGCCTTCTGCGAATACAATAAATAGCCGTCCTATATTGGCACAAGGCATTCCCCCTTCAAATAACCTTATGCAACATTCCATTTTAGTGAAAAAAATTAACCTAACATATACCTTGCTACCGTACAACAATGTTGCTCTTTACCTTATCTCGCTAGGAAAACTATCTGATATGGTGCTTCAAATACCGCAAAGAACCAACCTATTTCCGGCTTCTCCAACACACGTTTCTTCTTGGGAATTACGAAATTCATCGCCACTAAACGAGTGCTTCATAAACACCGTAGAATCTGAAAAAGCGAAGAAATAACACTGAACGATGAAAAAAAGGGCAATGAGACGAAACACAAGAAGAAAATGTTAAACGTGAGAAATTCGTTGAAAAAGAGTAAGGTATGAGATTAGATCTGTTTTACGCCCCACTGAAACTAACAAAAAGGCAGTAAGGTCACAAATGAAAGAGGTTGTGATTGAGCTGGATATAAGACGCACTCATACTGAATATGTGGACTCAATAATGCACTCGCTCATTCCAAGGAAATTCGATGCAGATCGTAAAGGGTGTCCATCCTGCATTCATTTCATGACATCCGACTTCTACTTCAACACCCAATCATTGTGGGTGCGCACGAATGCTCACGACTTTGGGGGCGGGGTCTCCAGCGCTGGAGTCTCGCGAGGGCGAGCTGTCGCGGCAGCTGTTCACGTGATTCCAGCGTGCTGGGTGATTGAGTCAAGAGGATCGAGGCCTGTCTCACGCATAAGAGAGGTGGTTCCCAAGGTAGAAGTAGGTGCGCTAGGGTTTTCGGGAGCGCTGTTTACGGTTACGGTGTTGTTTTCATTGCAGTTTTCGTAGGTTGATGACTTTATGTGAGTTGTGGGATAGGTTTTAAGACAGTGATAGTAGGTTTAGGTTTCTAATATGCTGGTATTTGTAGCGTTACGCATAATTTCGTTGTCTACTATTGCCAGCTGATGTAACTGGAAATGTCTCTGATCATTACAAGGCGCAATCATTGCCTAATTTCACCCGAAAGCGTTTTGTTGGAATAGAACATGGAGCTTACTAACACAGAATGAAAGTTTTGAAAGGTGTTGATTATTATGATTGTGGGACGCATTGGGTTGGATTTTTGTTTCTTTTGCATGTTTTTTGGTGAAATTACTCCTATGTAAATACCAGGGGTGTGCGTAAATGAAATCCGAAATTTCGTAAATCGTAAACCGTAATTACGAAAAAATCGTCGTAAATCGTAAATCGTAAACCGTAAATCGTAAGAGGCGTCTGACTTACAATGCATCTAATTTCCTTGTTTTTTCTATTATGTTAAAGCTAATCGAAGCTAACTATGTTTTATTGAGACGTTTTCAGCTTGAGCTGGACGCTTCTAATTAAGATGTAAGCTATTAAAATCAACTAGCACCTTTCAAATCAAGCTGGACAAGTTTTTGAAGAACCAAAATAAAGTGCTTGTTCAAAAACGCTATCTCAAAAGCCAAAATAAAAGGCTTACACTGCTTGGACGACCAAAAATGCTTATCATTCTTCTTGCCATTGGCTTCCATATAACTTTATAACTATGACTTTGTAGAAACAACCGCAACAACTCCGAATAAACCAACAAAAACCGTTCCATCCAAAACCAAAAAAAATAATAATTTGATCGCTGGCCAACTCTCAAATTTTGAATTGTACAACAGCATTTTTGTAGCAGACGGGAAGGAATTGTGTGACGATTGAAAGAGTATGATCATATTTTTGGACACTCATCATAGTCGGATTTTTGACTTAAAATTATAAAAGAAGATATTTTTGTGGCATTCTATAGGAGTAAAATAGAGAAGCAAGATGCAGCATATATTGGAAGTGGTTTAACGGACTCGTACAAGGTGCATTTTAAACAATTAGAAGAAACCCAGAGAAGTCGGAGGAAGACGTCTATCGCGTGCTACTCGATTAGGATCCTACCACGGGCAATCAAGTCTTCCATACCTGCTGAGTTGTGAATTGGGGCCTGATTTGCCTGGAAAGGATAAAACACTGACCTCTACATCGGCGGCAACCGCAATTTATTCTGTAAGGCAAACCCACACTCAAATGACCTCTACGGTATACCGCAGAGGTAGAAAGAATGGATGGCGCATCTCAAACAGGGACCGGCTAACGTCATGCTTTGTCCTTTATCATTTTTGAAGGCAACCACCACTTCTGGAATGAAAGATCGTCGTTCGACGATACCAGGCAATTACTTTCGGCATTTACTTCGCTCGCATGTTTGCTTGCACTTGTTAATTTTCGGAAACTCTAAAATATTGCATTCCCAATTAATGACTGCATGCGTTAGCCAGTCCTGCTCTCCACTACCTTTGTAACAAATGCTATCGTATCTTTTGCCCAGTTTTCAGCATTCTGAACGGATCGTATAGGGCGAACGCAACAGCCCCAATCAAACCACTGAAAAAAGTGCCAAGCTTTTTCACTTTTATCATGAAAGTGTCAAACGTTTTGCTTAAGGCGCACCTCATACGTAAATAGACTCCGCGCCATGACGTGCAGTGATAATCAGATTGAAACATGATTGTTTCACTCTTTCCAACAGTTCAGCTGTTATTCCACAGTCTCCAATCAAGTCCAATATTCCTTGATGGCTTTGCATGAGTTCTACTCGTGTGCATTGGAAAGAGTCGTATATGTGGTGAACAAGCGGTGAAAAAGTCACAAGTTGACTAGGCGGTGGTTGCAGCATAGAATATGGTTTAGCAGGTGATCATCTTCATTCCTATGGAAGGAGAATTTTCATGTCTTTCTGTAAACTGGAACTCAGGCCACTCGAATGTGAGATGCTGTGCTAGAGTGTGACCAGAAAAAAGGCTAGCCCAGTTCCATTGCCAGGAAATAACTCGAGCGGCCTATCCAGAAAGCTGTTGTCATAATCCGAATCGTATCACGTTATGTGGACGTTTGTCATCCGTGGACTGAAGATCACATTTACGAAAATTTACGATTTACGACCCAAAATGTCGTAAATCGTAAATCGTAAAAAATTTGCCAAAAATCACCGTAAATCGTAAAATCGTAAATCGTAAATCGTAATTACGCACACCCCTGGTAAATACATTTAGGTTTAGATTACTTTCAATCTGACCCCTTAGCCGAAAAGACCGCTGCATCTTATTGGCTCGTCGTTTTGACAAATGTGCATACATAGGCAATAAAGAAACAACTCCTAATCCCGGGATATTCGCACACTCACTATGCGTCGTGTGGTGTCGCATATACCAATGTAATTAATTATTAGTGAAGGATTGGAGTATGTAGCACAGAGTGCTTGATCTGGTACGTGCACAAGAACGACATTCACTCTTCCTGAACGCATTTCATTACGTGCAATTATTTGCCAACAATTGGCAAATTTTAAAGAAAGCAGAGTGAACACATGGGCTTCCACAATTTTAAGGCGCTATCGGTTCTATTATGAAAGGATCGGAACTGGGAACCTATATTCTGTTCATTAGTTACACAGCATTGTAACAGTGCGTGCCAGAAGTGTTCTCCCGCACACAGATTCAAAAGAACTGTGCTGAACCAATACACATGCTAGAATCACTGAAACGATGTGTATCAGATTTAGTTTTCATTGGAAAGCATGTCAACTAAAAACTAACATCAAAGTGCTGGCGCAACTCTTTAAAACACAACGAAAACGTGAGGTTCAACCTTTTTTGTCTACTGTGGGTCAAGTTCAAGGCTCATAATCAAATATGGTATGTTTTAGTAATAGGTTTCTCAGGAATCGGTTGAATTCCTCAGTTTTTCAGTCATTTGTTATTCATTTGCCGTCCTGAGAGAGCACATATCTGAAAGAGGGGCCTGTCGATTAGAGTGGCGTGGTACTAAACGTTGGCAGTGAGTGTGTCAGAGAGCGAGCTGCGTGCAGAGAGCACGGTGGCGCGGAGGGCGCGAGAGAACGCGACGAAAAACGTCCTCCCGCGTTCTCCCGCAATGGCTAGTAACTCGCCCGAAACGGCAGCCGCCACCCTTGTCCCCGCCCCCAAAATCGTGAGCATTTGCATCCACCCAATCATTGTGGCCAGGCGAGCTCTAACTGCAATTGTAAATGAGATGGTTCGCCATATAGAAGGCGATCAGAAAAATGAAGGCTACGGCATCGCAGCTTAGATGCCCAATTCGCTAATTTTTTCAATGTAGCCTTCCCAGCGATCAGCACTGTCATTGCATAGCTGAAAGTTTCCGAACTGACTTATCAATGCTCTCTCTAAAATTTGGGTGCTAGCAGGAGTTTTATATACTGATTTAGGTGTTCGCAGAGTTCCACTCAAGCTGTTGACTCAACCGTCTTCGGTTGAAAAGATTCCTGGTAAGTGGTTGTGGGTAGACATCCCAACCTATCAGCCTCATCTCCTTTTGATATTGAGCAGCTTTTAATTATTCTTTTAGTGTGTTACTCCTAAATGTCAAAACGGCTCCTCTTTATTGATACATCTCTTCTGGTGTCTGACGACTCTCTTAGTGAAAGGTAATGCATGAAGCTTCGCAGTTGAAAATGCACTGTTTTCTGCACCCACCTTTGCTCTACCAATCACTAGTTATGGGTACTAAGCGGGTTCGTGCCGGCTCCATTATGAGACCATGATCGTGGAACACTCAAATAAACACGGTTTCTGTGCTCTCCTCCGGGTCAGCGGAGAGTCCGCTGACTCGGAAGAGAGCACAGAACTAGGCAATGGAAGGAACTCCGGGGTGTGGCTGATCTAAATTACCCGTTTTAAGATACCTTGCCAGTGTACAGCGGACCCTAGCCCGCTTAGAACCCAGTTATGACTATATGGAATAACGCATAAAGCCCCCCAGCCTGTTGTACTAATGCTTTCAGATGAGCCTGAAAAATGGATAGCCACGTTGTTTCTCAGTCACGAAAACCGTCTCGTTCGAGGAAGTTTCCAATTTTTTAACAGTCGAAGGGCTTGGATTATGTAAAGATTCTTGTCTAGCGTAAGATACGGGCGTAAGCGCAGTCATAGCATGCGCCGGCTGTCTCCTGCACTTCGAACCAAGGCACTTGGGTACAGTTTTCTGGGCAGGCCAGCCAAACTTTCTATCACTTCAAGTAGGGTGAATTGGATGAATGAATGAATTATCAGACTTGTCTGGAAAGTATGAAATACCGACATGTTCATTGCAAGTCGTTCTAGGCCACATACGCCTGGAATTTGCTTATAAAGTATTTTATAGAAGTAGAACGCTTGACGTATCTTTATCCTTTTACCGCTGGATGCATTAAGACAACCAACATGCGGATGTATGAGTGTGACAGTGTCCAGGGCAATTAACCGACTCCGTCGCAATTGGGAGTCCTCTACTAAGCCCAAAATTTTGAGGACGTTTCTGTCGAGAAACTACATTCTTAGTCAAAAATAGCGTGGCTACCCAATTTTCGTGTTCCTTCAGTATATTAGTTCTAACACAAACTCTTTAAAAATGATCTCAGAACACGAAATGCTTGCCCAGAACAAAGATTCTGAAGAACATATGTAAAATAGTGTTTCACAACTCCGTGCAAAGGGCACTTAAACTACCAATCAAGTGAATACTGCAACACCTTGGAAATGTGAATGGCGCGGCCTCCTCAGTAAATAGGATTCCCATCACTTTCCTGCACTTCAAAGTAAGCTGCAATGATTGTCGGGAGGACCAAGTTTTCTGATCATGATCGGACAGTGACGTTCTTCTGGAACGACGTGTAGGAACTGTTCTATAGCACATACATGAAGCTTCTCTTAAATGATCGAGGTTACTGCTTAAATGGGAAATTAAACAACGCCAGACTGTAAAAGACGTCGAACCTGTTACGAAGGAATTGCACCTCCACTCCATTCATCAAATAAAACGTGACACAATCGATGAAGTGCGTTGCGGTACTTGTAAAGAAATGCACCTCAAAAACCGTCATCTTCGAATATGGAATAATATACTCCTCCATAGCGACCGTGATTCTACGATACGGTTTGACATTCTGCAGTTGGACTAATAGCAAAGTTTCTATGGAGAGTAATTTTCTTATTTTAGCTATTTTCCCAGAAAACAAAAAAATTACCCTAAATGAAGAGAAAATCAGAAAATAGAAACTTCCCCATCCCTAATGTGAAGCGACCACCCAGAAAAACCGGTGCGTACGACTTGCCTAGAGACTAGTCGCTCTCGTCGCTGACTATGAACAGGCTAGCACTTCGGTGTTCTTTAACAGTCGTACTGTCGCCGCGATCGAATATCGAAAGAGCTACACAAATAGATCACTAAATACACTAAATATTATCGCAAGCTTTTACCTATCATCCAAGCCCCGAGGCAAAAAATGGTCCGCGGCGAGGTGGACTGAGAGTTGAACTGTTTAGCCAGCCATTAGCCAGAAAAGTCGAAAAGATTTTCACCGAACTTCGCCACGAGCAGCACGTTCGTTTCTGGTTGCAGTTTATTTCTTTTTGATTTCGGTAGGTAATGGTTGAGCGAGAATAGTGGAGTCACTGTGACCGACTTCTCCGAAACTTCTCTTGGGGGAGGGAGGGGTGGGAGACAGGCTGAAGCGTGGGATGCGAGAATCGCAGGGGGGTCGTATTTTATCTCAAGTTGGAAGGGGTCGTACTTCGATTAAGATCCTGAGATAAAATTCCTCCGAGGGATCGTCCTTTCGCAATTATTGTAAGCAGTAAGCAGAGATCTGTAGATAAAAATTTATTATTATTAATATTCAATTAATAAAGTTTTTAAGCAAATAAACCAATCAAATGAAAATTTTTTAGGCACGGCAACGACATGGCGACACCCTGAGCACCGCTTCTTCTACGGAAAGAAGACGTATTTTGGATTGAAAACTGTATCTAATAAAAATTTGCGCAGTTATTACATTAGATAATAAATTTTTGAATCAGTTTTCAAAATAGCTAAAAGGGATCGATTGCTGCTAAATTTTCGCTGAGACAGCGCGACACATTTATCAGTTGATAGATGTAACTACCGAAGCTGAAAGTGGATCTTACCTAAACTTAACCTTCAATTTGTAGTAGGAAAAATCAGGCCTCTTCTAAGTTGCCTTTCATCCGATCAGGTAGGGTGACTCCTATCCTGGATTTTTCCAAAAACAAAATGTTTCCCGAACAAGGCTACCACTAGAACTGAAACTGGAGTTCACAACAGCACAGATCAACCTTTTCCTAAACGACCTTCCTTGCTACCTTCCTTGCGATCAGGTGCGGCATGCTGAAGGTTTTTTTTCAAAAGTCAAGATTTTCTATCTGAACGGAACGATGTCTAGAGCTGAGATGTAGCTTTACAAAAACCCAGTCTTTGATTAATACATAATAAAAAATGCAGCTCATCTGGAGCTATCTTCGATGTGATCAAGAAGGATGAATCACTGGTCGATCGTTCGCCGATGTGAATGGAAGGTCTATACATGTACTTTGTTCAACTGGTCGTAACTCGCTCAATTTTAAAGTGATGCAAATGCGGATGGCATTCAGAAACCTAGAAAGAATTCTCTTTCTGACGATCACAAAATCGCCTTTCAGAAAAGGCCACTTCATGCGCGGCCAGGGAATAGGCCACTTCATGCGCGGCCGGGGGATGCGATTTTTGCTCGAAAAATTGGAGTGATTTTACAAAAATGGACATAACTCGCTAACGCCAGAAAAATTCTCTTTCCGAAGAATACAAAGCCACTGAAAGGGCATCTTCATGCACGACCGTATGGGGGTGCGATTTCCCCCCGGTCGCGCAAGACAGCCTTTTTTCCAAAATTTGATTTTGCATCCCTAGGATAGAGCATTTCTTTTAGTTTTCTGAATGCCGCCCTAATTTACACAGCTCTTAGAAGTAAGCGAGTTATGTCCGTTTTTGTAAAATCACTCCAATTTTTTCGAGCAAAAATCGCACTCCGGTCCGCGCATGAAGGAGGATGCCTTTTTTAAAGGCGGTTTTATGATCGTCAGAAAGAGAATTCCTTCTAGTATTCTGAAAGCCGCCCGCATTTGCATAGCTCTCAGAACTGAGAGAGTTACGAACGGTTGAACAATGTGCATGTATAGAACCTTCTAATCACATCGACGAGCGATCGATTCCAGATGAGGTGCATTTTTTATTATGTATCAATCAAAAATTGAGCTTTTGTAAAGCTACATATCAGCTCTAGACTTCGTTCTGTTCACGCAGAAAAAATCTTTATTTTTCAAAAAAAAAATGAGCACGACCTCACTTGATCACAAGGAAGGTCGCCTAGGAAAGGGTTGATTTTTTGAGCAAGTGCTAAATTAAAGCTGTGCTGTGTTGACACAGCTGTGGTAGCCTTGTTCAGGATATATTTTATTTTTGGAAAAATCCAGGACAGGGAAATCACCAGATCGGATGAAAGGTTGCTTAGGAGAGGCCTGATTTTCTTCCTGTTACAAATTAAAGGTTGGCTTTCGGTAAGATGCACTTTCAGCTTCAGTAGTGCACCTCTCAACTGATAAATGAGTCGCGCCGTCTCAGCGAAAACAGAGAAACTAGATCCGTTTCTGCTATTTTGGAAACTGATTCGAAAAATATTATCTAATACAATAACTATTCAAATTTTTAATAGATACAGTTTCAAAAGAAGACGTACAAACGAAATGTCTTCATTCCGTAGAAGAAGCGGTGCTAAGGGGGTTGCCATGCCGTTCCCATGCCTAAAAAACCTTCATTTAATCGATTTATTTGCATCAGAACCTTATTAACTGAATATTAAAAATTAATTTTCCTTCTTTCACATTTTCTAAAATTGTTTGCAACATAAGAGACAACACAACGATGAAATCCATCGATTTTCTCGAGGCCGGTCTTACATTTTTCGCAGAAATCGCAGCCCACGCCTGAGCTGGTGGGAGATTACAAGCACGCTTAATCACAATTTTGGTACTTCGGCTGATAACAGTAGGTTACGACAGGTACGTAGAGCCAGTTCAGGGTCTTGTAAATCGTGCTGGTATTGGAAGGAAGTGTTCTTTGAAGTATCAATCACGAACCTGTCACTCATCAATTTTCTGGTGCACTACTTCGCATCTCGATGCAACACGGGAGGGGGGTGGGTTCTGTCAGACATTGATGATATTTCCGACATACAGTCTATGGTAGGACAGAATATTTTACCTTCCTAGTGGCAGTCGAGGTAAGGGAAAATCTCGTCGTCCCAAGGGTGACTCGCAAATTCTCTGCATTGGTAACAGTCCAACCATCACTAAGTTCTTGCCGTTCATCACACGGCATTTAGGCGAACAAATGTCGGCCTCCCCTCGACCTCTGGAGTCACGAAAGCACAACAGGCCTGCTCTCCTAACATTGTTGTCAGATGACCATGAGCTTAAAGCATTGTAGGATCCTTCGAAAAGCAGCGAACAGATGGACTTGCTGCAGCACGAAAACCATGTAGAGCTGAAATCACTAAACGACGAACTCGAAAAGTCACCGTCAAAGATAGGGCTACGCAGGCGACGTTTAGCAAACGTCTACGCAGGCGCGGCGTACCAACGCCATCTAATATACGGCAAAAATGCGGCGGCCACTGCAGCAAGCGCGGCGGTGGGCGTCTCCGCAAGGTGGAAACCGTGGGCTGTGTCTGAAACACGGGTGCACACAAGATTCTGTGCGTTAAATTTTTTAACGAAATTTTTAACGGAAATTTTCGTTCCGGTAAATCGTTAAATTTCGTAAAAATGCGGTTAGTTGTAAACCATTATTCTAAGTGAAAAAATCAAGGAAAACCTTATACGCTTAACTCCAAAAGGTCACAAGACTTTTTTCGGGCGGACGCATCAAATTGTCAGAAATGAAATGCAACAACAGTTTTCTTTTTCGTATGAGCTATAACTGCATAGGACAGATCTCCCGGACTCAAGGCGTCGGAGGGAATGCTGTCATCAAAGGGCTACCACATTGTCTTCGAGCTGCTTGTCAAGCGAGGAACTTTTAGTGGAGGCAGATCGACAAAATTGAGAGCGAGCGCAAAACGGCACAGAACTGTTGAGTTACAAGAAGTGTTCTATTAGGGCTTAGATTCAAGAACTCCTAACTTGACTTAGAAAACGCTTCTTCACAAAAGAAAAGGCGTTTTGCTTGCTACATCTTTGACATTCCCAGAGGTCGCAACTGCCGGCGAAAGTACGCAGTATTGCGTACAGTAACCATCGCAGCGCCGCATCACCCGCCGTTGTCATGGCGGGTCCGCGGCACCCGCAAGACTCTGCTGCCGACCCTACATGGTGACCACTTTCCCATGGTGACCTTCTCCCTCGACCGTATTTGCGGATTTGGGTATAGACAATAGAAACACAGAGGTTGAGGAGGATGGAATCAGCTTTCTATGTTAGTCTCCGCCTAAACTGCCTAGCGTTTGCTCCAATTTCTTCCTGATTAGCTTCAATTTTTTCCTCGCACATTTGGTTAAGTACATAGTTCGGGTCTCTGAACGAATTGCGTAGTCTAAGCTGCGACCACCTCCCGTATTTCTGTCAGTATAAATGTAGACGTAAACTGCAGTGATATCGTGCTACTGATGTCTTGGCGTTTAGAAAGACGCGTGGAGGACGTGGATTATACCAGTCCGGCATAACTGACGTAATGGTGTTTGCGTCCAACGACCATACGTGTAGCGAACGTGTTGGAAATTCCCCAAAATTCACTTGGTGTCTAAACGGATCAAGCCTTCGCATCAGGGGTACACACGAAATTCTGTGCGTTAAATTTTTTTAACGAAATTTTCTAAAGAAAAATTTTCGTTAAATTTCCGATAAATCGTTAAATTTCGTTAAAAAATACAACTAGCTGCAAACCATTATTTCAAGTGAAAACAATTAAGGAGAACCTCGTACGTTCAGCAACAAATCATCTACAGAGTGCGGAATAAGAACAGGCGTGGAATTATCATTCAAGATGATCACCGACAAGGCATCTTAAAATGTTCGATCAGTACCCGGAGGCACCCGGAGTTCCCCCTCTCTTAGATCTTTCGTCCGACTGTTATAAGAAGAAGAAGAAGAAGTTATACGAGCATATACAATCTTGTGGGCACCAACCCATTAAGTACAGAGAGAACTAAAAAGATACAATTAAATGCGTATCAGTGGAATGTTAACGCGTTGTCGAAAGTACGAATTTTGTGTGCCTGGTGTGTGAGACCAATTCATTTTTTTTGCAACGTTGGGACCGTGACACGGCATCGTGTCACACGGTCCCACACTGCCGAAAATTTGTTACACGTCGTCAACGTGTTAACGTTCAGGAAAAGTAGTTTTTCTAATTTTCGTTATTAGCGTTTTTATAAAATCGTTTAAAATAGGCCCAGCGTCGGGAAACATTCCTTCCGCCTCAACTGTTCCAGGTGGCGGACAAAATATTCCAGGATAAGCAGCGCCAGGTAAGGACAGGCATATCCAACGAGGAGGTTAGGCCAGTACCTTTGTGGAATCGTTGACGTGCCTGGGGAATTTCCACCTCCAAAATGCATTAACCCCTTCACGACACGCGCGATTTTCAACTGAGTGCCGCACGGAACAGCGCGCATTTTTCCCGCGCGCTGATTACTTGAATTATTTGCATTATTTATTAAATATGAAAAAACAGTAACAAAAGAAGTTTCCTATGGACTATCTTGGCTGTAGATATTAGTGGACTCAGCGATTAATATTGTACTATTAAATGCTTGATAATATTCCATGAACTATTTTTATGGTGGTGTCCGACGACATCGTCGGACATTGTCCCACGCGGCAAAAAAGTGTCCGACGACATCGTCGGACAATCTCGTGAAAGGGTTAAAGGATAAGGACAAGGGATGGCCTCATTCCATTCTTAATCCTTATCATTTAATACGTGGCAAATTCAATCTCTTTTGAGAGCGCGGCGCATTCTAGTTCTGCGGGAGGCGTTTTGGGTGCGTATTTGGCCATGCAATGACTTGCTGTAGCCAGTCGATGAAGAACCCAGCGTTCCCCTTTCCAGGCAAGTCTAGTAAAAATTCACCGAGCCCAGAGAGGTTGAAGGTTTGGTTGGCCTGGGAGGAAAATCCGGAAAAAAGACCAGAACCCTGGTCAATAGGTTGCACGCGATAGCCGGCACCCCTCCGACTGCGCTACACACCTCTAAAATGCATTATTTCCAAAAAAAAATTAGAACAAATTCATGAAAACATTAAAATATTTATGCAGGTTTTAATATTTTTTAGAAACAGTACTAATCGGGAGGATGAGACCTGCAACATTAAAGGATGCTAAGAGTAAATGTGATAAATTCAGCGAAAAAAGTTCGTTAAAATTTCCGTTAGATTTCTAAAAATTTCCGCTAAGTCGTTAAGCCAGATTTTAACGAAAAATGCCGTTAATTCGTTAAATTCGTTAAATCGTTAGCCGTTAAATGTGCACCCCTGCTTCGCATGACATACTTGATTACCGTTGTGGTCCTATTCACCAATACACTAAGAGAGTCACTTTTGTTAGGCTGATTGTTGAATGTTTTGACTGGTTTGTCGACTCGATTTCGGTAGTGTTGCGAATATCGCCCACTTTTTCAGACTTCGAGGAAGGCGAAAGCGCAGATATGTAAGGACAATAAAAGCCGTTAAAAGTGTAACAAAAATATGGACACACTGAACACACCGTTATATAATAGCAACAGTAGCACATAGTGCTGTAGAAAAGAGCAAACCCTTTTGCATTTTGAACATACTATACTAATACAATAGACTGGGTGGCCAGCAGATGAGCAAATCAGTGCTACATCCTTTGTAGAGATGGCTGGTACACGGCATTCACTTTTTAAGGGAAACCTGCAGTTAGCTTGCGTGCATCCTTCTGCGACCCGAAAAGTTTTTAAGCCCCTCTACAAGTCACGAAGCTGCAAGAAGATTCCGTAGCCGAAGCTCTTGAACACTACTCGCCTTGTGAGGAAGTGAGCGCAACGCTCACTTCTGACGCTATTCCATCAGGATATTCTACGATAAGGTGAGAGCTAACTGAACACAACTTCCGATAAAGGGATGTCAAAGTGCTGTGCAAACCAGAAGGTCATCAGGTCACTCAGTCATTTCGTTTAATCGAAAAGTTGTGAAAAATAAAAATAAAAATAAAAGCTCCGCTAGGAAATTCTCCTATTATTTCGTTATCTTTTCTAAGGAACTTCGAAGGGGTACAAATATTTTAAAGGTCACAGAATTGCTGGATAATGATTGCCTGATCTTTCTCCAGCACCTTACCAGCATTCGTCCGACCTTTTCTTTTCCTTTTCCACTTTTCTGTGCTTCTTGAACTAGCCACTTGAGAACCCTGCTCAGCATTTTGAGGCTGATTCAATATATTTATTTCCAGCAACATAGTGCGCCATTTTTAGCTGGATAGAAACGATTAATGAAATCTTAGCGATCTACAATCAATGTCTGAAAACCGTTGCCCATCTAACACTCCTGCCTTAATATTTCTTCTAGATTCGTTTGAAGTGACATGAATGACTGAACTCAATCCACTTACAAAACACAAAGCGTGCTGCTTGGGTTTCTTTTGGGAAGTGTAACGAATGCTCTCCTAGGAAAATCCAGTAGTGGCGTAAAATCGACCTGAATTTTGCCGGAAAGAATCTTTGGAGGGATCTTTCACCAGTTTCCTGAGGACGGCGACTTTGTATAAAGTTCTATTCATAAGGCCTATGGTATACTCCCGCGTCGCTCTAGCGATGGGCGCGGGGTAACTGTCAATGACGCGCCTTTGCTGCAGTGGCGGACGGCGCATTGGGGCGCGGTTGTCAGTTGACGCGCATCGCTCCTTCCACGCATCCCAGAGGGGTGCTATACCTCCGATTGGTGGGAGCGGAACATACTCCCGTGCGACGAGTGTACAGAATATGGCATGACAAGCACTCCCTCCTCCGTGCACTGCACTACGACGAGCGATGGGCAGCGATGGTCGCGGAGGAGGAGTGCATGCCGTGCCATATTGTGTACACTTCCGCTCACATATTTCGACACTTCCTTGGTTCATGACCGTACCACAGTGATTTCAGCACACATCTGGTGATGTTTTGGTGGTCATGTGATGTCTCTGTTGTTCTCCTCGTAGGGTTTCCGTCGTGGCTAGGCTCGTTTCGGGCTTTTTTCTCCTGTGAACTTCCATGGAAATCCACATTTCTGTGCCGGACAAGTCACAAGGAGGTTCTTTTCACATGTCCGGCACAGAAATGTGCCAATTGAATGGCTACTTTTTAGAGGAGATATTTTTGTAGACCGTTTTCCCACTTTTGTGCCGAGTCGCGCACTTTTTCTCCTGAAGTGAAATGCATGAGTGAGCACAGGCATGGCGGAAACCCCCCTAGCAAAACATCGCTTTGGAAAAATTGGGCCTCAACTGGGACGATTTCGTGCTGGACACGTCACGAGATCTCGTGTCGTGTCGAGCAGAGCAAAGTCGGTTTCCGTGCCTGCGGTTGGAATGAGAAACGAAATAAATGCATGAGTGAGCACAGGCATGGCAGAAACCCTCCTGGCAAAACACGACATCGACGAGATACCTTTGAAAACAACAATGCTACAGCGGCATACTGATCAGAAGGCGATAAAACGGGAAAAACGCGAAATTAACCGGTAGACAAAACAAGGAATCCAAGAAAAAAATGCGCTGATTCGCTAAAATTCTGCAAAAGTTTCCCTCTGCAGAACTGCGTGAACTATGCCAGCCTCAGCGATGGCGACGGCTCACGACGCGCATCGCGAGCCGTCGCGTCGCTGTGCACTCCCGCGTCGCTGCAGCGGACGAGAGCATACCATAGGCCTAATCCAGGTCTACTAGTGATAAGACGTCAAGTAAGGGCGTGTCTGATTGCACTCCCGACACCCCGCCCGGAAAAGTTTTGCCAAAAGGTCAACCAACAGCTGATGTTCAAGAAGTGGAGTGTAACAATGCAATTTAATATAAACAATTCAACACCAACAAACAAACAAAAAACAGGCCTTCAGCAACAAACTATCTACAGGGTGTGGAATAAAAACAGGTGTGCAATCATCATTCAAGATGATTACCGACAAGGCATCTTAAAATGCTCGGTCAGGCATGTACCCGATGTTCCCCTTCTTAGTTCTTTGCGAAACCGTTTTGTCTCAGTGTTCTACGAGCATATGCAATCTCGTTGCCCATTAAGTACAGAAAGAATGAATAAAAATGCAATTAAAAGCGTATCAGTGGAATGTTAACACATTGCCGAACGCACGATTTTCGAGCACCTGGTGCGTGGGACCAATCCATTTTTTTAGCAACGTCGGGACCACATAGCCCACACGGCCGAAAAGCTGTGACACGTCATCAACATGTTGACGTCACGCTGCTTATCGCTCACATATCGCTGGTAAGCCGCGTTATCTGAGTTTTTCGCTTACAATTCTCCGTTAAAGTTACGTAAGTTGTTGACGAATCCGACCCCAGGAATACCAACTTTCCTAATTTTTGTTCATAGCGCTTTTCTAAAATCGTTAGAGATACGTCCAGTGGCCAAAAACATTCTCTCCGTCTCGACAGTTCCAGGTGGCGAGCAAAAGTATTCTGGGATAAGCACCGCCAAGTGAGCATTGGCATATCTTATGAGGAGGTTAGACAAGCATTTTTGTGTGGATTCGTTGACGTGCTTGTGGGCTCGGCGAATAGATTTCTAGCTCCAAAATGCATTAAAGGACAACGGTAAAGGACAGCGTTACTCAACCTTATTTGGGATGCGCCGCACATTCTACTTCTGCGGGATATCGTGGAGGTGATTTGAATGCGTATTTGGCCATACAATGACTTACGGTGAAGAAGTCAGCACTTTATCCTTCCCAGACACATCTGGGTCCAATTCTCCGACCCCGAAGGGATGGAAGGCTTAGTTGGCCTGGGCTGAAATCCGAACCAGGAATCTGAAACCGGCTGCATGCGACTGCCGGCACCTCCTTCGATTGCGCTGCACGCGCCCCTAAACAATATTTCCAACAGTTCAAAACAAATTCATGAACCATTAAAATATTCATCCTGATTTCAATAGGTTTTTTTAGGAACAGTCCTAATAGGGAGAATGAGGTTTGCAACATTAGTGAAGACTAAAGGTAAATGTGATAAACTCACTGGGAAAAAACTCCGTCAAATTTCTAAAAACTTCCGTTAAGTCGGTAAGCCAGATTTTAACGAAAAATGCCGTCAATCCGTTAAATTCGTTAAATCGTTAACCGCTAAATGTGTACCCCTGGCCTAAAACACGCAGTCTTTCACCCCACAACCTTGACGCAACACAACAGTGGAGCGAATAAAAATGTTCAATAAATTATTCGAATATTCAAAAAATCGCATTTTTCGAATGTAATGCCCAAAAATTGCTGGTATACGAAACCATTCGAATATTTGAAAATTTTGCGAGAGCACAACTATACGTTGTTTCGTTTCTTATCCTTGTTCTCTTGCATTATTTGGGTTTCGTAGCATTTTCTCCCTTTTCGACCCAACTCATGAAACAAACATCACGAAAAACAGTGAAAAACTGAATGGCAAGTATCAAAAACTAATATCTAGCAATCAAACACGAGAAACGTCCTAGAAAGTCCAAAAACTCAAAACTACGGCAGAGAAGAGCGGACACGCACGCAAATGATTTGGTCAAGGAACAAAAATGCAAAAAAATTTTTCGAGATACGGACGATATCGATTGCCTAGTTGCACTTATTCAGATAAGTAGAGGGCTTAAGGTTTGGTGGCGATGTCCGTTCCTCCACGTGGTGCCACTGGAAACTGTTCGCTATGCGAGCTAAGCTAATCACGGACACTCGATTGCAGGCGACTCACATCACATGGTTGATGGCCTTAATTGTTTGTCGAGATAATTCTACGACGTCCGCGGGAGCTGACGCTCACTCGCAAAGCCCGGCGAGTGTGAGAAGTATGCGAGGGTCCCTGATGCGAGGACGGCATCGGGGGCAACTGAGCAAGTCCCAAAGTCCCGTAACGTAAGCAAGACCCGCGTTGCTACGCTGAATGTGGGTACGTTGACGGGCCGCTCGTGCGAGCTGGTAGAAGCACTGGAGCGAAGACGAATCGACTTATGTGCGGTACAGGAGACGAGGTGGTTCTGCTGCAAGTCGAGGAACATAGGCCGAGGCTTTAAGTCCATTCTGTGCGGCAGTCCCAGGACCACCAGCGGTGTTGGTGTGATCGTCTCCTAACGTTTCCGAGATGCGATTGCAAGCGTGGAACGTTTCTGTGACCCCTTGATGAAGGTCGTTGTTGCTACTGAACAGCGAATGTATCATTTCTTCTCTGCGTACGCTCCGCAGACAGGCTGCTTGATGAGAAGACAGCAGAGGTGCCGCCAGAAGACGCTGTCGTTGTCGCAGGTGATCTCAACGGCCAATTTGGGACCGCGAAAGATGGATACAGCTGTCATGGCGTTTCGGTTATGAAGCACGTAGCGCTGATGGTGAACGAATTCTAGGGTATGGGTACTCGCATAATCTCACCATCGCTAACACAATGTTTCGAAAGCGTGACTCCCATCTCGTGTCTTTCTATAGCGGGAATACCAAGACACAGATTGATTTTATCCTTGTCAAGCATCGCGATCGAAGGCTGGTCCCAGATGCGAAGGTTGTGCCATACGAGACTGTCGCCACGCAGCACCGTCCGCTGATCTGCACTCTTATGTTCACCCTCCGAGGCTGAGGCAGGTCGAGCGATGCGGACCAGCAAGGATCAAGTGGTGGCGGATGAAAGAGAAGGACGCAGCTGTTGTTGCTCGTATTTGGTTGCCGACGGTTACCACTGTTGAGGAGACATGGAAACGTGCAACCGATTTGATGCTACAGGCTGCGCGTTCCGAACTGGGCATGACGAAGCATGGGCGGCGTAAGATTGAGAACCAGACTTGGCTGTGGACTGACGACGTCAAGGAAAAGTCAAAGAGAAGAAAAGACTATATCACGCTTTTCTCAGCGACAAGACAGCCGACAATTGGCGTATGTACCAAGAAGCGAAGAGGGCTTTATCGGCTTGCCAAAGCACGCCATCGCCAGAGCGAGGACATCGAAAAGTTCTTTGGCATCAACGATGAGAATGGCTATCTGCTGATGAACCGCAAAACGGGTATGGAACGATGGCATGACTACTTCGAGAGAATTTCAACAGTAGAGTTTGCCCATCCGCCTATCCTTGCGTCTCTCCTAGGCACGGTCCTGTGCAGAAAATCACTGTGGAGGAGACGGAAGCGACTTTGAAGAAGATGAGGCCAGGCAAAGCAATGGGCCCTGACGACATAGCGACCGAACTATGGAACTCGAGGTGCTGGAATCCTGCTGAGTGGCTAACGAAGTTTTTCAACCAGGTTGTTGTGGAGAAGAAGGTTCGTGGTAATTGGCTGCAAAGCACGACGATCCCGATCTGGAAGAAGAAGGGCAGTCCCGCGGACTGCACAAGTTACCGTCCAATCCGATTGCTCTCGCACAGTATGAAAATATTTGAGCGAATTGTGAATAGACGTATTCGCGAGATCGTCCGGCTTTCCACCAACCACTGTGGCTTCGTAGTCGGTTGTGGCACCATCGACACCATTCATGCTGTTCGTCCTCTTGTAGACAGACATCGTGAGAAACAAAAACCGCTGCATCTTGCTTTCCTCGACCTGGAGAAAGCATTTGATCGTGTACGCGTGAGGTCATATCATACGCCTTACGATAGCGCGGTGTTCCTGAAGAACTGATCGACGGGGTGCGCATTCTTTACTCTTATCCTAAGCGTCAACTGCGAGCGCCGGCCGGCACATCGACGGAGTTTCCAATCTCCGTCGGTGTTCGCCAAGGTTCCGCGCTTTCCCACTCCTTTTCATTGTCATAATGGATGCCATTTCGCGAGACCTTCAGAAGCCTGCTCCTTGGACGCTGTTATATGCAGATGACGTAATGCTTGCCAGTGAAGACAAGGCCGAACTTGAGCGACAAGTGCAAGCTTGGTGTAACCGCTTGGCGGCATTCGGGCTCAAGCTAAACGTAAAAAATCTGAGTACTTGACGACATACGTAAACGAGACTGGGTCCATTGGGATCAATGGCACTGCGCTCGTACGAGCGACACATTTCAAGTACCTTGGATCTGCAATTGCGTCTGATGGTAGTCTGATGTTTGAGGTGAACTCGCGCGTGAGCACGGCGTGGTCCAAATGGCGCTCAACGACAGGCGTTCTGTGCGACAGGAAGATACCAGAGCGCCTTAAATCAAAGATCTACAGAACCGTCGTCCGACCAATAGCAATGTACGGTGCTGAGTGCTGGCCTGCAACGAAGGAGGTTGAGAGCCGGCTCAGCGTAATGGAGACGAAAACGCTGCGCTGGATGGCTGGTGTCACGCGTTTGGATCATGTTCGCAATGTCTCCATACGCCAAAGGTTTGGAGTCGCTCCAATTGCCGATAAGCTACGTGAAGCTCGCTTACGGTGGTATGGCCATGTTCTTCGTGCGAATGGCGACACCGTTCGGAAGATTGGCCTTAACATAGATGTGCCCGGAAAACGGCCTAAAGAACGGCCAAGGCAACGCTGGCTTCATACTTTGCACACGGACTTGAAGGAAGCTGGTATTCACCCCGAGCAAGCGTTTGATCGTGCGAAGTGGCGCCACCATACCAGAAAAGCGGACCCCGCCTCTGCTATGCGGGGCAAACGCTGAAGAAGAAGAAGGAGAAGGTTTAGGGTTTGCTGGGCATCGCAACGATATTACGAATGCTCATCCCAAAAAAATCGTCCAAATTCCTTTGCATGAAGAAGAAATAAAATTTCAAAAGTGGTGTGTAAAATGTCGTTAATGCAATTTAACGGAAATTTTCGTCGTTTCTCCAAGCCAAGTTAGGAGTTCTTACATGTAAGCCCCGAAATCTAGGACACTCCTTATCACTCAACAGTTATGTACCTTTTTCGCTTGCTCTCACTTTTGTCGTTCTAGGTTTACTAAGAGATCCTCGGTTGACAAGCAGCTCGAAGAAAATGTGGTAGCCTATGTGATGACAGCATTTCCTCCGATGCCCTGTTGAATCCGGGAGGTTTGTCCGATGCAGTTATAGCCATACTAAGAAGAACGGTCTGCTTTCTTGTTGCATTTCTGTGAAAGGGTTTTCCCTAAACCTCACACGGCTAACTTATGGCTGGAAGGTCACGAAGATTTGCAGATGCAACTAATGTTACCTAATATCTGCTAAGGTTTTTTTTGCATTACGTTTTAGGCGCAGGATTCCATACGCCTCCATTTGTCGAAACTAACGGTGATTATACTGTTGGTTGTCAAGCCCTCTTATGGACAGAAATTATGCACCAACATATTATATTCCTAGCATGTAAATTTGTTTAAAAAAAAAGTTCCCAAATAGATGAGCCATAATCGACACCCATCTGTCACGCCCCCGGCGGGTCTCATCCGCAGCTTCTGGCACTGCAGGTGAGAGCCGCCGTGAACTGCGGCAGCCCTCGGGGACCTTTGCGACCAGCGGCTCCATGACAGCTCGTCCGCGCCGCGGCTTCCACTACAATGGCAGCGTAGGTCACTACTGCGGCTGGAGCAATATGGACGAGTTCTCCGGGTGCTGCCGCGAGACTCTGTAGAGGCCCATAGGCGGAGTTGATTTGTATTGGCGTAAAGGCAAGCTGCCCGGGGCCAGAGAAAATCTATGTTATCTACGAGAGTCGCGCCTTATCCGGAGGCGTTATAACGGAAGGGGACTGGATAATCGATGAGAAAAAAGTATATATATATACTTTTTTCTCATCGATATATGTATACCATTTTCACGTCGAATTGGACACTCTTCTATGCTGGCCTATGAACTTTGAAATCAAATTGAACGTCTTCCAGATCGAAACGAGCTTCCTACAGGTTAAACTACAGACTCTCCAAATGGAGAGGATAATTTTTTTGTTCAAGGGAAATTTAGAATAACTTTTTTTTTTGAATTTTTTAAACTTCAGCTGTCTGAAGGAGTGTAATAGTGTTATACAATTTTTTCAAGAAAAAATAATAAATTAAAATTTGTTTTGTAGCGCTGCAAGGGAGCAGTTACGTAGTGCATTAAAAGATTCGATCGTGCCATGCACTCGGAAAGCAAGTCGCAATGTTTATCTGATTGATAGTATAATAGCTGCTTACGTGTAGCAAGAAAGTCAGAATGTGTGTGTTGTTTACAATTGTTTAGGGGCATGGCCTAATCTCTGTTTCGGCCTTTTATAAAATATAAAGGGGGTGCGATTACAAAAGGGTACGGTTCTCACGGAGTGTCGGTGCAACATTTTGATCCCTGCGAAGAATTGGGGTTGTCCTGCTTCTTTGCCAAATCGCTCTCCCCGGTTTTTGTTTGGTTCGCATCCTTGCCGGCGTTGGGCCATGCTGAACTTCTCCGCCTAGACTGTTGCCAGCTCGACTCAAGGCAGGACTTGGCTGAATTTTCAGCGAGGGCTGCTCTTGGTTGGGGGATTTCAGCTAGAGCCAGTCCTCAGTTCCTCCACCATTAGGCGTGTGGCAACAGGGGCCATATTCATCAACCGCTTACTGGCCGGTATCGGTATATCGGTTATCGTATATGTATCTCCCTATCCCTGCACCTCTCTGTATCACTTACTACGTAGGCCAATATTGTGAAACCGCCGTTAAATGATACCGGCAGTATCGTTGATGAATCTGGCCCCAGACCGGATTAGCCAAGGTGCACAATTTTTATTCATCTCTGAAAGCGGGTTCGACCAAATGCTTCACTTCGCTCTAGGACTGTCAGAATTTTCAGCTAGCAGCACTTCGATGGGCTAACGGAATATTCATCTGGACCCGTGGTGACATTAAACGTCAAGTTAGGCCATGATCATTGACCGATGGTCCTCCGATGCTCGGTTACAGAGCGCTGCCAGTTTGCCAGGAAGGACATAAGGAAAAGGCAAAGCACAAACCAACTACAAAAGTGCTTGGCTGCCGAGTGGCGCTGACCACCTACCAGAGGCATGCGACTGGTTGGACAGAACCGTCTGCGGAGCACGGCTGCTACAAATTCTTCCCGCAATCGGCCACAGACGGACGTCTGCTAAGCCAGAAACTGGGTTGCGAGTTATAATCAGCTAGGCAAGAACCTCTAATGCGCACGCGTCCTAGCGCGATGTTGGTGCAGCATACACGATCAGTCGTTGGAATCGATCGACAATGCTATCTTCAGTTATCCGTCAGCCTTCAATCTTCCCACTGTTCGTTGGAAGCACGGCCTAGCACTCCTCGAGGTATTTAACCTCGTTATATTCTCATGCTACTTTCGCCGTGTACAGTGAAAAACAGCGGGATAAACAGAAGCAACGGTTCTCAACTTGCAAAGACGCTGCAATGCGACGACGACTGCCGCACTCACCAGGGGCAGCCATTGGTCCAACTCGTGTTGAATCTATGCTGTGTTTGAAATCTGCACGCAGCGATAGGTAAGCGCGGGATACCGGGAGTTCCCTCCCGGAGGGAAAACTAGGTAGAATGGAATCACAATGCCGCTACCAAGCTTTAGGTGAAAACTGAAGAACGGTGCTGAACACGGCCAGCCCGTCGGACGAAGTTACATCATGGGAACAAGCTAGCCGTTGATGCTCGGCACTGGAAATAAAAAGTAGTGACTGAAGGGTTGTGAAATACCATGATCGAGGTCCGCAGTCTTCGGCCGACCACTGCTCTTCCTATAATCTCCCACACAGCCTCATCTTGCCTCTTTTTGCTTCTAATGGTAGAAATATAGGAGCAAAATATAGGATTTTGCGCGAAGCAGCGCTGTCCATTTCGGTTGGTTTTCTTCTACGATTGCACCCGTGATCCTCTGCTAGCCGTTTGCACGTGTGCATGGCTTAAGGTAATCACGGTGGTAAAGGCATCTCGAAATGATCGTTCAACTGACTGTACTTTTACGAGGCGGAATCGAAAGTTCCCTTCGTTTTCGACCCACTGTTCCAAACGAGCATAACTTCGTTCTTAGTTATCCGCTTTGGTTGCAGTAACCCCGTGTTACTGGGTTATTTCTCACTAATGGAATTCACTGGCAAGAATTTTCCAGATATGAACAACTGGACAACTAGAGCTAGGAACTGTCGGAATAAAGTTTGACGTCCTCTTGTATTATGATCAGATTTCTCTTCTGCAAGCATTCTCTAGCATTCTGCAACCACAACGCTGTGTGTGGAGATTGCGAAGGATCAGATAGAACCTTACTACTTTTGCAGTTATTGTACGGATGGATTTGACCATGTGTTACTCGTAGCTGTAGCTAAATCGTTTATTTGAGCAGGGCACATTTCCAATAGGTTATCGTAGTCCGTCCTCAAATTCTCATCACTAATCTATTACTTTCTAAATGAATTCCTTTATGAAATATTCCGACAGGAGACAACCAAAAGCCGGAAATGGTCTTTTGAAGGCGATCTAGAAGCTTTGCCATGGTTCGGCTAGGCTAGTTCGTGCCAAGTTCTTTTTTGCTGAACTCTTCATCGTGTTGCGCATTATTGCAATTAATAAAACATAATTAGTCCTTTGGAACGATGTTCATTCCTTTTTGAATAAAGAGAGAAACCAGAAGTTGCTTTTGACACCCTATGTCTCGATGCACCGAATCGTAAAGCACAGGTTGGGTAAACTTATTTCGCCCTTTTATGAAGGATTATGGTTCAGCAGGGTATTGATCTATACTTCAAAGCTTAGGCTAATCACGTGGGCATCAAATATCCTTTGCTCTTTCCTTCTTTTTTGGACGATCGCCTACTCTTAGCGTAACTTACAAGGGAAGGTGACCATGGGACCTTGAAATGAGTTGCATATCACAGGATGCGGCTTCGAACGCTGATTTCAACTATGTGTTCCCTTTCTGCTGTGCGCATCTGTGAACAGAGTTATGAGTCCTTTCAGGATGGCTTCATTATCCCTTAGCTGCGCGCTGAGTCAACAAATCACAAAGGGGCGAGCTCAAGTAGTTTGGAAACTGCGATGCCATCCGAGCTGTGGTGGCGCAGTGGGTGGAGGAGTGTTGCGGTGAGACGGGGTGATTTGTGGTTCGACTCCCCTGTGAAGCAGAACTTCTGCACTTTCTGAAAAAGATCTGCCACGACCAACCAAAGCTCTGTGTCAAGGGGCGAAGTTTGGGCTAAATCGATTACCATGATCCCACTACCCATACTTACATGTGGTTGATCATTGCCTCTTGGGCGAATTTTTTCGACACACGGCGTCGATAACGGCAATACTGTCGACTTTTCTTCCAAACTATGTTCTCACCAACTGCTGTGTTGGCGTGCCTTTCGGAGGAGTTCGATCGTTCCGATATTTCGTTTCCCGTTGCTATTTGACAGAGAGGGCTTTGGTTGATCGTGACAGATCCTTTTTAATAAGTGCGGAAATCCTGCACCACAGGGGAATCGAACGATAATCCACCCCGTCTCACCACGCCGCTCCTCTACCCCTGCGCCACCACCGCTCGGCTGGTTGCGCAGTTTCCAGGGTACTTGAGTTCGAAGCCATGCTGAAAATGGTCCATAACTTCGTTCACAGACGCGTGCAGCGGAAACGGAATACATATTTGGGATCAGCGTTTGAAGACGCATCCAATGATATGCATCTCATCTCAAAGTCACATGGTCATGTAGTACTCTTCCCTTGTAAGATTCAATATAAGATTTTGCATCTTTTGTCCAGTATTTCATGTCACTATTTCACTACTGGGTTCATAGGCTATTCCTTTCCAACGTAGCTTCTGAATTTTGGTTCGACCCTGATATAGCGTTCTCATTCAAAACTGCGTGTTTTTCTCTACGCAGTGGTACCGAAGGAGCCAATCCCATCATGGAATAAAAAGCTTAAACAAAAGCGAGGACATTAAAATCACAAAACGGCTGAGCTTCGATCCGACCCAACACCAACCATTACATGTCCCCTCTTATGGTTCCTCATTATTAGTAGTGCTCCACATTTTATGTCAGTAGCGCAGCATTGAGCATTTGACACTAACAAGGGAGGTCAATGAACGTCCCGTGGCAATTTTAAAAGCGACCTATTGAGGGTTGTAGGGGACTGTATAAGAAGCATCGCAGTGATTTCCAAATTTCCTGCGGACATCTGGGTAGGTCAAAAATTTCAAAAAGCCGTTTCACCTCAGTGCGTGCCGATAAAGCAATACTGACGCCTGGAACCGCCATGTCGTAGTTAGAATGTAACCTGCAAAAGGTTTGGGGCTGGAACAATAGCGGAATTACAGCGATTTCACAATTTGCTTGTTAGTGGTACAGTGACCGAAGTGGAACGTTGAGGTGCGTCGCTCACCACCAACGACGCAGCGACCGAATAGTCGAGTGGCTGCTACTGCATTGATGGTCTTGCTCCATCCATTTTTGTCGATATAAAGTGTATCTTGACCAATGTAGTGTACCACACTGACATTATAACTTTACTTTAAACTGGATGATACGTTATAAGCGCAAAAATGAACACCCAAAGCAACAGCGTTCATAGTACATAATTCGATTGGCCACTGAGGAGGAGGAGCAAGCGACTTTTCTTTGCCTACAAAATAGAAACTCCAAAGATCAAGGAAAAATTATTATTTTATTATTTATTTTTTATTAATCAACTATATTTATGTTTGATTTTTTTCGATCCCTCTTCAACCTCTGGAGAGAAAGTATAACAGTTGTAAGAAAGTCAAAATGCTTTCTCAATTCTCGGCTTTTGAGTGCTTCACTTTGAACTACGATATCTTTTTCAAATCTCATCGGATTTCGTCGAAATAAGCACCGTTCGAATAATCACACATTTGCCAACGGGCCGCCTGTCGACTTGTTCCACCAGCGAAAAAATTAGGTGGTCGAGATTCGACAAAATCCACGAAAGCTGTTTTGGCTTGGTCCTGACTGGTGGAGGTTTTACATGCGAGAAAGTTGTGAACGTGTTTGAAAAGGTGGTAGTCGGTTGGTGAGAGGTCTGCAGAATACGGCGGGTGAGGCAGAACTTCAACTCTGAATTCGTCCAGTTTTCGAATAGTGATTTGTGGAACGTGTGGGCGGGCGTTATCGAGCAAAAGAATCGGGCCTCTTCTGTTGACCAATGCTGGCTGAAGTTGACGCAATTTTCAGTGCATTTTGTCGACTTCCTTACAGTAGGGCTCGGCTGTGATCGTTTGGTGTCAAAAAGTTGTAATGGATCACACCATCCGCCGACCACTACACAGTGACCATTACCTTTTTTGGTGGAGGTCCGCCTTTGGAAATGCCTGGGGGTTCGTCGGCGTCCAACCGCTGTCCGGAACGTTTCCTGTTACCATACAGAATCCACTTTTCGTCACAAGTGATGATTCGATCCAAAAAGTTTTGTTGCGTGCAAGTAGAGAACAAATCTCGAAACGTGACAATTTTCGCCGCTCAATCAACTCGTGGGGCACCCATTTTTCGAGCTTTTTCACTTTCCCAAGGCGTTTCAAAGCACACGCAACAGCAGTTTTATTGACGTCTAGTTCTTCCGTGATCCCGCGAACTGTTTGGGATGGACCAGTTTCCACCAATTCCTTCAACTCGTCGTCCAGGATTGCTCTAGGTCGAGCGCTGCGGGGGTCATCTTCCAGGTTGAAATCCCCGGTCCGAAACTTACTGAACCACTGGCACACAGTGCTTTCTCCAACACTATTAGCCCCACACTTGATTGATTTGTCGAACTCTCTCGGCTGCGGAGGGTCCCAATCTTAATTTAAAATGATGTATCGTTCGAAATTGCTCCTTGCTCCTACTTTAACAAGCCCTTCAAGAACAGGAAAATAAAACAACGTTAAAACAAATTATTTAGTCAGATAGAGCGAAAAATTCTGTACAGAAAGTAGCATTAATGCGCAATGAATGTTGAATTTTTACCTAATAATAGACGAATGAAAAATAGCAACACAAAACGCTGAGAACTTTCAGGACAACCTAATACAAATTACAAGGGCATCCTTGCTCTCCTTCTGTCACCCCATCGACTTTCATTCAACAGATTTAGTCTCCAGAAAACGTCCTTAATTAGGAGAGGTAGTGTTTTGGAAACAGTCTTCATCACCTTTCCCGGGGCCATCACAACTATCCACAATCACTTTGCAGCAGACCTTCGGGAAACGATTCTAGGACCACCAAACATGTGCGGCGTTCGATAGTTCGGTAACACGTTGTCGTAAATTCTATTGGAACCAATTTATGCATACCCATACCATTCGATTCTCATGGAGGAGGAAAAACTGTTGAGAGGAAGCAACACAAAATAAATCCCCATTTGCGAAATATTGCGGGGTGACACGCACAACCCTCATGTGGTTGGCCAAGTTTACACTCTAAAGGCCCCCACAGAGTTGTGCGGCAGCGCCGCGGGCTTATGCTTAACATAGGGCAGAGACGCAGAGCTCGCCGCCGGCGGCGTCCCTGCCCTATCCTTAATCATAGCGGCGACTGGCGTTGCCGCAGAACTCTGGGGGCCTTAACAGCAGACCGTCGCGTCATAATGGTGTATAAACAGAGCATGTGGGATAAAATCTGACCACTAGTGCCAGCCGTAGTCTCTGTTGTATCGTAGCCTTCGGTGTGGATATCGTGTTCATGCATATGGTGGACAGATTCATCAATACATTTCCCTAGAAATAGGCGTATATCTATCTAAAGGATAAAGGACGGCGTTACTCAATCCTTTCTGGGATGCGCCAGCGCATTCTACTTCTACGGGATGCGTGGAGGCGACATGAGTGCGTATTTGGCCATACAATGACTTGCGGTGGCCAGCCGATGAACAAGTCAGCGCTTTATCCTTCCCACACACGTTTGGTACCAATTCACCGAACCCGGAGGGATGGAAGGCTTGGTTGGCCTGGGCGGGAAATCCGAACAGGAACCTGGTATCGGGTGCACGCGACAGTCGCGCCTCCTCCGACTGCTCTACCCGCGCCCAAATTATCTACCACTATATAATTGAGTCAGCCTTTGATGACGTTTAAGCTTTCGATCAAACCTGCGTGAGATACGCCTCATCGAACCCCGCGCGACAAAATGTGCCTTTCAACATGGGATGCTGCTGCAGCCGAGGAAGCGCAGCCTCCTCTTGCTTGACACAGCGGCATCTGCACGTGCTTCTGAGCGTCTGGATTCAGAAGACGGTGCCTTCGCCGCGCAACAAGTGTCTGGAGTCAGAAGAGGTAGCACCGCCGTCGTACGACGAACGGCCGCATTCAGAATATACCACTTCCCATGTTGAACGGAAAATGCTACCTGCGCGAGATGCGCCTCTGCGTAACTCGCGCGGACAACGTTTGCCGTTCAACAGGGGATGCTGCTGCAGCAGAAAAAGCGCAGCCTCCTCCTGCTTGACACAGCGGCATCTGCACGTGCTTCTGAGCGTCTGGATCCAGAAGACGGCGCCTTCGCTGCGCAACAAGTGTCTGGAGTCAGAAGAGGTGGCACCGTCGTCGTACGATGAACGGCCGCATTCAGAATTCAACATGGGATGGTGCTGCAGCCGAGGAAGCACAGCCTCCTCCTGCTTGACACAGCGGCATCTGCACGTGCTTCTGGACGTTTGAATCCAGAATACGGTGCCTTCGCCGCGCAACAAGCGTCTGGAGTCAGAAGAGGTGGCACCGTCGTCGTACGATGAACGGCCGCATTCAGAATATACCACTTCCCATGTTGAACGGAAAATGCTACCTGGTCGAGATGCGCCTCTGCGTAACTCGCGAGGGCAACGTTTGCCGTTCAACATGGGATGCTGCTGCAGCAGAGAAAGCGCAGCCTCCTCCTACTTGACACAGCGGCAACTGCGCGCGTTCCTGAGCATCCTGGTTCCGAATACGCGTCACCGACGTCTGCCGTGAGCATGGGAGAACCACTAAGGGGATGGTGAAGAAGGGAAGAAAGTGGGACCCCCAGGATGGACCAGGAGAGCGACCAGGAATGAAAGGAACAACCTGAAGGAGGGACCAGGACGGGAAACCAGCAAGAAGAGACCAGTAAGGGGTCAGTAGTGGAAATAAAGAAGTGGGGCTGGAGCTGGGGACCAGGAAGGTGGGGGGGGGGGGACGAGGGAGGGGAATGGGGGGAAGACCAATAAAGGCAGACCAGCAATTATTAATAGATCCAGTAAGAAGAAACGAGTGAGGAGGAAACTGGCGTCTGCATTCGGACGACGTGTCAACGATATCCGGTAATGCAAGCTGTTGGACATGAGAACAGTTGCAGAGGAGCAAATTGAGGGCAGAAGTACTGCGCAGCACAACCCAATGGCGTTACTGGACGGTACGGAGCAAGGATGCACATTTGACTGTTAACGAATTAACGGCGTTTTTCGTCAAAATCTGGCTTAAAGACTTAACGGAAATTTTTACAACAATTTAATGGAATTTTCAACGGACTTCATTCTCAGTGAGTTTATCACATTTATCCTTAGTATTCTCTATTGTTGCAGGTCTTATACTCTCGATTAGGACTGTTCCTGAAAAAAAAAAACTATTAATAAGCAAGAATATTTTAATATTTTCATGTTTTGAATTTTGGGGAATAATGCAGTTTGAGTGCGCGTGCTGCGAACCCGGAGGAGGTGCCGGGAGTCGCGTGCATCCTACACCAGATTTCTTTTTTCGGGATACATCCCAAAAGAGATTGAGCAACGCCGTCCTTTACCCCTATCCTTTAATGTATTTTAAATACCAGACGTATAATACAAGACGTATAATACCAGACGTCCTAATGGCCGCCAAACGTCTGGTATTATTAGGGGGGGGGGGGGGTTAATGAGACAAATTGCAAAAAATTCTTTATCTCTTTATAACTCAATTACAAATCAACGATGCTGAGGAGTGCGTTCGGCATTAAGGTCAATGACTTGCTGCCATCGCTCGGCCAACTTCCTGATCCCGTCCTTCCAGAACTGCTTGAACCTGGTGTTGATCAGCTGCTCGATATGGTTGTCAAGGACTGCTTGAGTTTTTGTGTCCTTTCCGACCAGGAAGCCCTGTAGGCTCAAGAAGTAGTGGTTGTCACATGGAAAGATGTCCGGCGAATACGGTGGGTGAGGCATGTGAACGTAGCCCAGCTGGCCAAGCTTATCCGTGGTTACTTGTTCCCGATGGGGTGCGGCGTTGTCGAAGAGGAGGACCTTCTTGAAGCGCTGCGACTGAATAAGTTCGAGTCGTAGGTCCATCTCTTCTATTTTGTTTAACATGGCCTTGGAGTCCATCGTCGTGCTTTTGGTAAGCAGGCTCTAGTATACCGGTCCATGGGCGCAGACCCAAAAGCTCTGAAGGTGCTTCTCGCCGTGAACATCTCGCCAAACGAAGGTCGGTAACGGGCCAACAGGCCTCACCCAGACTGGCTGCTTGGCAGGGTTAAGGTACAAGACGTACTTCTCATCTCACTATTGAGTCCAGGCTGCTTGGGGTTGGGAACTGGGAGAGATTTGCGCGACACAGGTCGAGTCGTCAGACGGGGTTTCGACATGAGACAGACTGCGGTTTTGGCATGCTTCTGGAAAGGGCGAAAGTGATAACTTGTCAGGTGGCCTTCAGTAAGTAGCATACAAACATACAAATAGGACAAGCACGAAACCAGACTCCAGCCACAAGATATATGGACACGGCATTGAGAGTCTCATTAATTTTGCTCCCTCCCCCTAATATTATAATCGCAAGCAAAGAAAAAATAAAATAAAGATTTTAAAAAATAAAACAAAGATTAAAAATAATCGTAGCATGCCAGCCCGAATGCAAGGTAAAACGCCATCGCAGTCGCACGAAAGTGTGTTTGATACGATTTGTTTAAAGGAACCGCCTTCTTCATTGCGAGTGAACGTAACCATTGTTCAGCTTTCCGGAGTGTTAAATACAAGAGACGTCTCGTTTGCACTAAGTCATCGAAAATCAGGTCTCGACCAATTTCATTTCAAAGTACGCCAAGACGTTCCTTCTTCTTCTTCAGCGCTTGTCTCGCTTCATCGCGGAGTCCGCTCTTCTGATACCATGCAACCACCTTCACCGATCCCATGCTAAAGCAGGGAGGGCACCAGCAGTAGATCTTCTGTTTCAGTAGAATGTATTGATTCACACAATATGGTATAGGAAATACATAGTCCGCCGCGGCCGGATTCATCAACAATTAAACACGCGTGTATGATGGGTAAAAGGGGTAGAGATACGAAGAAGAAATGAATGCTTCGTCGCGGGTATCTCTACCCCTTACATCCGCACACCCGCGGGTTTAGTGGTTGATGAATCCGGCCCTGGCTCTAGGAAATTGTAATGACACACTTTTAGCGAAAACTTCTCATGCTCCAGTGCACTTAACTAGCTGCCCTGGAGTAGTCCCAAAAATTGGAATCTTCGTCAAAGCCTCCTTACAGTGACCCAACAATCGTGAAAGAGCTTTTAATGAATCGTTTTGATAACGTACGTTCGTTTGAGTTAATTGCGATCCACAGGATACATTTGCCTAACTGGTGAGCTTCTCTGGGTTTCTAGCAGGGTTTGTAGTTATTAAATCTATACTTACAAGTCCTCCAACACGTCTAACGGCGTGTCTCACACTCGCGTCACACTTGCGCGACCTTGAACAATCATTTACCTAATCCAAACAATGGAAGATTACATTTGGTTTTTGCTGAGTTCTTCAACCCAAGAAGCTAGGGGGATTTACGATTTACGATATTTTGTGTCGTAAACCGTAAAATGTCGTAAATGCGATCTTTGATTCATATACAGTAAGGGTCCAAATGTGACGCAACTTGATTTATAATGACGGGTCCAACTCTACAATTGGATTGTAGGGGCTGAGCCCCTTTCTAAGGGCTAGCAAGGAAAGGTTCCCAACTCATGGTGAGCTTTTGCGATGCTATTCTGGCAGGATGTAGAGCCCTGTGAGCGGAGCCCAAAACCGCAGTCAGTTTTTGCTGAACGCTTTTCTAAAGACCTGGAAAACAGGGATGCAGATGTGCGCAACACTCATCAACCTCTACGACACCCAACGAGATGTGCCACGGTGGCGCAATCAGTAGGAGTGCCGCAACGAGCACACCTATGGGCTTCTCAGTTCGAGTCCGAGTGTTGCCAATATTTTTGCACGCTTTAGCTTGTTGTTATTACGCTTTCTCATGATCATAGAAGGCAATTTTGGACCACCAATGCTCACAACAAACCAATGCGGTCTAATTGCGTCTTCATATGTGCTAGTTTTTCAGCTATTCATATCTGCACCATATCATTATTCAGGGAATAAAAGGATAAAGGATAAAGGACGGCGTTATTCAATCCCTTTTGGGCTCTAAAGTTAACAGAGATCTGAATTCTGGTATCGCGCGGTAGGTAAGGTTGCTAAGTACCTTCTCATTATGCATTATATGTTTATCTACCTTCATGTGATGACTTATATGCCTTTTTTCTTTGTCACGTTTAATGTAGGCTTTTAGAAATTAAAAGAACCATTTTCCATTTTAAAAATTGCATTCTTCCCAACTTAACTTCGATTTTCAAAAATCAAACGCGACAACTCCCGAACCAAAGCGCATGTCTGTGGAACCAAACTGGGGATGCCTTCAAAAGATTTCACATTACACTTTCCATGCAAAAAGTACTGAAGAGGGTGCCCAAGAAATATGATCACGTTGTTTCGGTGGTCGGCAAAGTTTTCTACCCTACTGGCAATGTTTCTGGATGAATTTCAAAATGTAAAAAGAGGAGGCCCTTCGGTGCGTCAAATAGGTGTTGTCTTGGTCGAGATAGTCAGCGTTTAATTAAAAATATCGATTTTTATAGTGACTTGCTATTGATTGATATGAAAGATGTCTCGACTAAAAAGAAAAATACAAGTTGAAAAAAGAAAAAGTTTGGGAAGAAATCTGTCCAGCTTGAGCCGAAAATAACACAATTAATATATAGATATTGGATCATATTTGTTTAACATCAGCAAGTTAAGCTCTGAAAATTTAGTTGTGCTGCTTTACATGTCAGGACGCTCTTAAGATTTACGATTTCCGTTTTTCGATTTACGGCGGTTATTTTTTCGTAATTACGATTTACGATTTACGAAATTTAGGATTTCGTTTACGCACACCCCTGCTGCGTAATGCACTTTTCGCAACACTCGAAAACACTTTAGTCCTTTGTCCGCTGTAGACAAATCCGGCATTAAATGATCTAGAGATGGTTGAAGGAGACCTTCGCTGAGCCAGCCGAGAAATAGAGTTCTACCTTGCTCGAGCATGTATGCAGTTCCACTCATCTATTCTCCAAAACCTGATAAAAGCAAGACCGTCAAATATTCCACTCACGGATTCCGGAGGCCTGCGGAAGGTGTTTATTGTCAAAAATTAGGCAAAAGTATACGCAAACCTGAGCACGATAGGTGTGAGTGCCTGGTGATCAAATATCAAATTTACGAACATTTACGATTTACGACCCAAAATGTCGTAAATCGTAAATCGTAAAAAATTTCCCAAAAATCGCCGTAAATCGTAAAATCGTAAATCGTAATTACGCACACCCCTGTACGGTATGATAAGGTGGTGGTACAGATATGAATAGTTGAAAAACTAGCACATATGAAGGCATTTATTTATTCGTTTATTTTTAGAATTATGCATAAGCCATTCTGATGTAAGCATACCATATCAGAAAGGTTTATGGATGACATATATATATATATGTATATGTATATGTATATATAATATGTATACACGTATCTTGCTTGACAAATATTAGATATATGAAGGCGCATATAGAGAGACTTGGTTTGTTGTAAGCATTGGTGGTCTAAAATTGACTCCTGTCATCATAAGAAAGTGTAATAACAAAAAACTAGTACGTGCAAAAACAATGGCGGCGCTCGGACTCACACTGAAAAGTCTGCCGGTGTGCTCCTACTGAGGCACATCTCCTGGGGTTTCGTAGAGGTTGATGAGTGTTGCGCACAAGCCTTCACACCTTTTTTTCAGGTCTTTAAAAAAGTGTTAAGCAAAAACTGACTGTGGTTCTGGACCCGCTCTCAGGGCCGAGCATCCTGTCAAAATAGCGTCGCAAAAGCTCACCATGAGTGGGGAACCTATCCTTGTGAGGCGTGGCGTCGGGTCTGTTCTCGAAGGAAGGGCCACAAATAATTGGAAAACAAACTCCCCATTAAAAATCGCGTTAACTGCATTTTCTATCGGGTGCTAGTATGGCGCATCGCATTTAAATTGTTGAAGAAGATCATTTTGGCCCGCACAAAGACATGCAAGGTCGTCTTGTACATAGAAGAAGACGTCCAATCGCTGATCCATATTTATTCGCTAACTACCGTCTAGTTGTTCGTAATCGAATCAAACTAACCCAATCGTATTGAACTGAGACGAAACCGCGAAGAAATAGCTTTCATGATTACTCAAGTAACAATAACAATCTGACTATACAATGTTCTAACACATTTGCTAAGCCTGGAGCGGCTGGTACAATCTGACTATACAGTCCAGAAGAACATGACCGCTTCAGTCCTATTCGTCTGCAACAAGAATGTTCCTGGGCTTATTTCAAGCTTACTTCAAAATGTAGAAAAGCTCTTTTTGTGAGTCATACGATACGGCTCTGACACGCGTTCGCTCAGGACGCAACGTTTGTTGGATAACTTGAGCAAATATTATTTTCTCCGAGTTGGTCAGCGGCTAACTACAGGGTGCGCCATAAATATTGTCACTCAGTAAAAAGCGAATTACTCCCGCGGAATTGGTCAGAGAACAGCGAAACTTCCTCAACAGTATAACTAACAAGCAAAATGGGTATCATTCAATATGTTGGCACGAATGACAGCCGTCAGACGCTTAGAGCATGACTTAGTGGTGACACGCTGGGTTGGTTGCGGAATTTCCTTTCATGCTTTTCCCAGTGAGGATATCAGACCATGAATTGTAGCGTGCCCTTTGCGCAGGCTTTTCCTCTAGGATAAACCAAACGCAGTAGCCCACAATATTAAAATTTGGCGAGTTTGCTGGATATTCAGAAGTAGGGCTGGAGCTTACAAGATTCCTCGCGCACCACTCCTGAGTCAGTTTGAACTAGTGAGGGTATGCTCTGTCCTTTCGAAAGGTACGCGTTGGATTTGCAACGTATTATTGAGCCCAGGGAACCAACTTCTTCTTCAGAATATCGACATCGGTGTTGATCTCAGCTTCCAAACCATCAGTGAAACTTCACGAGAGATTCCGTGAACGATTGTTCACTATCTGTGTGCCTCTTCACCACTTTCAAGTAATAATTGCGTGTTTTAGCGCTTGAAAGGCCGAAAAAACGTGAAAGGAAATTCCGCAAACAACCCTGCGTGCCGCCACTGAGTCCTACCCTACGCGTCCGAAGGCTGTCATTCGTGCCAAGAGAGGGCACAATTGGACGATATCCAATCTGCTTTTTATTTAGATTGTTTGTAAATTGTTGAAGAAGTTTCGCTGTTTCTTGAACAATTACGCGTGAGTGAATCGCTTTTTACTGAGTGGCCATAATTATGGCGTACCCAGTAATTTTTATTTAATCTCTAATTTTAACAGTGACTTTTTGCGGTTGTTTATGGTAAAGTAGATTCACAATCTAAAAGCTGGCGGGAAGGAAGGGAAATTTATTTTATGATCTTGCTTTTCATTTGATCACGACTTATACGCTCCCATTTAAATACAATAACGTTTAACAGACAACAATTCATTTAGACTTCTTTAGAGCGTGCCCAGTTCGGTTTGAAAGGTGTTAAGGTGATAAGGTGTTCAACTCACTTTAAATTTGTCCTTTTGATTAGGAAACTATTCAGCTTTAGTTGGAAATAGCGCCATAAAAAAGTATTGGACTACCTTTAAGTACATTTAGCAGAAAATTGATAATATAGGGCCACAACACGTCAAGTACCTCTTGCGATTTACGAAATTTCAGATTTCATTTACGCACACTCCTGTCCCCATCGCCAGCACTGCTTCTGCCCTACTTGAGCTCGCCCCAACTTGAAATATATGTTATAGTGGAGGATAGCTTGATCCTATCTTCGATACTGGGTGCAGCTTACTCTAGATATATGTATATAGTAGAATACACGGATTTTCGTACGATTGCGGTGGAATTTATGGCCTGGCTACGCTAGGTAAAATATGAAGGATAAGAGATTAAGGATTTTGTGGTCATTCAGACAGCAATGACATTATGTGGCATCTGACCTGCAGTTCGAAAGTCCATACGAACCCACAGCAATGTAGGCATTCTAAATCTTCAGGATCTGTCGCTGTGGGAGGAGGGCGGAGGGAGGCACCGTTATTGGAGCGAAACAAATACCAGGAGCGTGACCAATACAGGCTAGCAAATTCTGAAGAAAGGACCCCTCGTAACCAAATCAGTTGGTCAACTTTGTAAGGCGGTTCACTTTTCATGTTACCGCCTTTGTTAAAAAGAAGGTGAAGTGCCCCCACTACGACAAATCCAAAAAAAAAATGCTTTTATATCCTTGATTGCAGCTTTCTTACCTCATACGTGGTTAACTTTGCTTGAATATTTTTGAGAAATAACAATAACAGCATAAAGTTCGTTTCGCCACCTCCCATCAGACGAAGCTTTTTCATTTTAACACCTCCTCCGTGAGTCGTAGGGTTACTCATGAATGATACT
The DNA here is from genome assembly GCA_947359475.1 of Heligmosomoides polygyrus bakeri. NCBI lineage: Eukaryota > Metazoa > Nematoda > Chromadorea > Rhabditida > Heligmosomidae > Heligmosomoides > Heligmosomoides polygyrus. Next base: position 66,078,144 of record OX375865.1, on the reverse strand, counting down.
GAAAATACATTTTATGAAAGTCGTTTTTTTCCATTGTTCTGGGCAGTTCTTTTAAAGCACTGTGTAGAAAAAAATATGAATCAACGCGCCTCAATGCTAAGCATAAAGGACAAAGGTCGCTGTTAGTATATTCATTTGAGGAACACGCCACTCAACTTACATACCTCTACGGATATTGTGGAAGCGGCCTGGGGACCGATTCATCAACGACCTACAGCAATTTAACAGAGAAAATTACAGCCGAAGTCCCTGATAGCGCGGCTTAACAAGCGATATGGTGAGCGATAAGCCGCGGTATCTAATTTTTCCGCAGTGAACTCTGTTAAAGTTATGTAAGTCGTTGATGAATCCGATCCCTGGATGCATATTTGTAAGAGATGTGCGGAAATGTTTCTGAGATAAGCTGAAGACGGAAAAACGCTAAGAACGGAAGAGCTGGAAGATGACCGGAAACCAGAAATACTTGAAATACGGAGTGCACTGCGTTGAAGGCGTTTTGCTGTTGACCCAGAGGAAATTACTTGATCAAAGGAATCGCTTGGCAAAAACTTGATCGCCTTGTTCTGCATCAGTTGTTAATCATTTTCCATGGCAAGAGATTAAGATCTTGGCTCGACTGTCACAGCAGTTTAGACTCGCAATTAGGCGAGTCTAAACTGCTGTGACAGTCGAGCCAAGATCTTAATCCTTTTCCAACAATTAGGCGCACCGCTGCTCGTACGACATCACTCGTTCTACCCCTCGTCCCTAGCCCGCCCACCACAACCCCTGGGTTTGCTCGAGAGTCCAGCGGCTGCCTTACAAGATAGTGGAGACGCAGACATTTGCAACGCCTCTGTTAAAAGGCGGGCGGAAAAACGCCACTCCGGCATCAGCCGCGGCTAGCCCGACGTAGTGACGGGTCTTCCCCGGAAACCTTTCTCATCATATGCAGGTCATCTTATACAGTTGGTCGCCGCAGGACCGTGTGGCTGCATCGCACAACTCCGAACGTTAAGGCCCCCGAACACTTCTGCGGCGTTGCCGCTGCCCTATCCTTAATCATAGGGCAGGTACGCAGAAAGCGCCGCCGACGGGGTCCCTGCCGTATCCTTCTTCATAGCGGCGAGCAGCGTTGCCGCGGAAGTGTGTGGCGCCTTTTAGGCGAACTAATTACTGTAATATTATTTGTGCGATGTCAATGTTACTATCGCTATTGGCCAGAGTGGGGATTATTATAGTGACACGCGCACAATGAACTAGTTAGCTTGCAGAGTGATGCACTGCTCGATATTAGATTAAAGACTATGAAGAGAAAAGGGTACTAGTGTACTTAGTGTACCGCACTAAATCTTGTCCAAAATAGGTCTACTAGAGGTAATCCGCCATGGGAAGAACGAACATCCAGTCGTTTTTTGCGGAAATGTCTTGTGAGCGCGTTATAAAAGTTCGGATCGCCCAGGGTCTTGCGAAATAGCGCGAGCTGGTGAGAGATGCAGAGTGTGCGTCTCCCACCGATGTGCACTATTTCGCCGTTCCTAGCCAGAGCATAAACTTTGAAATCTCGAAAAGCCTTGAAAGCTGACACGGAGGAGAACACAGAGTTGGGCAGGGGAAAGGACTCCAAGGTGTGGCTCAAGTGACGCACCCGTGTTAAAACTGCCTTCATCCTGGGGTTCCCTCCTTTGTCAATACGGAAGCAAATAAGGCGCGGATTTGTAAACGAAACGAGGAGATGAGACTGCATTTACATTCGCTGTGTGTAGCTAGTCGCTATACCTGTGCGCCACGGCATGCCCCCCCCCCCCCCCCCGGAGACTGCCGCGAATACCTGCTGATAGGGGGCGGAGTCTCTGCGTCTCTTACCAGCGCACGCTATTTTGCAAGGCACTGGGCGATCCGAATTTAATATAACGCGCTTACAAGGTATTTCCGCAAGAAAAACGATTATGATGTTCGTTGTTCCCATGGCGGATTACCCCTAGTAGACGTATTTTGAACAAGATTTAGTGCGGTACACTATGTACACTAGTACCGAGAAACGCAGACACTCATTTCATGTTGATTGGATATTCACTTTCTAACAAAACAGCGGCACTATTGTACTTTACGGACTCCAGAGGACGAGGAGAGGTCGAAAAAAATTTTTCGCCCAAACCTCGTCCAAGGGGGGTTATTTGGGGTGCTGATCACGAATCTGACATCCGTTTTTCGTATTACGCTGGAGTACGGTAGATTATGGTACATACCGGTGACTAAGGCTGTGGAGGTCATAATCACCGATTTCGCCCAAACTTCGCCTATGGGGGTTATTTGGGATGCTGTTCACGAATCTGACATCCGTTTTTCGTATTACGCTGGAGTACGGTAGATTATGGTACATACCGGTGACTAAAGCTGTGGAGGTCATAATCACCGATTTCGCCCAAACTTCGCCTATGGGGGTTATTTGGGATGCTGTTCACGAATCTGACATCCGTTTTTCGTATTACGCTGGAGTACGGTAGATTATGGTACATACCGGTGACTAAGGCTGTGGAGGTCATAATCACCGATTTCGCCCAAACTTCGCCTATGGGGGTTATTTGGGATGCTGTTCACGAATCTGACATCCGTTTTTCGTATTACGCTGGAGTTTGGGCGCAATCGGTGACCATTACCTTACTCACCGGTACCCACCGTAACCTACCGTACTCCAGCGTAAAACGAAAAACGGATGTCAGATTCGTGATCAGCACCCCAAATAACCCCCCTAGACGAGGTTTGGGCGAAAAATTTTTTTTCGACCTCTCCTGGTCCTCTGGAGTCCCGAAAGTACAATAGTGCCAAAACAGCTCATAAAATGTGAGGTTATCTTCTGCCTCATTCGAGTAATACTTCAGTAAAAGTGTGGGTAGCTTTTGTCAAGGTTGTAGCGACCGAGGGTTTCCTCCACAGGTATAGGGGATGCTTACTTCTAACACGGTGAGCTTTTGCGATACAATTTTTACAGAATGTATGGTCCTAGGCTGGAAGCCCAAAACCGTAGTTAATTTTTCGGAATGCTCTTCTGCGATCGAAAAAACGCGTGTGGAAGCGCGAACGCGAAGTACATCACGCCCTGTTGCAAACCACCTTGATGGGGCCGATTGGCGCATTGGGTAGAGATGTCCCCTGTCTGCCGCACGTAGTGGGTTTTACAGTTCGACCACCGGTATCGCCGTAGTTTTTGCACAGAGCGGGTCATTATTATTGTGTGCAATTTATGTGCAGGAAGGCAACTTGTACACGATTAACTCAAGTATTTACCAGCATTAAACCAAATTTATGACCTATTCCGTGAAGTGTATGTGTTTGTGTGCATTTACGGTATCGTTGTTGGTATGATACAGTGCAAATAAGATCCATTCAGAGGTAACTCAAATGAAGGCAGAAAAGGCTACATTTACTTACTAAAAACATTAATCGTGTACAAATTGACTCATATGGTCACGAAAGCACATAGCAATAGCGACCCGACGTCTGCAAAAACTATGACCACACCGACGGTTGAACCGTAAAACCCACTCGGTGCTCCCACTCCTGCGCGATAGTGTTTAGACGGGTGCGTGTTTGGCACAGTGTTATATACCGTCGAATTGTAACTTTTTTCAAACCAAATTGGACACTCTTTTAAGCTAACCTAAGACTTTTCAAATCAAAGTGAACTTTTCCAAATCGAAATTAGCTTCTTCTGACAGCGCGTCAGGATGTACGCCCGCCTCCTGCTGGGGTATGGCCTCAGGGGGTAAATCCGCTATTCTGCGGACCTGGAAATTTTGTTTTGCGTCGCAAAGTTTCGTAAGGCAGTCATTAGACTCTCGGTGAAGTCTAGGGGGTTGGGCGTGGGTGAGCAAAGGGGATGAGAGGAAGATCGTATGCCCTCGGCGACAGGCATGGACATATTTCGTACATCCTGACCGTCTTCCGCTACTTCTACATTAAGCTAGAGACTCTCCAAAAAATGTCAAAATAATTTTTTGTTCAAGGAAAATTTTAGCACAACTTTCTTTGTTTTAATTTACTTCCCAATCAGGGAGCACATAGCTTGAAATTTTATTTAAAAAAGTCTGAAAGAAAACAGCAATTTAAAGTTTGTTTTGAGGAGCAGAAAGGCGGCCATTTATACCATTTTCAGTTGAAATTCAACGCAGTCCAAACCAAATTCAAAGTTTTTCAAAACATATTCAACGTTGTTCAAAACAAATTCAACGACTTCCGAATCAAACTACACATCTTCTTTGCAAGTTGTACGTTTCAATGTTTACTTCTTCTCAAAAAATTTCTGCTTGCAAAAAAAGGGCTATGCAACGAAAAATTAGAAACAACTAGCTAGATAAGCAGTATAGTAGTAATGCGATGCAAGTACAAAATAAGCAAATTGAACGATAAAACTAGAAGTGATACAAAATACGATAAACAATACAGAATACAAATAACAACACAGCAATAACTATTCAAAATAGAAGAATGAGCAAGTGAAAGTAAGTCCTTTTTTAGGCCTTCAGGTGTTTTGAAGTGTGATGTGGATCTGCCAAGGCCTTTTTTTTAAGTGTGACAGTGGAGTTTTGTTAGAGCGTTGAAAATAGTAGAAACTGATAGACGTCGAGTTTTTTCATCCTTGAGAAATGGATGTCGCTCGACAACCTCTTCGATGAGAAGCAAGTCTCAGCAATAAGCTTTTTTTTTGCGTTGCTACCCATAGATTGAAAATTGAGTGCTGAAGCAACGAGTGACTGGGTGTGAACTCAAACCATTACCTCCGCGAGTGCGCTCAACTATTTCGCCTTCTCGGTTGTACGAGTTGATAATTCTTCGTGCAGTGTTCTCTATGACACCAGCCATCTGAGCAGCTTCGTGTGTGATCCATCTGTCGAACGAACACCAACTTGACCAAGATCTTCTTCTGACTTCGAGACAATCGACTGTATCGGCCGCATTGCTGGCTTTTTTTGAACTTGATCATTGCTCACGCTGTTGCAGACATGGCAAATCGCCCAATGACAAGAAAAAGTGGAAAGGTCCGTTTATATAAAACGGGAGAAGATTCCAGAAGAACGTTGAAATTGGTTTGAAAAACGTTGAATTCGTTTTGGACAACGTTGAGTTTCAACTGAAAATGTTATATATTATCAAAACAGAGATTGCGCCACGCCTCACCTGGATCGACATTTTTATTCGATTGGCTGCAAAATTTCTCTTTGCATGCAGTTTCACACCTGCAAGCGGTGCAACACATATAATTGTAAAAGCACACACATCCGAACTTTCTTACTGCATGTAAGCAACATTTACACTATCAATCAGATAAACGTTGCGTTAAACTTTCTGAGTGCATGGCGCGATCCCGTCTTTTGATGCACGGCATGATTGCTGCCTTGCTACGCCTTAACATAAATCTAATTTATTAATTTTCTGTCTCGAAAAATAAAAATTTTATAAAATTATTTCACTTATTCGGCAGCTGAAGTAAAAAAATCTAAAAAACTTATTCTAACTTTTCGTTGAACAAAAAATTGTTCTAACCATCTTGGAGAGTGCTTAGTTTAGCCTGTAAGCTCTCCTCGATTTGGAAGGTCTAAATTGACGTGAAAAGTGTCCAATTTGATTTGAAGTGTTCAATTGGGGTGAAAATAGTATAAAAAATCCGACTCCTGACTTTGACACAGTAACCCGGCGTTCGATTGGGATGAGGTCCGTCCTTTAAACTCGCGATGTAATCGCACGCTTTGGAATGGGTGTCGACCGCGCCTTGAGCATCTTAATATGACAATATTTTGAAGGATCCGCGCAGTGGTGCGAGGCACATATTAGGACGAATCGAACGGATCTCAAATACCTTGGCTTCCTTAGTCGAAGTTTCGTACGTCTTCTGATGGTCAACTGCTGTGACGTAACACTGGAGCCCCCCAGAAGATAAGTCTGTTATATGGTAGACTTGGTCAGCATCTGATGAAGACTGCCTCCACAATGGAAACATCTTGAGGTCAAAATTCGAAGGGGTCTCTCAAAAGCAATTGTTTCATAGCTTCGTTGGTGTCCTGCATCAGCATGCGGAGTGCTTCGAGCATATTAACAGGGGTAGGACAGGTCCACCACACTTACGTGTAATCGAGGAGGCCTGTGCGTGATGGTAACTTTTGCATCAGGCACCAAGCCATTATTTTCTGTGCTTTAGGCCTCTGCATACTTCCCGTCCCTGCGATGAGTTTTGCAGAGCGACGCGAAGGAGCTTGAACTTCTCAGTGTTCGTCGCATCGCCTATCGCTCTGCAAGAGAGCGCGACGGCATCCTTCCAGAACCAACGCTAAACACCGCGCGCGGCTCGAAAAAGTATGCCATGCCCGCGATGAGCACGGGAAACCATAGCGCATGTCAACCGCCACTGTTGCGGCCGCCGCGGCGAAGTTTCCTTTGACTATTCGACAGCGTGCGGTGGAATGGCCATGAACTGAGCGCGGCGATGGAAGTATGCCCCCGGCCTAAGGCCTGAAATTGAGTGCTGGGAGTTTTCAGGTATTCCGCGAGGTTCTTTAGAGGCGTTCGTGGATCTGCCAGGATCTTGAGTAATATATGGCATATGGCTATAGGTGCAAATTGACTTGTGGAAGGGGGTGGGTCACCATGTACTAGTGGTCATCCGCCCTGGTATGAAGGCGTATGTCGAATTACATCAGAAATGGCCTAGCTCAATCGTACAACACGAGACCCTGTACAGTATTGTAAGAGCCTACAGTGTACAGGGTGACCCCCACCCTCCCCGAGCCGATTTGCGCCTGGCTATGTAACTGCGTTAACGTTTTTGTGATTTGCGAGATGCTTAATGTATTCTTCATTAACAGAGGATCTTACTGTTGAGAGTGAAAAAGTGTTCATGATCTCAGCAGGAAACTGAGACACATGTGACCAATATTCTGCACTCAAATAAGTTCTTTAGCTTTACGACCAGCTACGACCAGCTTTCAACAATCTACACTGAATGGGTATGTGACGATTCATGCCAGTCCACTGTCTTAGGACGGTAGGAAAGACCTCACTGTTAGGAGCGTTGGTAGGCCTCTATTATGACTATTATATGAGGACATTCAGCTGACTAGTTTGAGCTTCGAAAGTTCCAGAAAAGGGGAGGGACCCTTCGTTCATCCTTAGACAGCTCTGTAGCCGTATTCATGAACGTTCCCGGGATCTTCCCGGCTTCCCACAGGAAGCGAGTTAGGCGAGAGAGCGAGGCAGGAGAGAGAGGCGAGAGATGATATCGCTTATCTCCCGCCGCTTCATGAATACGGCCTCTGGAGTGTCGTTCGAAAAGTTATGTTATCTGCTCGGAGGATATGAGTGGTGATCACCTTATCCGCTCCTCAAAAGATCTTCCCCTATAATGTCTCGCAAACGCTTTAATGTAGCCCGCTAAACGTGTCAATGCAACCGACCTTAGCGTAATGTGGTCGGTCTCACCAGGAAACTATCTCAACGGTAGGTCAGAACGGCCCATGTGTTGTATATGGGCAGAATCGCCTCTCTCTGGGAAACAAGAAAATGCAAATATCTCGACCCCAATACAACTCTGCATAGAGTTAGGGACGACGGAAGTTGGGCCGTTGGCTGCGTTAGTCCTATGCCTGGAGGCGGAGAGCGGGCTCAACTTGGCTGGAAACAGCGATGACGAGCGAGCGATGGTGGCAGAGTGCGTAGAGGGGCGGAGTAATCCCCGTGATCACTGTTTCCAGCCAACTTGAGCTCTCCCTCCGCGTGCAGGCATAGGCTAACGCCTCCAACGGCCCAACTTCTGTCGTCCCTAACTCTGCGCAGAGTTGTATTGGGGTCGAGATATTTACATTTTCTTGTTTCCCAATAAGAGGCGATTCTGCCCATATACAACACATTGGCCGTTCCGACCTACCGTTGAGATAGTTTCCTGGTCAGTCCCTGTAGATATCTTAAGCCGTCACCGTGCTTCGAGACTCACTCATCACGGTCGTGAGCTCGTGATTCACACGTGGACCACGTTTGGAAACATTCGCGCCCGTAAGCACCCTTCCGTCTGGAATCTATCCTGTTGCGTTCGCAGCCGCGCTCGCGAGGCGAGTAGCCCCGCAACCTGGTTACGGTGTCAAAGTCAGAAGTCGGATTTTTATGATACTGTCGTGTTTGGGTTATATTAAAGAGAAGAATATCCGTTTATTGTAACAAATGGGACCTCTTCACGGTCTAAAATCTGAGCTACGCCTAGACCTAGGTGTTTTTCGCATTATCGGGCTTGGGTTGATTCCGTACGCATGACATCAGCTGACATCAAGTTCAACCCCTCTGGAACACCAGATCACCCACCATCCGTGGAAATATCGATAACTGGTACTGGCCTTCTCGTGAAGGAGAGGAGAATGGTTCGTATCGACTGGTCACCGCAAGCCATTCTACAGATCACATACGCACTGAGGCTTATTCGGTATGCTATGACATAGACCTCAGTGCGTATGATAGGAGGGGCGGTCTTTATGTACGAATGGTCGCCGCGTCTGCGACGGCGAATGTCGCGTACGTGACGAGCTCCGCCACTGTCGTGCAAGTTGTCGCTCATTACCTGATGCAGACGCTTGGTTTGAGTTGATGATACCCCTTCCGCTATTGCAGGTATTGCGGGAAAATATGTTCTTGTTCAGAAATTGAGTTCGAGACACCGAACTAAACAGCATTCTAATGCTCAATCTATTTTTAGACGATGCTTCTTCAGGAAAAGCTGAAAAAATGACACACTATTGCAGTTAAATAATTTAAAACACATTTTCTAACATATGACGTGCAAGTTCTGATGCAAGTCTAGATAGGAGCCCATCATGTATCTCCTTCTAACTAGCAGCTTTTCTTAAGCGTATCAACTCTAACAAAAAGTGAATTTGAACCGTAACAAACCGTACTTCTATAATCGTGCTTAGCGTTTTCGTTAAGAGGATTTCAAGAAAATTCTCCGGATGTTGAGAGAGCAAAAAGAGGGTGGACCTCTCGCCCTAAACTTGCACCCAAGTTCTTATTATTATTATATTATAGAAGATAATTCACTGATGTTAAGCAGAGGGCTTTATTTAGGAAGAGAGGAAGCGGCAACAGTTATTCCACACCATTTCGGTCGTTTTCTAAACAAAATTTGATTTACTTTTGTTCCCATTCCGGTGTTCCCTACTTCGGTTCCCTCCGTCCCCCCCCCCTTCCTGCTGTCCTATAACTTTTGCTTTCTTGAAAATGATTGTCGCGCATCGCTCGGCAAACAATGGTCAAAGCCAGAAAGCAGTGTTGTGAGAGTGGAAATGCGAGGTTAAGTGGCCTTCGGGTCGGTTCTCACTAAGTTGCAGTGCTGACGAGATGACGGTGAAGAGTTTTCAAGAAAGGAAAGTTGTTTCTATATCCTGGACCATGGATCATGTACTGCGGACCCTGACCGTTGAAGTCGCACATTTACGGCGACTTGCGCCACACTCGTCGCGCCCGCGGCGACCATTTGTACATAATGTCCCGTAACCCAATGATAGGCTTCCATATCGACACATCGCTTCGTGCGATCGATATGGGAGCTTATCATTAGGCTTCGCTCGAGTGAGAGATGGTATGACATAGGCTTGATCGTGAGAGAGACAGCGACATCACGTTGAATGCCTCCTGCTCATACCACAACCACTTATGGTGCGCTGCTACCAGACCCTGTTCTTCAAGCATCTAGTTACAATATTTGACACAGTGTGAGCCTACCTGTACGAAGTTGCATGTACTGAAACTGCTCGAATTAACATAGAAACTCACGTAGAGACTCCGTGCTGTGCAGTGCAGTGGACGCGACTATCCAAACCCAAGATTACTAGCTAATGAACAAATTTCCTTCTCCCTTGCAAGATTCTAAAGTTCAACCGCTGACGACCTCCTGTCCCAGAGACCCATTAGTGTCCTCAGTTGAAACCAACACGAGCTGTCCTACGCCGGAAAGATCCCGATTATCCGTAAACACTAGCAACACTTTCTGAGCAGCTCATCGCAGCGACGAACACGACCGCCAGACAGGACTGGTACTGCTACGCCGAGCCTGTAACGAGAAACGTGAAAAGGACAACGAACGATTAGCCGGCGCCGGCATGTGACGCAGCTATCAATACAGCGAGGCTCGTTCGCGAGGGACGCAATTGCGACACCGCTGGGCATACAGTTTCCAACAATTGGTGTCAGACTTGAATCCTGCGACATAGTGGTTCTATTCACCTTTTGAAGTTGGGAGCACGTTTACCTCCGAATTCAATGGAGGTCTGTAAGGATGACGCGACGCGTTTAACTAATGGGGATCGAAAATAAGGTCCACGATTGACTAGAGTCGGGTTATGAGAACTAGAAGGAAGACGGTTCGGATTTTTTGGAAAGCGAAGATGGGATTAGAGCACGGTTTCGTTCAGGAGCGCTCAGTTCAGTGGTAATGCTGGTAAAAGCACTTCAAGAGGATAAAATTGATGCAATTCTCCTCGAGGATTGGAGAACTTTCCTAAAAAATCCTACTATATATAAAGCAGCAAGCGTGTGTCACTGTGTGTGTGTGTCACTGTGTGTGTCACACCGTCCGTCCGTCCCACTGAGTTGGGGCGCGGCAGCCGAACACGTCGGCGACCGTGCCTGGCGATGCCGTAGACGTGCCAAACACGTCGGCAACCCTGCATGGCGTGCCGTAGACGTGCCGAACACGTCGGCGGCACGAAACTTCAGCCCTGGGGGTAATCGAGGTCGCTGAACACGAATCTGAAGTCGACCAATCGATATCGATCGATATTATCGATTTTTTGAGGATTTTGTTCAGGCGGCACGAAACTTCAGCCTTGGGGGTAATCGAGGTCGCTGAACACGAATCTGAAGTCGACCAATCGATATCGATCGATATTATCGATTTTTTGAGGATGGCGTTTAAGCGGCGCGAAACTTCGGCCCTGGGGGTAATCGAGGTCGCTGAACTCGAATTTGAAGTCGACCAATCGATATCGATCAATATTATCGATTTTTTGAGGATGACGCTCAAGTGGCGCGAAACTTTGGCCGTGGGGGTAATCGAGGTCGCTGAACTCGAATCTGAAGTCGACCAATCGATATCGATCGATATTATCGATTTTTTGAGGATGACGCTCAAGTGGCGCGAAACTTTGGCCGTGGGGGTAATCGAGGTCGCTGAACACGAATCTGAAGTCGACCAATCGATATCGATCGATATTATCGATTTTTTGAGGATGACGCTCAAGTGGCGCGAAACTTTGGCCGTGGGGGTAATCGAGGTCGCTGAACTCGAATTTGAAGTCGACCAATCGATATCGATCGATATTATCGATTTTTTGAGGATGGCGCTCAAGTGGCGCGAAACTTTGGCCCTGGGGGTAATCGAGGTCGCTGAACTCGAATTTGAAGACGACCAATCGATATCGATCGATATTATCGATTTTTTTGAGGATGGCGTTCAAGCGGCGCGAAACTTTGGCCCTGGGGGTAATCGAGGTCGCTGAAGTCGAATTTGAAGTCGACCAATCGATATCGATCGATATTATCGATTTTTTGAGGATAGCGTTCAAGCGGCGCGAAACTTTGGTCCTGGGGGTAATCGAGGTCGCTGAACACGAATTTGAAGTCGGATCAATCGATATCGATCGATATTATCGATTTTTTGAGGATGGCGTTCAAGCGGCGCGAAACTTCGGCCCTGGGGGTAATCGAGGTCGCTGAACACGAATCTGAAGTTTGTTTTTGAGGTATGAAGGTCTAAAAGTTGGGAAAAGAAGATGGTCGGAGTGTTCTCTTCTCGGGGTTTGGGGGCGAAGCCCCCAACCAGTCGGAGGCGGCCGCTAGGCCGCTGAACGACTGGTTTTAAAATAAAAGAACACATTGGCTACCTAGCTGTAAAAGGGCATCTGGCCTTGCAGAGCAAAGCAGCAAAGCAGAGCGGACCCCGGCTGCGGGACATTATGTACGAATGGTCGCCGCGGACGCGGCGGATAGCGCGGCGAGCGCGGCAGTAGACGTCGCAATTGGGTGACTTCAGCGGCCAGTGATATCTAGACCTGTCTCAAAACTTGCACATCAAGTGTTAGAAATTGTATGCAAAGTCAATTTCACTGCTATAGTGTGTAATATTTATAGCTTTTCCTGAAGAAGCATCATATCAAATTGAGCCTTAGACCGTTGTTTAGTTTTATAACTCGAACTCAATTTCTGAACCAGAGCATGTTTTCCCGCAACTCCTACAACACCCGAAAGGGATATCAACAACTAAAACCTAGCGTCTGCAGCAGGTCATGAGGTACAGCTCACACGACTGCAGCAGAGCTCATCGCGCACACGGCAGTCGCCGTCGCGGGCGCGGTGACCATTCGTACATAAAGACCGCCCCTCGCGGACCCCATCTCCAGAGTCTCATATGTATGCGATCTGGCCAATTTTACCACGGCCACGTTAGCTGGCCCCATACCGGAGTTCGCCACACAAGCAGAGGCAGAACTCCCACCAAGCTGCCGTCAGACTGCATACAGCACCCCTCCGACGGATAGAAGTCCCCCACGCAACGACACCCACCGGCCCGGTCCTCCTTGAAATGCGCACGCGGTAATTGATTTTCAAACATGCCGTGATGCGCATGTCGACAGGATACGGTAGCGGCGAGACCCGTCGCGGGGAGCGCCGCCCACGGCCCTCGCCCTCGGTGCCGCTCTCTACGTTGAGGCGCTATATTGCAGTGGCCAGGAGTTTTAGATCGTTGACTGCTCATTAGATTGTTGGCTGGATCTCCGAGTTCTCGAGTTGGTTGCCGCTGCCGACTGGTTCTCCGATAAGGTTAGCCCTCGTCTTGCTAGGACGCTTACTACGCTATTTGCGAGACAACCAGCTTATTTATTTAGTTGTTTATTTATCTCGTTCGCAGGGCACCACGCAGATAAACGATTCAAGTACGGTTAACACACAGGATTTAAAACGACAATGAACAAAACAAAATGGTCTCTTATACTGAGAGTTGGGTAGGACGTTTTTCTTTGAGTGTCTCAGGAGCTCGGTTCTTGCTCGATTAGTAGGGAGACCTAATCCTACACTACATTTTGTTTCTGGGATTCTGATCTTTCACTGCCTACCTCTCGTGTTAGAAAAGGAAACGGAATAGAACTCCTGGACCGAAATGCCGAATATACCAGAAGGTATGATCTTGCCATGGTTTATAAGATGGATGGCAAGATCATACCTTCTCTTACGCACCGTAAGTGTAGGCAGGTTATGGACTTTATTTCTTATATAATAGTAGGCGGAGGTAATCTTATCAAAATCTATTCGCGAAAAATTGAAGTCGGCTGGGGGTCACCATATACAATGGCCCTACACATTTGTGTTGTACGAAACTAAAAATTTCATGCAGCAGTGATGTGTTCTATACCTATGGTGGACTGAGCTACGCCATTTCCGATGTAACTGGGCATGCAAGTGCCTTCCTACCTTCCCACCAAGGCGAATATCTACTGAGCACATGGTGACTACCCCCCCCCCTCAGCCTATTTGCGCAAAAAAACGTTTGTAGTGCACTCTAATTTTCGTCATCGAGAAACTAATGTAGCGTTCAGCAAGGGCACTTTGCTACCAACCGGTTGACCAAGTACGGTTTGTTACAACAAGTACCTACATCCCATTAATGACACCAAATCGATTTGGAAGTCACTGCTAACAAGTAGCCTCTGTGGACTCATCTCAACGAGTCGTTGCAAGTGAATAGATAAGTTCACATCCGTTCAAGTGCTGAAGACGTCATAGGCAGTAGGAAGGAAATTATTCCTTGACCTGTAGCCGCCGTCTGAATTCGCAAAGGGGCGCGAAATCTACACGCGGTGGCGGCGCGATACCATGGCAGCATCACTGGAGTTAGGTGCGCAATGCATTGCCATAAATCAGTAAGGCTTGCAGTTGTGTTGGAACTAAACCGCCGTTGAAAACAATTGTGGGATTTGCGGATTCCAATGAAAGAAACTGGTTTTAATGTTTTACTTGATACTAAACGAAATGGTATCGGCATCGAAATTGTATATGCGCCTGGGACAATCAAATAACTGATTTCTGACAGAGTGCAGAACTAGGCTAGAGAAGGAAGTCCGGGTGTAGCTGATCTATTTACACGTTTTGAGCTGCATTGCCGATGCCATGCGGCCACAAGTCCGCTAAGTGCCGTTCATCTTCATATGTACCATTTCTATCGAAGAGGGGGCGATCATCACTCTTCGGGGTGAGGGACATTCTGCCTGAAAGCGGCGCAAGCAGAGACGCGGGACAGTGCATGCGGAGCCAATTAGCGTCGACTCGCACCGTGACACCCTCCGCTTCGCGCTGAGCCCAGGCAGTCCTCATCGCGGAGGCGATGGTGACCAGGTCGACCACGGAAGCTCGCAGATCGACCAGATTTGGTGTGATTATAATGATAGAGAGCTAGGAGGAGCAGAGGGCTTGTAGTGGCGGTCCAGAAATTCGGATTGATGTGAACCCTACCATCTCCTGTATTAGAACTTCGAGCTCTATTGAATGAACCAGGAAAGAATCTTGCCTCAATAACCCTTAAAGCGATTCTTTTCGGGAGCTGTGTATTTTTCCTTAAATATCGGCTTTTATTCACATGCATCAGGATTAAATGCGAGGCATGCTTCCAGGCTAGAATTGCACGAGGGTTCTTATTAGATAGACGAGAGATTTTTTAGCAGAAGTTTAAAGCATTAGTTTCAACATGACGTCTCTTTAGCATTTCGTAACTGATTTTTTATGGAACTCTATAATACACACATAATATATTTCGAGGCTAATGTCCGTTCCTCCACGTGGTGCTACTGGAAACTGTTCGCTTTTTCGAGCCGAGCTGAACACGGACACTCGAATGCAGGCGACAGCCCCTAGTGACAGGTTGGCCTACGAACAGCCCATGTCACATCATGGTTGATGGTGCTGAATGTTTCACGGGATAATACTACAACGTCCGCGGGAGCCGACGCGCACTCGCAAAGCCCGGCGAGTGTGGAAAGTATGCGAGGGTCCCTGATGCGAGGACGGCATTGGGGGCAGCTGAGCTAGTCCGAAAGTCCCGTAACGTAAGCAAGACTCGCGTGGCAATGCTGAATGTGGGTACGTTGTCGGGCCGCTCCTTTGGCCTTTGTCATACCATCGCTCACCCCGAGCGACGCCCAATGATATGCACCCATATCGATTCCATCGCGCCGCCGATCGATATGGGAGCATATCATTAGGCGTCGCTCCGGGTGAGCGGTGGTATGACAAGGGCCTTTGAGTTGGCAGAGGCACTGGAGCGAAGGAAGATTGACTTGTAAGCAGTGCAGGAGACGAGGTGGTCCTGTAGCAAGTCAAGGGACATAGGCCGAGGCTATAAAGCTGTTCTGTGTGACAGTCCCAAGATCACCAGCGGTGTTGGCATAATCGTCTCCGAACGGTTCCGAGATGCAATTGCAAGCGTAGAACATTTCAATGACCGCTTGATGAAGGTCGTAATCGCTGCAGAACGGCGGCGGTATCATCTTTTCTCTGCATATGCTCCACAGACTGGCTGCTCTGAGTGAGCCAAGGATGAATTTTGGAGCCTGCTTGATGAGAAGACAGCAGAAGTGCCGTCACAAGACGTAATCATTGTCGCGGGTGACCTTAAACGGACACGTTGGCGCTGCGAAGGACGGGTACGGTTGCCATGGTGGTCTCGGTTTTGGTTCACATAACGCTGATGGTGAGCGCATCTTCGAGTACGCGGGGTCGCACGACTTCACCATCGTGAACACCAGATCCCGAAAACGTGAATCCCACCTTATCTCATTCTAGAGCAGGAATTCTAAAACGCAATCGACTTCGTCCTTGTGAGAAATCGTGACCAAGGGCTTGTCACGGACGCGAAGGTCGTGCCGTATGAAACGGTCGCCACACAACACCGCCCACTGATCTGCACTATGAATATCACACCACTGATTTTACGCAGGTCGAATGGAGCAGTTCGTTAAGGATCAAGTGATGGCGACTGAAAGAAAGCAGCTGCAGTTGCGCATTCGGTTGCCGACGGTCACGACCGTCGACGAGACATGGCAAAATGCCACCCAGCGATTCTCAGCGCTGCGCATTCCGAACTCGCCACTTCGGAACCGGGACGGCGTAAGGTCGATAAGCAGACATGGCTGTGAACTAACGAAGGAAAAAGTCCGAGAGAAGAAGAGATTACACCACGCATTTCTCGGCGATAAGACAGCCGATAAATGGCATATATATATATATATATATATATATCAGGAAGCCAAGAAAGCCGCTAAGAAGGCGTTAGCCGTTGCAAGAGCCACTCATTATGGAGAGCGATTTCTTTATCGACTCGCGAAGGTCCATCATCGCCAGACTGAGGATGTTGAGAAGTTCTTTGGCATCAGCGATGAGAACGGTCATCTACTCATGGACCGCAAGATGGTTTTGAACCGATGGCGCACCTACTTCGAGGAAGTCTCGACAGTAGAGTTTGCTCATTCGAGGATTCCATATTCTCCTCCTGTATACGATCCCGTTCGGAAAATCACCGTAGAGGAGGTAGAAGCGGCTCTGAAGAAGGTGAAGCCGGGTAAGGCAACGGGACCGGATGATTTGGCAACCGACTTATGGAAGTCGAACTCCTGGTACCCAACGAAGTGGCTGGCGACGTTCCTCAACCAGGTTATTGCGTAGAAGAAAGTGCCCGATATTTGGCTGAGAAGCACGATGATTCCGATTGTGGCGCAGTTGATGGCATACACGCCGTCCGTCTTCTGATAGAAAAACACCGGGAGATACAGAAGCCGGTTCATGTTGTCTTCCTGGATTTGGAGAAGGTTCTTGATCGCGTTCCGCGTGAAGTGATGTGGTATGCCTTACGAGGACGCGGAGTCCCCGAAGAGTTCGTAGAGTGAGTACGAATACTGTACTCTTGTCCAAAAAGTCGAGTGCAAGCTGCAGCAGGTACGTCGATGGGGTTTCCAATCTCTGCCGGAGTACATCAAGGGTCTGCGCTCCGCCCTGTACTCTTCGTCATCGTTATGGATGCCATATCGCGTGATCTTCAGCAGCGAATCCCTTGGACATTGCTTATGCTGATGATGTAATACTCGCTAGCGAAGATAAGGATCAGCAATCGCGTTTACTCGTTGAAGCCAACTCACGCGTGAGTGCAGCGTGGTCCAAATGACGCTCTCTGATGAGAGTGCTCTGCGACGAGAAGATAACAGTGCGCCTAAAGTCGAAGATCTACAGAGCAGTCGTCCGACGCGTAGCTATTTACGAAGCTGCCCCTTACCAAAGAAATTGAAAGGCGCCTCAGAGTAAATGGAAACGAAGATGCTGCGGTGGACGGCAGGAGTTACGCGTTTGGACCGAATACGCAACGACTCCATACGGCAGAGGTTCGGTGTCACGCCGATATTTGAGAAGATGTGCGAAGCTCGTCTGCGATGAACGCCAGGTCCTTCGCTCAAAAGATGACACCGTCCGAAAGACTGGTCTTAACTTTGATGCGCCCGATAGGCTGCTACGAGGGCGACCAAAACAGTGGTGGTTTGATACGATCAGGGCTTGAAGATGGCTAGGTTGCACCCTGGTCAGACATTTGATCGGGAAAGTGGCGCCAACATTCCAGGAAAGCGGACCCCGCAACTAAGCGAGAAAAACGCTGAAGAAGAAGAAGACATATTTCGATACTAAGACTAGGTTAATTAAATCTAATGTTCACCGAGAATACATTTCATCACACAGTATTTCAAATTGCTCGTCCAGTCGTTTATGGCTTCTAGCGGTATTTTGATCTCCCATAGGCAATGTACAAGCGTAGCCAATGTCACCTCCGTTAGGAAACACTCATGAAATGCTTTGAGAAGACTAGAATACTTAATATAGTTGTGCTCGCAAAATTTTCGAATATTCGAATGGTTTCGAATACCCGCGATTTTCGAGCATTCGAATTTCGAATACATTCGAAAAACGCAATTTTTTGAACACTCGAATTCGAATACATTCGAAAAACGCTATTTTTTGAACATTCGAATTCGAATACATTCGAAAAACGCGATTTTTTGAACATTCGAATTCGAATACATTCGAAAAACTCGATTTTTTGAACATTCGAATTCGAATATCGATTCCAATATTCTATTCGAATATTTTCGAATGGAACATTGGGTTACAGAAAGAAAAAAAAACATGGCTGGTGCTTTGGTGGCAATGATCAATAGACGGTTTACCCTGACGTAGTAGGAAATTTACATTCGTTTGCAAAGCGTTTAGCGAAGTTTTAATGGAGTGATCTTTCCACCGAATTCTTCTATGCCTGAAAGGATGAAATATGTTACAGGTCATCAAACCAAACAACACGTCCTTAAAAAGTTTAGTTGTTTTCTGGTCGACTGATAATTATTAGGTTGGCAACTAATTTCGTGGACTCTCAAGCGCCTTCAACAAAAGTGTTCATAAACAAATAACAAATAACAGTTTTCAACCAAAGTAAGATCTGTTAGAACGCGGGACTGCTTCCCATTTATCAGCTACCTGGCCCATCCCACAGCTGTAGAATTCTTGTGCGTTTGAAGCCAAGAATCCTTGGAGGTGCATTTTGGCATGGTCCACATTAATAAATCGTCCTCCAACCAAGAAGTGCTGCAGCGAGCTATAAAGGTGCTACTCATTTGGCGCACAGCATGTGCTGTAAGGTTGGTGAGTTAGACGCTCCCAGCTTAAGGTCTTCGATTTTTTGAAGCTTCCGATTCGTGACGTGTGATCTGGCGTTATCTTGCTGATAGATAATTCCGCTCCTGAAAATCTGTCTGAACCGATTCCAGCGGAGTTCAGCCTGCGCGCGGCCAGGTTGAGAAGAGTAGATTACAGCATTAATGCTGGAACCGTTCTTGACGAGCTCCCAGAAGTTAATACCTTCCCGACACCACCAAACAAAGAGAACGTAGCGAACCGGACGCCCCAAAAATAGAAGACCTTGACTGGGAGCGTCAAACTCATCCACCTTACAGCCCAGACCTTGCGCCGAGTGACTACCACATTTTTAGTTCGGTACAGTACTTCTTGGTTGGAAGACGATTTAATAATGTGGACCGGGTCAAAAAGCACCTCCAAAGATTCTTGGCCTTAGAAGCACAATAATTCTATGGCCGTGGGATAGACCAGCTACCTGATATATGGGAAGCACTTCTGCGTTCCGAGGGATCTTATTTGAATTAAAGATTGTCATTAGTTATTTGTTAATAAATACTTTTGCTGAAGATTCTTGAGAGTCCACGAAATTAGTTGTCAACCTAATAGATTCCAAAGGCCATACCTTACCTTAGCCCAATAAGGAGCCAGGTGAAATCGCACGGGATATAGCAGGTGTATGGTGAAGCGCTTCAACATCGCGCGAAGCACGCAAGTGCGAGGCACGCCGATAGGCGTGACGGATATATGTATATTATAGGCACCAATGTTTTTGTCATTACTTTACATCAAGGCTGAAGAACAGTGGTGTCGCTTTTTTGTTGTCCTGCCGATATTTGAACAAAATAAGGTGAAATGGACAAGTACTTTCGGGTTATAGACAGCCAATCCAGAGCCAAGAAGAGCATAACTGAGAAACATTGAGTGATCTGACTTCTTCTTGTCGATGCCTAAGACCACCTAAACGAAGCAAATGTGTTACTAAGTGACAACCAAACCCAACAACAGAAGCAGCGTTTCTTAAGGAAAACTTCGCGATTAGATGTTTTCATGCTTCTGCACCTCAGTGCGGCATCGTCATCGTCAGTGCGCATCCGAGTCGGGACTAACGTCTATCACCCCTTCGGCGCTGCTGTTGTCGGCAGCAGTGTTGAGCGCACTGTGTAGCACCCGCTCAACATTGTCACCGACGTCGCCGACAACAGCGTCGCCGAAGTATAACATAGCCCTTATTGTTTTCGGATCTATGCGAACATCAACGGGAGATTTACTTTTGTCTTTCATCACTGAACACTAGGAAAAAAGTTGCAGTCTTATTATGTTGTATAAAATTCTAGCTAAAAAGCTGGCTATCGATCCAGTAGATTTTATCGATGGTGAACTGATACGTTCTGTAAGAGGAAAGGTCATTCTTCGACTCCCAATTGTTAGATCACGAGTCAGATCAGATTTCCTTACTTATCGGATTCTCAAGGATTTCAATTTGCTACTTGGTAAGTACGAGGATTTGACGAGGTTGTCTGCTCAAGCCTGTAAAGTTATACCAAATAGTAGATGTTGTTGACGCCTTGCAGTCATTATATGTTTAAGTGTTAAGAGGAAGATGTGGTTAGTACGCATTTGTTCCTCAATTGTTGTTTTGTTCATTTTCTACGCTAGACATCCGTCTATACCCATAAATAAATAATAAATAAATAAAATCTATACTAGTGGTCCCCTATAGAGAACAAGAGATCAAGCAAAGTTCAATGGTGCAAGGATGAGGACGAAAAACAAGATTAATCGTAGGCAGTGTCAAACAGAAAACTGGTTCCTGAGGTCCAGTACGAAAAGTTCGAATACGAATGAAAGTGTAAGCCCTTCTGTGAATAAAGCTGAAGGTTCAGCTTCTGATTCAGCCGTGCTTCTTGTTTCCTGCCTGGTGTTGTGGAAGAGGGATAAGGGGATTCATCATATATGGAGTGAAAGGGAGACGACATGCTTACAATTTCTGGACTTTCAATGCAAAATATCCATGCATAGCCTTCGCAAAACAATGCAGATCCTAACTTGCCTATTCGAATGGCATCCATTGAACGTTCGAATAATTGTGTGTTTTTGGCATTTTTTGAATATTCGAATGGTTTCGAATACCCGCAATTTTCGGGCATTCGAATTTCGAATATATTCGAAAAACGCGATTTTTTGAACATTCGAATTCGAGTACATTCGAAAAACGCCATTTTTTGAACATTCGAATTCGAATACTTTCGAAAAACCCGATTTTTTGAACATTCGAATTCGAATGCATTCGAAAAACGCGATTTTTTGAATACTCGAATTCGAATATTCAAATTGGAATGAAAATCATTCGAATACCTATTCGAATAGGTCATTCGAGCACAACTATAGTACTTAGGTTTGCTTAGGAGGTCTACCAACTATCAAATCGAACTCATCGTGCAGATTCCAACTGGAAACGTGCTCTGCGCACTGAATGATCGTAATATCGTTTTTAAAAATGTTGAGCATCTGGGGTTCCCTTAGAAGGTCTCACGTCCATCTAATTATATTCCTCGCGCAATTTGAGCTTGAAAGCATGCCATACAATTAATTTTGGTATAAATAAAACTGATATTTAAGGAAAATAAGCAACGCCTAAAAGCCGCTTTAAGGGTTAATTAGGCAGAATTCTTTCCTGGCTCATTCGATAGAGCTCGAACTTCTAATATAGGAGAATGGTAGGGTTCAGGTAAACCCGAATTTCTGGAGCGCCACTACAAGCCATCGCCACTACAAGCCATGATTCCTCTAGCTCTCTATCGATTGTAATCACACCAAATCTGCTCGATCTGCGGGCTACCGCGGTCGGATCACCATCGCCTCCGTGGCGGGGGCTAGAAGAGGCCGGACTCTTTCCGTCTGAAGTCTACCCTGCCACTCTCGGACCGCGCTCACGGGGGCGAGTAGCCCCGCAACCATTCGGACTTGTCAAAAAGGGCGTTACTGGGATGGTCCATCTATTGGGGCTTCACAAAAATTAAAGAATTCGAATTACCCGAATCGACGTGGCATTTGATGTATACTCCCCGGTTTAGAATGCTGCCGTTTGCCGAAGTCCATTTTAAGTGGCATATATGAGATTCTGAGAGAACAGTCGTTATATTTGTTCTATTTGCAAAGTAGCGGTGACTGAGCGCTTGCCGAGACGCAAAATAGATTTCAGTTCGGTGTTCAACGCTCTGCGTGAGCGGAGAAACTTGTTTCGCCTAAACATTATAGTACGACACCTTGTTGTCTAACAAGCATAAGAATGAAGGTGCTCGGTGGAATCTGTTGAACACTTAACATCGGTCCGAACGGTTGGTATAGCCAAATTTTGTTTAAGCCCGCCTGTTATTCTGTTGGAGCAGGTTTGCAAAGTAGTTGCATGTAGACAGATTGAAGTTATCACTCAGCTGATCATGCGGCTCTGTGATAAGTAGGGTTGTTGATTAGATAAAAGCATATTATCAAGAGCAGATAAAAAGGGAGAACTCCATTCCAGCACGGTGTCGGTTGGTGTGTGGCGGATTGACTTGAACGATTTCTGCTCGTGACTTTCAAGGATGAGCTACGGTGGCTATGCAAACCGTGGGCACGACTATCACCAGAGAAGAGATAGGATTAATGAAGATGAAGTGCCTGAGTCCAAGCACACGATATTCATTCGTGGTTTGCCTGGTGACATGTCCACAGACGAGATCAGGTGCGTCTGCTTCTGGTTCTGCTGTTCCTTCATTAGAAGTCAGCTGTCATCGTGGAATCCTCTTCGAAAGTTTTGTATTGATCGTGAAGACAGTAACAAATCATATTTCCAGCTATAAAAACTCTTGATTTGATGATAATCGATGATATTTAATGAGCGTCAATTAATTGGAGGAGACTTTGACGCTTGCTGTTGGACGTTACTCCCCTATCCTGTTGCTCTATCGCATCTTTGACCTTTGGATAGAGTTTTGCAATCGTTCACTAGGAAGGTGCCCTGAGCATCGCATTAATAAAATTCATTTCGATTTCACAATGTTTGCCTCCGTAAGGTGAGTGTTGGGGAACATAGAAAGTATCACATCCGTGTTTGAAAAATAACCATGCTCACCATGTTTCAGTGGATTACCTATTATGTTCTAGGGAATATTTCGAGGACAGAATTGGGCCGGTTTCTTTCGATTTTGTTAAGACAAGTGCGGATCAGCAGCGGCTGTTTGTCGCTGTTCGTTTCGAGACAAGGGACGACGCGAAAGAAGCCATGAGCAAGTACGGCGCTTCTATCTTTTCGACTTTCGCACCGGAACGAGCGAGTCTTTGCAGGTACAGCGACAGTGATTTGATGGGTCATCGATGCGAGCTAAGTTGGTTCAAGGATATTCGAAGATATGCGCAGTATCAGAGCATGAATCAGAGCAGTACGTCTTTTGCGTTCTCCGCACACTGTAGATGCAGTGAGAGAGATTGATTATTTAGGAAGAGGGCGTCCTATGTTCCGAAGCAGAGGTTACCAAAATGGTGGAAACAGAGGAACTGGAAGGGACTCGTAAGTTATATCGCTTGTTTGCTTATTTCTTGTTGAGCTGTTTAGGATGTTGTTGATTTTTTTGGGGTGATCTAAAGGTGAGGCATTCTGGACGCAGTCCTCGTTGGAGAGCGTCGCTTCTTCCTACAACAAGGTGAAGATTACGGTTTATCCTAGTCGGAGGGTGAACCGCTACTAAGGTGGAAGTAACACAAACAGTTGGGCTCCGCACCACTTAGGAAAGGCGCAATGTGTGTTAACCCTTTCACGACATTCTCCGGCGATGTCGTCGGACACTCTATTTGCCGCGTGGGGCAGACTTCGACGATTCGTCAGACACCATCATAAAAATAGCTCATGGAAAGTTATCAAACATCTAATTGTACAATATTAATCACTGAGTCCACTAGTATCTATGGTCAAGACGGTTTGTGGTAAACTTCATTGGTTAGTGTTTTATTCATATCTAACAAACAAGGAACGACGCCATGGGATGCCATTATAAAAATGCTTTATAGGCAGTTTTTGATTCCTTGATGGTATAATATTACAAACACAATTTGCTGGTATCTACATCTAATAGTTTGCGGTTATCCTTCCTCCGCCAAGCCGCGAGTGCTCATCGCATGCGCGCATGTGCCGCAATATTTGTGCTAACGAGTTGACATCTGCGCGATCGTTCTCACGCATCTTTGCGACAACGCGAAATCTTTCCTTCTTAGCACTGTGCGCTCATGGAGAGTCGGCGTCTGGGTTCTGCGCTCTTGGAGCGCAAAAACAGGCTAGGGAAGGGACTTCAGGGTGTGATGCGTCCAAGCTGCTCGTGTGGAAACTGTTTTCGTCGCTCCCGGGCAGTCCGCGGCTGGGTTCTACGCTCTTCCAAAGTGCGTGCCACAAAAGCTCTTCGAGCGCAGAACCAGGCTAGGGAAGGGACTGCAGGGTGTGTGCGACTAAAGCTGCACGTGCTAGAACTTACTCCTGTCGCTCAGGGGAAGTGCGCAGCCGGGTTCTGCGCTCTTCGAGCGCAGAGACAGGCTAGGGAAGCGACTCCAGGGTGTGATGCGTCCAAGCTGCTCGTGCGAGAACTGCTCCCGCCTCCCAGGGTCCTCCTGTAGCGGCGGTGGAAGAGCCGCGATCCGATACCGACCGATCGACGACCCTCCTCCATATCGATTGACCGTGGTGTCGGTAGATATCGAAAATTGCCACGTCGATATGACGCGACCGCACTCTGCTTCGCGGAGGAGGAAGAGCCGCCACCTCACACTGGGAGAGTTCACCTGCAGGTGAAAAATGGGTGGACTAACAATGTAATTGTAGGTGACCTCATTTCTACCTACAGGTGAGCGGTCGAAGACCTATAGATGACCGGTATCTAGGCGGGGATTAGAAAGGGGTTTTTGCTGAGGACGTGAAACCCGCCACGCTTTCAACGGGTACTGTTTAGATAAAGTTTGGTATCCTTAGTTTTGGTCTATCCCGACATCCGTGCTTTACATATTGCTATTAAGTTGTAATAACTCATATATGACTCATAAATTTTATTACTCAAGCAGTAGCGGCAACAAACATTACACATTCAAAAGGGAAAATAAGTGTGTTAGAAGTGCATTCCAACTCTCTTCAGACGCAGTAACCGGAACCATTAATGCCCCATTAAGGTTCGCATTTTGAGCTTTCTGAGACTCTTAAACAATAAAAAACAACCTGTTGTAATGCTCCATGTACTAAAATTATCGCAACATCAGCAATAAACTTACAGTGCTTTCTTTAAAGCACGCCACATAGACGTTTCGTGGAGCAGTTCTTCGATCATTCGCTAAATCTGGTAGTGAATATCTTTTACATATAACTTGGATTATTTCACAATAGTATATTGGCGCCCGAATCCCTTTTTCTGAATTATCGAGTTGATGTATATAAACAATAGTGCTTCCCTTCACAATTAAAGTATGCCTACATATTTATGTAGGGTTCCGTGCCTTTCAACATATCCATCCAAGGTGCATCAATTAAGCTTTTCAGAAGCCTCTCTGCACCTGAACATCATTTCTACAGTCTTGTTTGGTCCTCGTGTCTTTCCTAAATGGACTGAGTAAGCAGTTTAAGTCAAAATACGACAGCAGCCAACCTTATTACGTCCCTTTACCTTGTCCTAAAGGCTGTTCGAATAAGACCTACCGCGCCAAATGATCTCTTCAGACCTACAATTGCTTGCGCAGCTTATTACCGGAGCGGCGAAATAAGCGGTAGTAGACCGCTCACTGAAACTCCGCCCCAAAATAATCCCCCCTCTCCTCTCAGTTCAAGAGGTGAGAATGAATCCTACTTCACCTATAGTTCACCTACATATCGCGTTGCGTATCATGTATCATGCGAGCGGTAAAACAACGGTAGTAGACCGCTCACTGAAACTCCGCCCCCTAAATATTAGGTTGTAACGAAATAAATGGCACTGAACCACTGTACATTTAAACAGTTAATATCTCGGCTTGTAGGCAAGTTTATTAATCGAAATAAAAACCTTCTGATTCTACACATCCTTGCCAACGTGACACAAGCTTTTTTATCCCAGTAGCATAAAAATCAGAAGTTCTGGAATTGACGAAATCTTCGAAAGCACTTTCGGCATCCTGTTGGTATTTGAATATTTCCCTACCAAGAAGTCGCCAAGATGCTTGAAGAAATGGTAGTCTGTTGGGGAGAGGTCGGGAGAAAACGGAGGATGTGGTAGAGTTTCAATGCTCAACTCATTCAATTTCTGCAACGTCATTCGTGCTACATGGGGCGAGCATTGTCGTGCAGAAGGAGAACTCGCCTTCGGTTTACCAAGGATATCCTTCGACTTTTTCATCATTTCTTCAATTTCAATGCAGTAGTTCTCTGCCGTGATGGATTCACCGGGAGGGAGGAAGCTGTGGTGAATAATTCCCAGCGAACACCACCATACTGTCACCATTACTTTCTTTTGGTCCAATTCCGGCTTCGCAAAAACCTTGGGGCTCCCATCGCTGTCCACCCACTGTGCCGATCGTCGCCTGTTGTCGTACATTATCCATTTCTCGTCACAGGTTACGATGCGATCAAGGAATGGGTCCGTTTCGTTCCGTAGAAGCAGTGCGGACGAGATCTCATATCGTCGGTTTCTTTGCTCCTCAGACAGCTCGTGAGGCACCCATCTTTCCAGCTTTTGGTCTTTCCAATTTCCTTCAGATGCCGGGCAGCTGTGTTGTGACTGACGCCAAGAACCTTCGCTATCTCCCTGGTACCTTTGTGTGGGTCCTCCTCTACCACATCTCTCAGCTTGTCCTCATCAACATCACTATGCCTCCCACGACCTTCATGTTCTTCCAAGCTCTCATCTCCATTCCGGAACTTCTGATACCAACGATACGCCGTCCGAATTGTGGAACATCCTTGACCGAATGCGACGTTGATCTTCTCGTTCGCCTCCTTAGCTCTAGTGCCCAGCTTGAATTCATACAAGTGAATGCCTCGGATTACCCTTTTGTCCATCTGCAAAAATGTCAATAAAACTCTAAAGTTCTCCCACTTTTACATAGAAAATTTGGTACTCACCGCTAGAGCAAAGTTTGCGCTTCTAAATGATATGCCACATGTTACGGTTTGTTCTTGATCAAACGCGTAAAGACGCTCCAAAAAATGACGCGAGCCAGTGCCATTTAATTCGTTACAACCTAATAGCTCCTACAGTTCACCTGTGACGTCGAAATACGCCATTTTCACCTGCGGGTGAACTCTCCCACTGTCTGAGACTGTCGAATGTGGTGACGTGGAATTTCCCACATTGTACGCAAACTGACGCATACATACGTGTCATGCAAGTTGCAGCGAGAGGGGCCTAGGTCAAACGGGTAAAAACTCGTTCAAATGTGGGCCGGTCCCCTCATAGTAGCAGTGCGCTGGTATATTCATATGTATCTCGTGTAGCATATCTTGCGTCCATGATTGGCCGGAAAACGCGCGGGAAAAATACGCGCTGTCCCACAGCCGGAGCCGGATGGCCGGCGGAGCAGGCGACCGACGCTGGGTGAAGAAGAAACCCTACCTATTTTTGGGCTACGTCCCTAGCGTGATCCGTCATACCCGTCGGCGGCGGAGCCGGCTAGCCGCCGTGGCCCGCACACTCCAGCGTCGGCGCCGGCGGGGTGGCGACCGACGCTGGTGCGGTAAAAAACATGCAGAATAAGGGACGCAATGCTACTATGAAGGGGCCAGCCCACATTTAAACGAGTTTTTACCCGTTTGACCTAGGCCGCTTTCGCTGCAGCTTGCACTACACGTACGTACGCATCAGTTTAAGTACAATGTGGGAAATTCACGTCACCATATTCGAGTGTTGCGCCGCCTAAATCGGTCGAAGCCCATGGGCTGCCCCTCCCCCCCCCCCCCCCCCCGTGGTATTATTGCGCAGAATAAGACCTTCTCGTGGAACAATCCTACTATACATAAAGGAGCAGTGTGTGTGTGTGCGTGTTTCCGTCCGTCACAACTGGAGTGGGGGCACTGCATATTGGAAGCGATTGTTGAACATCGACGTGCCTGGCGATGCTGTAAACCTGCCGAACACGTCGGCAACCGTGCATGGCGAGCCGTAGACGTGCCAAACACGCCGACAACCGTGCATGGCGAGCCGTCGACCTGCCGAACACGTCGGCAACCGTGCATAGCGAACCGTAGACGTGCCGAACACGTCGGCAACCGTGCATGGCGAGTTGTACACGTGCCGAACACGTCGGCAACCTTGCATGGCGAGCCGTAGACGCGCCGAACACGTCGGCGGCATCGCCTTAAACCGGGGTAATCGAGGTCGCTGAACACGAATCTGAAATCGGATCAATCGATCCATTTCGATTAAAATAAAGGTCAGAAGGCCTAGGGAAGAATAGGAAACCCGTAGCGGCCATGGCGTCCTGTTTTCGGGGTTTGGGGACAAAGCCCCAACCAGTCGTAGGCGGCCGCTAGGCCGACGAACGACTAGTCGAATTTAAACTGGCAGTCATGTGTGGTCGCCTCGTATTGTACTGACGGGGAAGAACAGCTGTGGGCACGACAATTCACTCTCGCCAGGTTTGAAAACTGAAAGCTGTGTGCAGCTTAGCTCCAAGGATAGCTTCGTGCGGACTACATATGATTTTACATGTAGAACTCATGGTCATATCTGTGATTCAATTCTGAATGCGAAGAAGCGAGTATGATGTGGAGCAAAACTTTTGAAATAGTTTCAGTTTATAAACGCCGTTCTCTTCTTTCTCGGATTCTGTTCTCGGATTTTTTGATTACTCATTAACTAAAGGTAACTGAAGCACTAGCTTTGAACCCTTAAACAAAGTTTTGTATGTAGTCGTAGATAGCCTACACTATTGATGAAATCGAAAAGGCGCTGAAGCAGAATTATAAAAGGTGTGAAATATGCAAATATGCTGTGAAGGAGCTACGTGTCATTAGCTCAGAACCGATTAAACCAATTATCATCAATCAAACAAACAAAGCCTTATACTCGATGAGTGCGTGCCGCAATTTCTATTTCTACGCATCCAAAACTCCTCATTATTGTTAATTTTAAATACTCTAGAAACATTCCTTTGTCATGAAGCTCATGATTTTATGATATTCTATGTTTTCGTGTTTTTGAACTGCCATGACAACATTTTCTATGCAGCTTTATTTTTTGTTTTCTGACCAAACGTGTGGTCATTGTCCCAAAAAATAGAAAAAATTGCCTGAAATGGCTAGAAAATCAGAAAAGAGAAGTTCTGTCCATCCCCGATCATATAACAATTCTCATTTGTATCAATTAATGCTCCTACGCTTTCACATCAGCGCGTAGCCTATTATCACGGTCATCCTCATACGTCTTCAGACCCAGGCGTGTGCGTCGAATTCTTGACTTTGCGATAGGCACAATTGTTTGAATTTGCTCCAGGTTTTGTTTCATTCCGTCCTGTTTCTTCTCATTTCCCTGTAAACTAGGAATGCTGTTTTAGACATCAATTCGACCGATTATCAGGACCGGAAAACATAAGGTTGGCGTGGTTGTACTTTGTATCGCATGTATTTTCATTTTCTACCGTTTTCTTTTACATGAGAGTATCAGGTGATCCCTCCCCGATCTGATTTGCACCGGGCACCCCACTCTGATTCCTTGATAATGAAAAAACTGAAAACACACTAAGTTACAACAACATTACACTCAGCTGGCCTATGACATAACCATTCTTTGCAATTACCTAGACGGGAGATGCCACACTGTTTACATTTGTTTCGCTTTTCTAGCAGTACTTTCTCCGATTAGGATAGATCCGGATGGATGTTTAATTTTCAGTAGAACTCAATAGTGAGGGACACTTGGTGCATTCAGCACCTAAGGGGACGTTCAGAGTTCTATCATGTGATTATGAGCTCCCATATCGATCGCGCAGTTGCGGGGCTACTCGTCTCGCGACCGCGGTTGCGAGCACGGCAGGGCAGATTCCAGGCGAAAGGGTGCACACGGGCACGAATGACTCTACACTTGGTCCACATCTGAATCATGAGCTCACGGCCGCGCTGAAGGAGTCGGCAAGCACAGTGACGGCTTACGAAATCTACAGGGCCACATCACGAAGGCCGGTTGCATTGACACGTTTAGGGGTTACATTATAGCTTTGCGAGAAATTGTAAAGCAGATAACTTCTCTAACCACAACAGAGCTGTCTAACGATGAGCGAAAGCGCTTTCTCCCCTTCTACGACTTTCGAGGTCTAACAAGACACCTGAACGTCCTCATAGCATTCATGATAGAGATCTACCAACGCTCCTAAGATTTACTCTACCATCTTTACGACAGTGGAGTGACATGATTCGACATATACACAGTCAGTGTAGATATTCTAGGACAGCTGGTCGAAAAGCTAAGGAGATTAAATGGGATGAAGAGTGTTGGTTTTGCTGTTCCTAATGTTCTCCTGTTCTCCTGTTTGCTCTCAATGAGCTCATGAACACCTCATCCCCAACAGCGGATCTTCCGTATAATGAAGGGGATGAAGCTCATCCTGTAGGACAGCACATGCAGCGCCTCGTGTTGTACTACAGAGCTGCTAGTAAGAGATTCGGTTTGCAGCGGGAGACGCCGGACATCGTGCGAAACCTCGCTCGCTCGCCGTTGTGACGTCACGGGGGCGAGCAGCCCCAGAGACCGCTTTGTGTGCAGTGCACACTGTGCACGCGATGCGCGCCGCTATCCGATAGTAAACTACCACATATTATAGTCGTGCTCGAGTGACCTATTCGAATAGGTTTTCATTCGAGTTTGAATATTTAAAATTTGTAAGCATTCGAAACCATTCAACTATTAGGAAAAATTTCGGAGAGCACAGATATGGGAGCCCATCATAACATCGCGAGGAGCATCGCGCGTACTCCCATAGGGATGTCACAACGTCACGTCACGCCGCAATGGATCTCTGAACGTCCCATAAAATGGAGCGCCAGGACAGTGACTTTACCGAGGTGAAAGGAACTTAGAGCATCCTCTCGCAACTGATAACATTACACCGTCATACATTCCGACTTTGGAAGTCGGACACCGTCCAATTTAAGCACTGCGATAAAGCAAGTTGTAGATGCTTGAAAATAATAGCAATTTGTCTTTATAACAAGCCGTTTAAAGCTTAATGTCCTTCACAAGATCGATTTCAAAATTATAATTCGTTCAAAGCAAAGTCACTCATACGTGAAAAAAAGCTTGGGAGCAATACGGGTTGGGATACGGAGGAGTGGACCCTGGTAGGCCTAGCGAAGGCCCAGCTCCACACTAGGATTGTGCTAGAATTGTGAACTCTAGTATGAAAAAAGACGAGAGGAATTCAAGGTCAAAACTGCATCGCTCAACCCAACCCATTGCAGTAGGCTTGGCGCAAAATGCTTCATTAAATTTTCTGTATCTTGCTGGGCTTAGCAAAACGCATATATTATCCAAGGGGTAATACATGCTGTGTGTGTTGCTTGTGTAGTTCGACTGTAATTCACGTATGGAAATAGATATATGCCTTCTCTTTCACCACTTCTGCCAGTTTTTTTTGAATTCCTCGATATTCAGTATTCGTTGATTTCCTTCTCGTTTACTATGCTTTCTGGTCGTCAAATCCGAAAGACTTGAAGGAAAGGACGGGAAAACCTTTGGAATCGTTTATTGTTCTCATGTACATCGTGCATGTAATAGACAAACAAACAAAACATGGAAACACGGAGGGATGACGACGGCGTATTCAGCACTACCGTGTATTAGTTGTACTACTACGTTATCGCATGGTCCCAATCTGTCCAATTAGGTTTGTGTGAAAGGCGTTATTCAAAAACATTCAAAACCTAAGGCACGACTTTCATTGTTATTATTTCCGATAAACCTTGTCCTATTCTCCTGCTGAATCTTGATCTATTCCTCTCATTCTTTATTTCGACCTGCTAAAGGTGTAGGGTCTACCGGACAGAGTGCGATAGCGTCGTGTTCCCTAACATATTCTGCTCAAGTTGGTGGCTCAGCTTGTGTGCCTTTGTTTTTGATGTTCGTGGTTTATTTTAGATACAAAAGAAGACATTCTGAGCGTGATGATGATAAGAGTCGATCACGGTCTAGAGACAGAGGTCGATCATCCAGCTATAGTCGATCTCCAAGCGCAAAGTCAGTTCTGTTATATAGTTGTGTTCGCTTCCTCCGGAGTGTCTTAGGTTGAATGGACTCTCCTTCAAGCTAGTGATGTTTCTGTTCTGCAAGGTGGCTCCCGTCAAGATGGTTGGTCGTAATTGCATTGAGCTCGTTGTAGGTCAGGCGACTCTTCGCGTAGCCGTTCACGCAGCAGCGATCGCGGTGCCACCGACGATCGTAGGAAACGGTCAGCCTCACGCGAGACAAACTCTGACCGAGAGAAGGATAGGGAATATGACGACGACCCGGAGAAAAAGCGCCCGAAAAAGGAGAAAAAGCACAGAAAATCGTAAGCATTCGCTTTGTTTTTGTTAAAGTTTTGAAGAGTTTCAAATTTGTTTATTGAAGAGTTTTCCTTTAAAGGAAGAAGAAGCGTAGCAGGACCGCATCCCGGAGTTCGTCTGACGGACATTCATCCACACCGGATCGTGCCATATGTAATGGTTGTTTCTGTAACCCGTTCATTATTTTTTGGACTAACAAAATCTTATATTGCCCAACTTTCAGTTGGACGACACGCTCCTGCTGGATCTCCTATATCACCAAATCAAGAGGAACAGGTGAACACTCCACCAGCTGCAACATCGTCCTCTGCTCCAGCTGAAAACACAGAGGCGGAACCGGTCTTCACTCCTTCTACTTTAACACCTGCTGCCACAAATTCCACAATTCGTTTTCCAATACGCATTCAAACTCCAGCTAGCGTTATCAGCAACACCAGTTTCACAATTGGAATAGAGTCGGTGGGTGTTATTACTGGCTTCAGAATTGCCTTTTTCGCAGTTTGTCTTCACCACATAGCAGCCGTGGTACCGGCTTAGCTGACGAACTCCATGCTGGCTACGGTTTCTCCCGAATTACAGTAATCAGTCGAATAGATCGGTTTATTTGCTTGCTGTTGTGAAGACTGTGCAACAGCATTGATACGCGCATAATTTATGGCGCTGTCGCAGAAAGAGGCAGGTACCTCTTCCTTTTGTCGTTTCCGGTTCACTATTGTTGTATAATTTTGTTGTGGTGCAAACGGTTGCCAATATGACGGAAAGAAATGGAGAAGAAACCTTAGATAGGTAAATGCCAATGTATTAGTGATCTTTGCAGTCTGTGCAGTGCTCCAATCGCTGAGAGATACCCACAGGATACTATCATGTATCCAAGGACATTCCGCAGAATATTTTAAATGGGGGATATTGAGATGCGTGGCCTTACTTTTGAATGAAAAATTTCAAAAGGCGCATTCTCGTTGAGTATTTATTTATTTATTAGGAGATTGTACTTGTCGGTCGCCTTGATTGATTCCCGCTGGGAGTGTGATGCACACATATACGTACAGCCGGACAGTTTTATATGTAGTGTGTAGAATTGCAGATCGTTACACACAGTCGAAGTGTTGAATAGCGAATGGAAGCGACAGTTGATATGTACGACTGTGATCAACCAATCTCCCAAAGTTTACATGTCGTTGTGATCTATTTCTGCGAATCCACATTATTTGTGAATTCTGTCTTAACGTTGGTCCCCTTCAAGTAAATAAGGAGACATGCAGCGTGCAAAGTGTTGTTTTTCTCCACTGGTATTAATTTGACGTGCTACACACCAAGATCTGCTACAGGAGACACTTCACGAACCACAGAATGTGTGTGTGTGTGTATAATTTTGTTGTGGTGCAAACGGTTGCCAATATGACGGAAAGAAATGGAGAAGAAAGAATTTAGTATTCCATAGATTGTCGTGCAGGGTTCGCTAAGGGCCCTATACATGCATAACAGCATTATTTATAGCCTGTTGCATAGCCTGTCTAGGACAGTAACAACTCGCAAACAACGCTTATGAACCGTGTCTTTGGTGTACTCCCTTGGAACTCTCTGCTGAAACGCAGCCGTCGACAACAAGTCGTTGCTCGAGTATCGCCAGGGATTCCTCCAATGCCACAGTCATCAAGGCTTCCGCGGGTCTGTAGACGCGTTTTTGGCTCACTTATGCCCCGAGGAGTCGAATGAAGAATATACTTCGCCGCACAACTGGCATGCTTGTCTCGAAGGCGACAAACTCGGAGAATTCACGAAGCCGTGTAATACTGACGAGCCCTACCGCACATGAGCACGCGCTCAAGTTTTTCACTTTTTTGCCCAATTCTCCGTTGGTGTTATTCCTCCTCCTTCACTTGCTATTTTCAGGACGAACTTCCGCGTCGAGTTTTCAGGAACACAGAGTCGGGTGCGATGGTGACACCTCCGTCGATTGCTGCTCAGGAGGAAGAAAAACAAGGTGCGGTCGGGTCTCGCATGTTCTTCTCACACCACAAAACTGTCGTACATCACTGATATGTTTCTCTTTCTGCGATCGACTATCGTAGAACCTGGACATTCGAACAGAACAGTTTCGATTTTTTTTTGTGCCACGTTTGGCGGTTCATCAACGGATGTGTCTTCAACAACTTGTAATACTGTTAGGTTGTTGCAGAAGTTCTTGCCATTTTCAAGGCACCCATTTTTTTAGCTTTACAAAAAAAGCGAAACACATCAAGAAACGAAGTAACCGCCATCATGTTCTATCACTCTTCTCCACCTTTCAGGCAGATTCCCGACCTCATCTGCGTAGAACTTTTCTGGCTTTGATTTGAAAAAGCCAGCCAGCCAGCGTTCCATGCTCTCCTCGTCATTGATCGTTGTTCCTTTGCATGGCATTGGAGGGAGACAGGAAAAGGAGGTAGTCTGTTGGCGCAATATCTGGGCTATTCGGTGGGTGAGGCAGCACTTCCCATTCAAGGTCGAGAAGCTTTTGGCGAGTCATTCTTACAATGTGTGGTCGAGCATTGTCGTGCAAGAATCGGATTGTGCCATGATTCGGACGCTTTAAGGCGATCTTCGCGGTCAGTCTATCCAGCTCCTGACAGTACAAGACCGCTGTTAGTTCCGGGCCAGCATGTCGTAGTAGATGACACCTTTGTAATCCCACCAAACAGAAACTATGATCTCCGACGGGTGAGGACCCTCTATTGGCTGTGGCTCAGGGTGCCCACCCTTGTCAACCCAGTGTCTGCCCCCTTGATGTTCACGTTTTCTCATCTCCTGTGATGGACTTCAGCCATCTATCTGTGCGGTTGTACGAAGGCAATTCAGTGGTCACCTCAGCACGTCGCTGGCGGTCGCGTTCGGTGAAATCATGGGCAACCCACTGTGCCAAGTTGTGCACCTTACCCAGTTCATGTAGGTGTCTGACGATGGTGGCATAGTGCACAACCGAGTCCTGCGCAAGTTCACGAGTAGTCCACCGTGGATCCGATTCCACCAGCTGTCGCAATCGTTGTCGACATCGGATTCACGTCCTGACCTGAACGATTCCTGAAGGTTAAATTCACCTTTGCGAAAGCGTGCGAACCATTCTCGTGCAGTGCGATCGGACACGGTGCCCTCCCCAAATGCACCATTGGTGCGACGACAGGAAGCGGCTGCTGACTCACCAAATTTGAAGTCATGCAATAAGAGACCTCGGATGTACTCCTTTGAAAGCTCCATTTTTCTAGGAGTTACGCGAGAGTGAGTAGTTAGCAATAATAGTAAGCTTATGCATACCTGATCTCTTTATGTTATCAAAAGATAGTTTGCTATAAGGTAGCGTTAGTGAGAAAAAAGGCACATTCAAAAAATGGCGGAACTTTAGCAACAACCTAATACTCCAAGAGCACAACACACAATAACTCACAGCAGTTTATGTACAGAATTCCTAGAGGAGGGCCTAGAAGCACGACATATATTAGTCATGGAGGCCGATAACCTCGAGTCTTAAAAGGGTTACCGCGGCTAGGGTGTAGTATTTTTGCATTATCTTCTTACCGACTTGTATCGTTAGGTCATTCCTGTAAATGTTATGCAGTGATGCTTATCTTATATTCTTCACCTAAGTATGCATTCCTATTTGCTCTATCCTACTATATATAAGCGAGAACGATCGTTTGTCTGTGGGGTTGTAGTTGTCACCAGTTGTCAACTGTTGTAGTTGTCGACAGGCGTCCATGTTCAGACGACATGCCACCAATGTCGCGCAAAGGACGTTCAGGTTGAGAAGATGTGTCACCGATGTCGCGCAAGGGGTGTTCGGATTCAGACGACGTGTCACTGATATCGCGCAAAGCAGGTCCGGCTTGAGAAGACGTCACCGACGTCGTCCATCAGGTGCCTGGGTTCAGAAGAGGTGTCACCGATGTCGCGAAAGGCCTGTCCGGATTCAGACGACATGTCACCGATGTCGCGCAAGGGGTGTTCGGGTTCAGACGACGCGTCACCGATGTCGCGAAAGGCCTGTCCGGATTCAGACGACGTGTCACCGATGTCGCGCAAGGGATGTTCGGATTCAGACGACGTGTCACCGATGTCGCGAAACGCCTGTCCGGATTCAGACGACGTGTCACAGATGTCGCGCAAGGGATGTTCGGATTCAGACGACGTGTCACTGATGTCGCGCAAAGCAGGTCCGGCTTGAGAAGACGTCACCGACGTCGTTCATCAGGTGCCTGTGTTCAGAAGTGTCACCGATGTCGCGCCAGGTTCCGGATTCACACGGCGTGTCAACGATGTCACGCAAAGCACGTCCGGCATGAGAAGACATGTCACCGACGTCGCTCATCAGGTGCCTGGATTCAGAAGAGGTGTCACCAACGTCGCGAAAGGCCTTCCAGATTCAGACGACGTGTCACCGATGTCGCGCGAGGGTTCCGGATTCAGACGTTACCAGAGAAGGTGGGACCAGCAATGGGGACCGGTGGGGGGGGGGGGGGGGGGGGATTCAGTGAAGGGGAATCGGTGAGGAAGGAACCAGTAATGGGGACCGGTGAAGGGGGGGGGGGGGGGGGGGAGTCGTCCAGTGAAGGGTGGATCGGTGAAGGAGGGAGAGGGGTCCAGTGAATGGGGCCGATAGAAGTTGACCTGTGAAAGAGGAAACCAGGTGAAGGGGGACCGGTGAGGAACGTACCAGTAATGGGGACCGGTCAATGGGGGGAAGGGGTCCAGTGAAGGGGAACCGGAAAAGGGTTGATGAATAAAAGGGGGACCAGTAATGGGGTTCGGTGAAGGGTAGGATGACCAGCGAAGAGGGGACCAGTAAAGGGAGGTCCAGTGAAGGTGGGAGCAGTAGTAGGGACCGACGAAGGGTGAGGGGGGACCAGTGAAGGGTGAACCGGAAAAGTGCTGATAATAAAGGGGAACCAGTGATAAGGGACCAGTTAAGGGGGTCCAGTGAAGGTGATGGACCTGTTTTGCCCTATTCCGCTCTATCGTTCTTCTGTATAGCAAAACCAGTTTTTTTAATGAATGAGAGAAGGCCTAAAGAGGAGAAGAAGACGTTCGGGGTGTTCTATTCTCGGGTTTGGGGCGAAGACCCAACCATACGTTTGGCGGCCGGCAGGCCGTTGAATGTCTGGTAGTATAATACTATGCTTTTATATAATCAGATGTAGGCCCTAGTTGGGTATTCACAGCACCACGCAGGTTTGCTAATATGAGCTTTGTCGAGCCTGACGTTTCGACGGCATCGTCGTTATTAAAGTCATGGAAAAGGTTCGAATTTTTGCAGACGGTGCACTCGTACCGCTAACTGCTTTAGTCTTTCCAATCATGCTAACAGCAATGGAATCCCAAGAGTGCCAAGAAGCAACAACCCTAAACGAAACAACGCAGTTTCACAAGCGCTGAAAGACCATCCATCTATACGTCAACCATTGAGTAAGTGAAGCACGTCGTATACAAGGGCATGGTGTCTCAAAGCTCAACACAGTGGAATAAAGGGCTAAAAATCACTCGCCACGTTGGATCATCACGTTGTTTACGTTCATGGATTCAGAAGGTCTTACTGGTCTTCCTGGCGTCGATTTCATTTTCATGCAGTAGTCGTGCAAATCCTGTTAAAATCGTGTCCGTTCTGAACCTTTTCGCGGTGTTAACCCCATGGGCGTAGTAAGCTTTGCTTTCGATTGCTAGCTAGTTGCTCTGATGCATTTGTGCTCGCGTTTGAGCGCAGTCTTCATTTCCCTCATACGGACAAATTACATTGTTCACTATGCAAGTGCGGCCATAGAGACGGTTACGAACTAACACCCTTCTTGGATCTCGATTAGAACAACATCGTTCAAATCTGCTCACAACATGCATCCTACTTTATATGACTCTATCCGAAGTGAGAAATAGTTGGTGACCATGTCCTCCGGAGAGTTCTAACATGACCATGTTGTCCTCACCAGGGGCCAGATTCATCAACGACTTAACTTAACGGAGAAAGTACAGCCGAAATCCCTGATTACGTGCGGTCAAACAGCGCCGGTGAAAAGGCGAACATCGCTGCCCGGAAACCAGAAAATGCGGGTTCGAGTCCCGCCTGGCGCAAGAGTTTTGATCGCAACGAAACATCCTGTAACAACATATAGCCTCTCTACCAGCCGCTCCAGGCTTAAGCAAATGTGTTCAAGCATTGTTACTAGTAAGGTCTTCAGCTTAACCGGTTCCATGCTGATATCAGCGGCCGGCCCATCCCGTATCACGGGTGGGTGCTGACAGACCTCGAGGATATCGCGGATGTTACGTGCGGTCAAACAGCGCCGGTGGTGTAAGGCGAACATCGCTGCCCGGAAAGCAGAAGATGCGGGTTCGAGTCCCGCCTGGCGCAAGAGTTTTGATCGCAACGAAACATCCTGTAACAACATCGTTCAAATCTGCTCACAACATGCATCCTACTTTATATGACTCTATCCGAAGTGAGAAATAGTTGGTGACCATGTCCTCCGGAGAGTTCTAACATGACCATGTTGTGCTCAACCAGGGGCCAGATTCATCAACGACTTACAGCAACTTAACGGAGAAAGTACAGCCGAAATCCCTGATAGCGTGGTTTATCAAGCGATGCGGTGAAACATTTCACCATATCGCCTGCTGATATGCCGCGCTATCAAGAATTTCGGCTGTGTTTTCTCTGTTAACTTGTTGTAAGTCGTTGATGAATCCGACCCCAGCTTGTCGCTGTCTTGGTACGACAAGCTGCTGACCGAGCACGACAGCCATTAACGCTATTTGAGAGGTCAGCGTACTCAATTCCTCTCGCAGCTTCGGTTCGTCTGTACATGTTACGATGTACAGCATGTTTCACAGCCATGAGCGGACCTTGCATGTACTGTAATGATTTTAAAGCTTCCTTTGCGATACCACTTTACATCAAATTCGCCGTTTTACAGCCTAACCTTGGTATTCAGACAGGGTAGCCAACCTTGAGACGGGGTTTCTAGGATGAGCCTCATCTACCGAGATTGTGTGCTAAGAACATCAAACAACCCATCCATTTCGGACTGTGTTGTCTTTATAACACAGCGATCGTTGGCATATCGACAGTGCGTTATGGGGACCACGCTCCAACACCGGTCATTGATTTCTGCTCATAATGTGAATAGCTAGAGTGAATGCTATGCGCTGTCCTGTCGCATGTTCTTCACATTGTGAGAAATCCCGGACTGCTTGAATACATTACAATGCGGGCATCCTTGTACTAAAGTCATTATGTGTGACTTGCTGAAGCCGAATGAAATCGGCGCCAGGAAGACCCATTAAGGCTTTCTGGGTCCATCAACAAACTCAAACGATGGAACGAGTGCGTTTTCATTACAACTGACCTTTTGCCCTTAATTCCGCCGTTTAAGCTGTGAGTGATCGCGATCCTTGTAGCCTTTATATCGCGTGTTTCATTTGCTCAGCGATTGCTGTATATCAGGGCGGTTTGTAAGCATTGATCAAGCAGCGATGACTTGCTTGGCAATATGAGTGCAAGATATGCAACATTTCGAGCTTCTTTCAGACATCAGCGACGGATAGCGGCGGTGCCGTCGAAACGCCAGATATAGCAATTCTCAAAAACTTATTTTGACAAACCTGTGTGGGGCAGAAGTATTGAGAGCGGTAATCATAGCACTTTCTGAGCGAATCTGTTGTACTTATTGGGATCACCGACTAAACAGAGGAAGCAACTCCAAAATGCGGCCAAGTCTAATGTTGGTGCGTTAGGTGGTTATCCGGCTTAGTACCGACATCTTTTGCTGGCCAGTAGTTGCGTAGCAGCAACTGAAAATCTGACACCAGATAAAGACGGGATTCCGAAGAAGCAGAAAAGACGAGTGTGATTCGCAGTATGCAGTCGAGCATTCTCACTCCTAGGTAGAAAATCATAGAGTCAGCCACGGGTTTCTGCAACTAGCGATCAGATTCACTTACCGTAATAGGCAAACGATAACGTGGGATGGTGATATCGGGATTCTCAAGCCGACGATTGTGGGGTTGGAACAAATACTTATGCAAAATCGTCTTGGTAGTTTTACTAAAACTGCTTGTTCTCAACCAATTAACACTATCGTTTGTACATGTTAACATTGTTTGTCTCTCCAACAGCGAACTGTTTTGTTCAGTGAGTTGACTGAACGCGATTTCGCTGTAGCCTGTGTTAGTTAGGTGGGGACGGCTTTGATAGCTATAATTGACGGCCTTCTCACCTGTTGTCAGCGTCTCTCGCGTGAGACGGTATCGATCTTCTTGTTGCAGAGGCGCAGAAGGAGTCCAAGCCGAACGTAATAGCTGCGATTGGCCTTCCACCTCCTCCTTGTCCGCCGCTTTTTGTCACCGAGGAGAAGTGAGTTGAACATGTTAACACTTATTGCACATTAGATGGCGTATAATAACTGTGTTAGAGTGCGCAAGGTTTACCTGCGCTCAAAATAAAGCCTGTGACCACTTTGCAAGGTTGATGGATAGCAGAACAGTAGTGAAAGAAATGGGTGGAGAGAGATTGGCGCGACCAATTCTAATCACTAATGGTAGCTCATAGAAAACAAGTCACGCGTTTGGGAACTATTGTCGATGAACTACAAATAGGTTTTGGTTTTTTGATGTCGTCAGAAAATGGGACTTATTTGTGCAACAAAAATGGTATTAGTAACCAAATTGTTCAAATCACAATAGCTATGGGTACTGGGAGATGATCGGTGTGCACACGACGAGAGGGTGACTGAAACTGAAGAAGAAAACTTGAAGGTAGGTTCTGACAATGAGGCTGGACTCAACTAACAATTTCCGAAGACAACTTAGAAGTCACGAAACCACCATGGTGGCTAACCAGCGTTTGACATCAGTACAGATCCAATGTCGTTCATTAAGTTTTTTAATCCCCCATTCATCAGGTGATCTACGACGGTTAGTGGGCGTCCTCTCATCTGTTCAGCAGCACTTGCCTTTTGTAGTGACTTGACGAAGATCCAGTTTAGAAACGACCAACTCTCCATCTGTTAAGTGACATCAACAAGACTAAAGAATTGTGTGGAACGGCACACTGAGGCGGTCTACTGTGAATGTCCGTTTATAACTTGAAGAGTACGACCCTGATTGTGTTTGTTGTGTTTGGTCGATAACGATGATCATATCACATGGCCCATCTCTTTACCAGCGCATTTCCTTGGGAGTTTCTAACCAGTTTGTGCCTGCCAGATATTGTGTCGGCATTTTTTTTTTTTGTTTCTATTTCAGAGCAATTGAATCTGCTGGGAAAGGGGTAATAGAAAGTGATAAGTCCGACGCTCGCTCCACCGAACCTTCGAAAACCACTCTTCGCAGTAGCGCCAACTCTACGGCAGCACTTAAGCAACCACAGGTTGGTGTTATTAAGTTGTGCTGCCCGTTTTTTAGCACATGTTGATGCATTTCTTTGTAGAGTGACACACCTATGAAGACGTCAGCTCGCTACCCGACCAGTGCTCGTTATTTCGGTCAGCTGAAGGAAATTCAGGGTGGCATAATTAAAACTGTGAAGGCCGAGCCGAAGCCGGATGAAGGTACGCTATTGACAGGATACCAACTCCCACACTTTCGCATGGGCCACGGTTGCCTGTATGTGTGCGATGGTGTAGGAAAAGCGCCATGGGAGATTTGCTGTTGTTGTGTGTACTGTTGTTTATTGTTTGAAGCACTTGACGGCGCTTGCTTTGACTTGAACTGCGTTTCACCTAATCAATAGGTGCTGAAAGTAAGATAAAACAATGACAAGCCAAGCAGAAGTCTTAAGATCTATTTCCGATTGAGTGCAGCAGCGCTATGATCTCAACTCAGTTCCTTAAAAAATGCGGAACGGTACGATAATATTACATTTACTGTGAGTGTATGTCTTGTGCCTTTTTTAAGCTCAGTTAAGGCCCTTCTATAAGACGATGAAACAAACATATGCACACGCAGTCTTGATTACTTTTTTTTCCGTAAGCTATTATGGTCCAGGGTTGAGGTTTCAGAAAATCCCAGGTTTCAGAAAATTTCCAGTCTATAGCTGGAGTGGTCCAGTTCATACTACAGTATCGTTTCCATTCGTTTGGTTGTCTCGCCGTCGTCACCAGGATGCTGCTGCCATCCGAACTTACGACTAGGAAAGGATTGGTTCCCTCCTAGCTGAAATGGCAGATGGGTCAGTCCTGCGACGGACGCATCGGCCCACATTGGTGGAGGTCCTACGTGGGCGCTTAGCGTCCACATCAATGCTCTTTTCGTTCATTGATCGCCGTGTCTTCGCATGATGGGGCCGGCCCGGCAACTTCTTGTGTCTGTAGCGCTGTAGATCCTCTTGGAAGCTTTTCTGCAGCTGGCATTAGCAACCAACAGCTCCACATGTTGCGTTCCGATCCAGTGTGCAAGATCATTGTATGAGTTTTAAGGCGAGCCTTTCCCAGAACGCCGGTCCTCTTAGGAGCTGGTCGTAGTCGTTCGTAGGGTCCTCCCTGGTTGGCCGGTCGTATCTGCTCAGACAAAAGTCGGTTAGTACGGTTAGTAACCGAGCATGAAGGGGTTTGGAGCCGAATACGAAAGGCGGCCACGCCTCCCGTAGCACGTGTTGCTACGGTCTGAGACACGCCCAGAGTTTCAAACCGAGCAGTAAATCTGTTTCAAAACACTCATGCTCGGTTACCAACCGACTTTTGTCTGAGTGGGTGTCGACTGCGAAAAGGTGTATCATCGTAAAAGGGCATTCTGCTCGCTCTTGCACGATGACCGATGCTCTTCTCCAGCTTCTGGCTGAGATGCGCCCTCCCTTGAAGGAGGATCCACTACAGAACAGTGCCACCACTGCAATATCCAGTGATCCAGTAGACACCACTACCGGTTCGCAAAAATGTGGTCGAGTTCCGCATGTGTCGTGTCGTTGGTTCCTGCCCGACAGTGATGTTCCTTCTTCATGGAGAAAGGGTTTTCATAGAAAAAACGTGCGGTGGTTAGAAGCCGAGGAAAACGATTGCCGTTCTCGTTCCGTTCTCGAGCCGATTTTGTCACTGACGTCTCCGACGACGAATTTGTTGTAGGACTTCCCGTTACGGATAACTTCCTCTAAAGGCCGCCACAGACTTCTGCGGCGCCGCTCAGCGGCTTGACTCATCATCAGTGGGAGCGGTGACGGCGAGGTACTGTACTGTTTCTAGTGGGGACCGACTGGTGCTTAACAATAACGCGCCCCGATGACGATCGCGCGCCCGCATCGACCGTCTCCGCTCTGGATCCCGCTGCGAAAGGGCAGAGCGCAGAGCGCAGACAGACAGACGCTGGAGCGGCGCCGCCGGGTGGAATGATTCAAGTCATTTCCGCCAGCGACGCCGCCGGTGCCGCCCAGCGGCGCCGCTGGCGGCGCCGCTGGAGGCGAGCTCTGCGTCTCTGCCCTGTGGTTAAGGCCGCCACAGAAGTCTGTGGCGGCCTTAACTCGTCGCAGAAGGCGTGGAGTCCGGTCTCATTACCGGCTAACGCTGATGAGTAGCAGTTGATGATAGTGAGCGGCTTCCGATGACGAGGATATAGATGCAGATTGACCAGGGGAGATGGCAGGATGAGTCCACAAAATGAGTGTCAGATGAGTGGACGACGAAGCCTTCACCTCCGACATCGCGGGTAAAATCCTCACCCCACGAGTGACGACTGTTCCATCTCTCCAATGTCCTATGTCGTTTCCCCGAGCTTTGATCGGTCTCTTGCAGGGCGGTCTCCGAAATCTTGTCAAGGGGCTTGAGGAGACAGTCCTGGCGTAATAGTACAAAGCATGAAGCAGTCTCCTTAGCGTATCGTGCTCATGACGTCTTAGT
The DNA here is from genome assembly GCA_947359475.1 of Heligmosomoides polygyrus bakeri. NCBI lineage: Eukaryota > Metazoa > Nematoda > Chromadorea > Rhabditida > Heligmosomidae > Heligmosomoides > Heligmosomoides polygyrus. Next base: position 66,034,047 of record OX375865.1, on the reverse strand, counting down.
CCTGAATCAATGACGTCCTATGACACCGTCCTATGAATATAGACGTCCTATGAAACCGGAGATTTGTGTTTTTCTACTGATGTGGACCCCACCATCTTTTGTATTATAATTTGGAGCTTTATCGAACGAGTCAGAAAAGGATCTTGCTTGAATAACCCTTTAAACGATTTTTTTCAGGCGCTGCTTATTCTTCGTCAAATATCAGTTTTTGTTTATATCCAGACTACTATATGTGGTAGGATTACTGCGAGGCATGCTTTTCGGCTAAAATTTTACCTACAATCCAACTAAATAGACGAAAACCTTTCAATATAAGTCTAAATGGATGGTTTCAACATGTCATTTCTGACGAAAGGTTCGTATGGAGGTAGTGGCGGAACGAAATTTTTCAACTCTATATAGGTTTGTTTAATGATATCTCTTAAGCATTTCGTGATTTTTCTATGCAACTTCATGCTGCATTCGTCTCAGGTACTACCGTCTGACGAACCTATAGGGGACAGTTGATCTTAATTACAACAAATCCTTTCTCCTTCGTGCAATTTTAGACTAGAAGCATGCCTCGCAGTTAATTCTGATATGAAAAAAACTGACATTTAACAAAAAATAAGGAGCGCGAGAAAAAATTCGTCTTAAGGGTTGTCGAGGCAGGATCCTTTTCTTGCTCATTCGATAGAGCTCGAAATTCTAATATATGTAGGAGATGGTAGGATTCACATCAATCCGAATTTCTAGACCGCCACTACAAGCCCTCTGATCCTCCTATCTCTATCGATTGCAATCACACCAAATCCGTCGACCTGCAGACTGCCGTGGTCGGCTAGGCCATCGTCGCCTTCGCGGGGAGGGCCACCTTAGCTCATCGGGAAGCGGCGGGCGTCACGGCGGGAGTGGACGCTAGTTGGCCCCCGCAGACACTGTCCGCGTTCTTTGCCTGCGCCGCGTTCCGATAGAGCGTCCCTCAACCAAAGTGTGCTGCAACGAAACTTGTGTTCATCAACTTGTCCTGTTCCTTGCGATGTCTGTCATGGCGTAGGGGCGATTTCGACCTGTTATTTTCTTCTTCATTTGTACAGCGTTTCAGGATTTGGTGGATTGCGTCTGAGCAGCCTAGCGACGTGTCAGCAGGACACAGAGGAGGAGAAGCGGGTGATCAGGGAAGGCAGACTTTCGAAGTTGGACGAAATAGCCCTCGAGAGGTTTTTGGTTAGGAAGAAGAAGCTGGAAGAGGTTTGCCGCAGTTTATTTATTTGAAGAGGTGGCCCCTCACACTTCCTGTCAGGCCTACGGATATAACTGAATCTAGAGAGATCCGCACAGCTTGCATGGCTCTGAATTTTTCAGACTTTCCGTGGCGATTGCCAGACGTATGCGTTTGTTGCTCGAAAACTTATCGAGAAGGATCCTTCCTTGGAGTCGCAAATTCGCATCGCTTTGATCGAGAACATGGAGGATCTCGAGAAGCAGGTCTACGAGCAGGTTGACGCTTATCTTGACACAGTATTTGAGTAGGTGCAGATCATCTGTCAGCTGAATTAATTCCACAACATTGAATTTTCTTGAACATTGAAACAGTATTTTGCACAATGGCAGTGTAGTGCTTGTGGTTGTGACTAATAAATGTTTTTGATACAGCGTTGTATGCCTTTCGCTGATACTCACATCTTCATTGGATTCGTCGCTGCTTAACTATTTCTCCCTTCGTGCGGTGGTGGAGATAAGACCTCTGTTGAGGCTGCAAGTATTTTCGTCTCCGAGCTAGAGCGACGCATAGCCTGAGGAGGTGGTGGGACTGCCTGCAGTTGCATTAATTTGTATTTGCATATAAGGCGTTGGTCGGTTCTAGGTTGTGGTATGGAAGAGAACAAAGGAATGTGTGATTTATGTGCTACACCAGCCTCAGTTCACAGCCAGCCATAGGCACGGACGAGTACGCTGCGCGCTGCAACAGTTGGCGTCAGACGCTTCCAGAAGTAAGGCGCCTGAAGTAGTCTTGCTCTCGCACGCATAACAGCTGAGTGCTTCTGAGCACGTCTGGCGGGGTTCTCTGAACATTTGGCGTACATTGGTACCGTCTGCTCACAAATGTCTCCTTGTGCCTGTTTCTTCATTCGGTTGTCTTCGCCATAGCTACTCCCGTTGTTTTTAAAGCTGTTCAGCGATGAGAAGAACTTTAACCCCACATCACTTGTTTTGTCCACATTCTGCTTCGGCGATTCGCAAATCGGTTTCTGGCAATTTTGTATCTCTCCTTTCAGCCTCTAGTCCTCCGCTTTTTGCAGAAAATAATTCCGTACGTCCATGGTAATGAGTCCGCCTTCCTTCCACATGCCCACTCACCTCTGAGTTGCGTTTCTTGAGAGGCGAACATCGCAGTACAGACTGGGACGGTGAAGCAAAACACAGCTTTTAATCGCTTGGCTGTGGTAATCTCTCCGTAGATTCTCGAAGCGAAAACAGGAGAGTTCAGAAAATGTTGGGTGTTACAAAGGAAGCCCATGAACTTCCCCCAAAGATTCTCAGCGCGACCTATATGATCTTGAAGAGCATCGGGCGAGGATCACGTCGTTTTTGCTACGGGCCACTGGGTGATCTAAAAATGGCAAAAAAAAGTATCGCTTTAGAGCGGGCTGATACCTGGAATGGCCTTGTCGTGCTCAGAACTTGACCTACGAAACGCTTGGAGCTCAAATTAAGGCTTGATTATAGTAATATATGGTGGGATATGATAGTTAACGACGTTTCCTAGACGAAGCTGCAGTGTGCATTCAAGTGATTCATTCGCAACGTGGGCGATGACTGGATGGCCGAGTGGATGGCGAGTCGGATTGAGGGGAAGGCGGTCGAAAATTCGATTTTGGGGTGGGGTTCCGGCGTTCCTAGTTTAGCTGTTAGCGTTTTCGCAAATGAAGGTTACATTTTGGCTTCTGTAGGGTACCTTCTCCGCGTCCTAACCCCGCTTTCAACCTGATGTCATGTGGAAGAAGCTGATTTGGTTGAGTGGAGCGATATCGCGCGTCCATTAAACGATGCTTGTCTCGATGAGGAGGGTTCCGTTAGATGCTACCTCCATATGACCTCTTCACTATGTTCTCAAATACTTTTGGAAGTGTTTCTCACTGTCGCCTCATTCGTGAACAAGATCGACAAGCATTGATTTGACTTATCATCAAGACATGCTCATTGCTCTTCGGATTTCTTTGCAGACTGCTTTTTATTCTTCTCGCAACTTTCACAATTCTACTATGTGTTACCAAGTACAACATATTTTATCCGCCTTAGGGTATTTATCTAGCTGTGTATTTTCTTCTGACTATTCTCGTATGCATTACAGGAGACGGGTCGGGGCATTGCAGGTAGGAGCACTTGTACTAACTTCTTCAACTCTGGAGATCGAAAAAGATTTTTCGTCCCAAATTCGTCTATAGGGTTATCTAGGATGCAGAGCACTAATCTGGCAACCATTTTCGTTGAAACGATGGATGGCAGAAGGTTACGGTGGGTATGTGTAAGTAACGGGGTGTACGCAGAATAACCGGCACTGCTGCCTTTCACGACTCCAGAGGTCGAGGAGAAGACGAAAGAAAAAATATCACCCAAACATCCCCACGGAGGTTATTTGGTGTGCTGATCACGGATATGATACCAAAATTTCGGTATATTACGGCAGGTTGCGGTAGATATGGTGAGCAAAACTGCCCACGTTAGTGGGATCGCTTCCTTCTCCAATGTGCTCAGACTTGTTTTCCAACCTTCGCTTCGACCTTCGATGGGAAGTAGTGCAAGAAATGTGATAATTTAGAAAAAGAGTGGCAGATTCGTGGTCAGCAGCTTAAATAATTCCCATGGGCGAAGTCTGGGCGAAATCGGTGGTTATGACTTCGTCACCCTTATTCACCACTACCCAATAATACGGTATCCTACCGCAGCCAAAATGTACTTTTCAGTTGCAAATAAAATATTGTACTCTTCAATAATAAATATGGGAGCAGACCGCAGAGTAAGTCCCGCAACCTTCTCCGGAATCGAACTCTAGACCTCCCGCAAGTTCGCATCGCATAGACTCAGCTATCCAGTCGCTACCGCCACCGTTGCAAATGAATCACTTGAATGTACATTGCAGTTTCGTTTAGGAAACGTAGGAAGTTATCGTATTACTATAATCTAACTTTAATTTGAACTCCAAACGCTTTGTAGGTTAGGTTCTGAGCACGACAGGGCCTTCCAGGTGTCACTTATGCCTTATCAACCCGTTCTGAAGTGATACCATTTTTTTGCCATTTTTGGACCACCCAGTGGCCCGTAGCAAAAACGAAACACGGTTCTGTGGTCCTTGTCCGATGCCCTACGAAATCATGTAGGTCTCGTTGAGAATCTTCGGGGGAAGTTCCTGGGCCTTCCTTGTTAGCTAAGCGATCGTCATCGACGGCACATCAATCCCACCGTTTCTGAAGGCAGTGTTGGTTGCATGCTGGAAACCAAGTGCGAACTATCCGTTGTGATAGAAAGAAATACAGTACCGGACGCGTCTTTTGAATAGACGCCGAAAAAACCGCACTTTTGAGGTTTTGCGTCTTTTTGCTATAACTCGGCCAAAAGTCATCCATTTGAAAAAGCAAGAGTGCGTCTAGTGTATAAGCAGCTGACTGCTAAAAAACACCATCAGGCAGGGCGTGCAAGAAACAATGAATTTGAAGCCGAAGTCGCCGCATCAGTACCACACAGCAGTGCTTCCAATCAATTCATCGAATCCTCATTCATTAACACTGGTACTCAGGGCCTAGATTAATCAACGACTTGCAGCAATTTAACGGGTTATATGCGATGTGGTGAAGCATTTCGCTGCGCTATCGGCGGTTTCGGCTGTATTTTCTCTGTTAAATTGTTGTAAGTCGTTGATGAATCCGGTCCCAGGGCAGGCTTTCAACTTTCCATGGAACTTCGAAAGGAGAAGGAGGCAGTTGGATGGGACCTGGGAAACTCGTTACAATTGTCTAGGCGAAAAACTACAAAATGCATCTCTTGAATAAGTTCTGACCTGTGAAAGTTGCTTGGTGAACTGTTTGTCTGCGCAGTTTATCGTCGCTCGGAGTAGGGTTCTCGCTCCGTGACAGATAGGTAGTGAGCTCGATTCTCATTCTCGGATACTCACCTTTGACGGGCCGAACAACCACTTGCTATTGGGGTGAGAGCGTATTGCAGTGGTGCGGGAGGTTTCCTCGATTGGCCAGGTGAGGTGTCCCGGCGCCATTACCTGCACTCCGTTGACGCTCCTGTGGAAGTATACCATTTGGTTTAAGGGTCGGCTCCGTTGCTAGTGTTGCAGGATGCTTGCACAGCCATATGCCCACGTATATTCAGATCGTACGTACATATATACGTACATACATATATACATATATACATATTAGGCTGGCAATTAATATCGTGGACTCTCAAGAAATAACCTAACCCAAGCTCAAACACAAACCAGAGCAACACAAGACAACAGAACCATCCTTGGCCTAAAACACTAACAGAACATCCGACCACTGGTGAACAGAGGTTTTGAAGCACTCATGAAATGCTTTGAGAAGACTAGAATACTTAATATAGTTGTGCTCTCGCAAAATTTTCAAATATTCGAATGGTTTCGAATACCCGCGATTTTCGAGCATTCGAATTTCGAATACATTCGAAAAACGCGATTTTTTGAACATTCGAATTCGAATACATTCGAAAAACGCGATTTTTTGAACATTCGAATTCGAATATCGATTCGAATATTCTATTCGAATATTCGAATATTTTCGAAAGCGGTGGACGGCAGGAGTTACGCGTTTGGACCGAATACGCAACGACTCCATACGGCAGAGGTTCGGTGTCACGCCGATATTTGAGAAGATGTGCGAAGCTCGTCTGCGATGAACGCCAGGTCCTTCGCTCAAAAGATGACACCGTCCGAAAGACTGGTCTTAACTTTGATGCGCCCGATAGGCTGCTACGAGGGCGACCAAAACAGTGGTGGTTTGATACGATCAGGGCTTGAAGATGGCTAGGTTGCACCCTGGTCAGACATTTGATCGGGAAAGTGGCGCCAACATTCCAGGTGTAGAGATGTCATCAACAAATGGAAGGTCATTTCTCAAGAGAGCCGATGCCCGCGTTTTCACACAGACCTGCCGATACTCCGTAGTCAATAACAGCGACAGCCGTGCTCGGCACTGGTTATAAAAGAAGGATCAAGCTGAATCTAACGGCTTGTTTACCCCCTCCCGCTGATCCGCCTCTGGCGTTCGGCTCCCGTCTAAGTCTGGCGGCGCCCAAGCCGTTCGTCCATGGGATCGCCTTAAGCGGTTCCTTCCCCCCCCCACCCCTTACCCATCCATCTGCCTTATCCTGTATTGTCTGATAAATAATGCTGATAAATTATTGTCGTCAAAGTGTTTCTTGAAGCGTTCAAACGGAGAAAAATCTATTGTATAAGAACCATTTCTGCTGGTCGGATACGGGTCCGATGGAGTGTTTAAACGGAAGTCACTACGACCGTCTTTAAAAGAAGCTTTTCCGTTACATGGAGGTCCCGGCAAGGGTTTCAAATTAAAGGAGGAAACCTTAATGAACGAACTCTTTTGAGTCTCTTTATCGCTCCCAGTTGAGCCGAAGCTAACGTTCTATTCTCTAACGCACTGTGATGTGGCACTCCTTCCTCTTGTTATTGAAAATAACCCTTTTTCTCTCTGTCCTTCGCATTACGCGGAGTTGAAGCGCATAAAGTTGCTCCCTCGCATGAGGTTGACCAGAATTCTAGACATCTAACATAAGAATCTGAGCAACAAATGAAGTCTCGGCCGAGCCGCACCACACCTCATGCAATAATTTTATTCTCTTGAATAATTTTGATGGTGTTGCACAGCGCTGTAATGTTTCACTCTTTTTTTAGTTCGAGACATGGAAATACACAGATATTTCCGTAGAAAATAATGCCACATCCTATAGCAACTATAATTCATAAAATAAGACTCTTTCTTCTCATTCCGCCGTCATAATTCATTCTAAAAAAAAAGAAAGCTCCTCAAGCATCCGCCGCAGTTTACAACGGACTTGTTGACTGTTTACCACATCCCACTCACTTCCGTGGAACGCATTACACAGTCCGAATACCGGCTGCTGATCTTTTCTTATCCCACCTGTGCCTCCTGACCGTTCCTTCCCCATTTATCAATCGCGCCGTTCCTCCACGCAAACAACTATTACGGCATCCTCTATCCCAAGAAAATAGCCATGCTTAGTTACACCCCTACCCATATCCCATCTCCTCCGAGAACCTAAAACACCCCCTCCCCTCCTACCCCCCCCCCCCCCCCCACCACCACCACCACTACCCTCCCACTCATATACTTCTCATAGCAGTTGTACTCCTACTACTCCATCTACCGCCACTTCACCACTCCACTCCACTCACTCTACCCGCCGGATCATCCAACTGTATTCAGAAGGACAATGATCTCGACAACAACATTCGCATCTTCAGAATTGAGGTCGGATTACATCAGGCTATTGGTTTGAATAAACCTCTCTACATTTAAAGAGGAACCAAATCAAGATCACTTCATTTTACCTTGATTTTTTATAGTATCAATCGATAATTTTTTAGCCCCCCAAAAAACCATAAATACATACAAAGCAGCTATGAAACTGCCTAACGAAAGCTAGAGTGTCAGATTAACGACAATCTTTACTTTGAATTCATTAGCGACAAAGTAGAGATGCTGTAAAAACAAATAAATAATTTGTATACATCCATACGTAGTGAATAACTTCGAATTCTTGATTGTTTCCAAAGCGTACGCTTACTTTGAGGACTGCCGAAAATCCCAAAAGCCAAATTCTCAAAATCTCAAATAAAATTCGGACGAAGCTAACAACCTCAAGAAAATTGCTTTTCCTTTCTTCTTTGACTTTTCGAGTGTGACCTTTGCTAGCGCACACTGTACCTCTGCCTTCCAACAGGGATGATAGCCAATAATTTCTATAATCCATTAATAATAGCATTTCCTCATAATTCATAAATCAAAACATTTGGCTACGCTGCCAAAAGTAGCCTCTCTATCAAAACAGCGCCAATAGTAAGTTGGAAGCGAACGAAAATTAATCGTCACGCACTGATGCCCTGCTGTAACATTTTACCCTTGTACGTTCATTCAATGCTCTCTTCGCACTGATTGATAATCAGAAAATGGTTCCTATACTATTTGGACCATCGGTAAAATGAATGAATAAATAGATATGAATGTGAAAGGATTAACAACAACTTTGATTAATATCTGTCAATGTTTGCTGGATTAAGAAAAGCCACGTAATATGACTTGATGAAGTTCAAAATATAAAATTAAACAGTATTTTACTACTTCCTCAGTGTCACTGTTGATCTAGAATACTGTCTCAATCAACATTCTTGAAAACATGTAATAAGGTCATATAAGTGTATATTCCTAAATGTGGTGCAGACTTCGACAAACATTTATTTTCCAATCGAGTATAATCCAAGAGCGTCATACTTCCTTTGTAGTAGACTGATGCACTGTAGTAGATATAATAACCAAATAAACTAACTAACTAAAATAACCATTACTCTGCACTACAAAAAACACTACCGTTAATACAAAAGTTGAATACAAGACGACTATCTTTTCTTCTCTATTACATTAAAATATCTTGTAATCCTTCATTCCCTGAAATTTTACTTGCACTCTTCCACCAAATTAGGTAAGATTCAAAGAAGGAGACAAAAGCAAGCTTTTACTTACATTTGCGATTTAATCACAATGCCAAAAACCTGCGGGCACTCTCCGGTGACTTAGCCGAAGATAAAGAAGAACCGTATAATAAGAAAGAAAGCATAAAGCTGCTAGAAGCGTGTCCGCGTGCAATCAGTCAAGTCTTAGGAGACGTCCTAAGGAAAGACAAAATGCGCCTTAATCATGGTAGAATTAAGCCAAAGATGTTCACTTCATATCGCATCCCGCTGATGGGAAATATTAGTGGAAATATGTAAATTTTCTTCAAGATTTCTCTATTCCCATATATAATAGCCTCTCTATTTTGCCACCACCGTATTGACTGCTCGATAATTGAAAAGTCGACTAAAGCACGGAAAATGCCACCGTCAATCATCAGCGAGCAGTCGTTCATCCCTATCCTTCACTGTAGAACTATAAATATAAAAGAAAGTGAGGTGATGAATGTTGTAGTTGCCATTAAATAAAAATTCAAATCAGATAACAAATAAAAGCCAATACTAAAGAATGTGATGTCAGTCTATAAGTCACTGCCTCCCTCAACTTCGGTTGTGGCACCTTGTCTCATGACAGATACAGGAGCATTATATTGTGCTCCGCAGCGACATTTTCGCCATTATTCATGCTCATCCAATAATTTCAGTATCAAGAGTTACAAGCGTCGACAATGAGCCGCTTACACTGCTCATTGCATCGCAGCACATCACGTTCACCGATGTCAGTGCACAACATCGAGAGACTGATGAAGACTGCATGTGCATGATGACAATGGAGCAGCACAACAACACAAGCGGACTCGTCATGCTGCACAAGGCCGCTACCACTTCCCATCACCGTCTGGAACTGTTATAAACTCCCTTCCCCAGACCGTTATGTTTTGTTTAGTCCCTGGGACAGGGACACTCGAATAGGGTAGGATGTAGAGAAGTCAGTAACAAATGGAAGGTCATTTCTCAAGAGAGCCGATGCCCGCGTTTTCACACAGACCTGCCGATACTCCGTAGTCAATAACAGCGACAGCCGTGCTCGGCACTGGTTATAAAAGAAGGATCAAGCTGAATCTAACGGCTTGTTTACCCCCTCCCGCTGATCCGCCTCTGGCGTTCGGCTCCCGTCTAAGTCTGGCGGCGCCCAAGCCGTTCGTCCATGGGATCGCCTTAAGCGGTTCCTTCCCCCCCCCACCCCTTACCCATCCATCTGCCTTATCCTGTATTGTCTGATAAATAATGCTGATAAATTATTGTCGTCAAAGTGTTTCTTGAAGCGTTCAAACGGAGAAAAATCTATGGTATAAGAACGATTTCTGCTGGTCGGATACGGGTCCGATGGAGTGTTTAAACGGAAGTCACTACGACCGTCTTTAAAAGAAGCTTTTCCGTTACACAGGAAAGCGGACCCCGCAACTAAGCGAGAAAAACGCTGAAGAAGAAGAAGACATATTTCGATACTAAGACTAGGTTAATTAAATCTAATGTTCACCGAGAATACATTTCATCACACAGTATTTCAAATTGCTCGTCCAGTCGTTTATGGCTTCTAGCGGTATTTTGATCTCCCATAGGCAATGTACAAGCGCAGCCAATGTCACCTCCGTTAGGAAACACTCATGAAATGCTTTGAGAAGACTAGAATACTTAATATAGTTGTGCTCTCGCAAAATTTTCGAATATTCGAATGGTTTCGAATACCCGCGATTTTCGAGCATTCGAATTCGAATACATTCGAAAAACGCGATTTTTTGAACATTCGAATTCGAATACATTCGAAAAACGCGATTTTTTGAACATTCGAATTCGAATACATTCGAAAAACTCGATTTTTTGAACATTCGAATTCGAATACATTCGAAAAACTCGATTTTTTGAACATTCGAATTCGAATATCGATTCGAATATTCTATTCGAATATTCGAATATTTTCGAATGGAACATTGGGTTACAGAAAGGAAAAAAACATGGCTGGTGCTTTGGTGGCAATGATCAATAGACGGTTTACCCTGACGTAGTAGGAAATTTACATTCGTTTGCAAAGCGTTTAGCGAAGTTTTAATGGAGTGATCTTTCCACCGAATTCTTCTATGCCTGAAAGGATGAAATATGTTACAGGTCATCAAACCAAACAACACGTCCTTAAAAAGTTTAGTTGTTTTCTGGTCGACTGATAATTATTAGGTTGGCAACTAATTTCGTGGACTCTCAAGCGCCTTCAACAAAAGTGTTCATAAACAAATAACAAATAACAGTTTTCAACCAAAGTAAGATCTGTTGGAACGCGGGACTGCTTCCCATTTATCAGCTACCTGGCCCATCCCACAGCTGTAGAATTCTTGTGCTTTTGAAGCCAAGAATCCTTGGAGGTGCATTTTGGCATGGTCCACATTAATAAATCGTCCTCCAACCAAGAAGTGCTGCAGCGAGCTATAAAGGTGCTACTCATTTGGCGCACAGCATGTGCTGTAAGGTTGGTGAGTTAGACGCTCCCAGCCTAAGGTCTTCGATTTTTTGAAGCTTCCGATTCGTGACGTGTGATCTGGCGTTATCTTGCTGATAGATAATTCCGCTCCTGAAAATCTGTCTGAACCGATTCCAGCGGAGTTCAGCCTGCGCGCGGCCAGGTTGAGAAGAGTAGATTACAGCATTAATGCTGGAACCGTTCTTGACGAGCTCCCAGAAGTTAATACCTTCTTGACACCACCATACGGAGGGAACGTAGCGAACCGGACGCCTCAAAACTAGAAGACCTTGACTGGGAGCGTCAAACTCATCCACCTTCCAGCCCAGACCTTGCGCCGAGTGACTACCACATTTTTAGTTCGGTGCAGTACTTCTTGGTTGGAAGACGATTTAATAATGTGGACCGGGTCAAAATGCACCTTCAAAGATTCTTGTCCTTAAAAGCACAACAATTCTATGGCCGTGGGATAGACCAGCTACCTGATATATGGGAAGCACTTCTGCGTTCCGAGGAATTTTATTTTGATTAAAGATTGTCATTAGTTATTTGTTAATAAAGACTATTGCTGAAGATTCTTGAGAGTCCACAAAATTAGTTGCCAACCTAATATATACATATATACGTATATCTATGTGTATATAGATATGTATATAATCGTATATAAGTAAGTATATACTATGTACATATATGCATGTGTACACATATGCATGAATATGTACATACATAGAAGCAGGTTCTCACTCCAATAGCAAGTGGTCATTCGGCCCGTCGAAAGCGAATGTCCGAGTTGGTGGCTTTTTTGCATGCGGTGGTTAATCCCATTATATCTTCCACTATATAATTGAATTAGCCGTCGAGGACGATTGAGTGATCTTACCTACGTGAGATACGCCTCGTCGTCAACAGCGCGGGATGGAGTGATCTAAACTACGTGAGATACACCTCATCATCTACAGCCGCGGGCGTGGAGTGATCAGCAGAGGAAGTTTCCTCCTGCTTGACACAGCGGCAACTGCGCGAGTTTCTGAGCGGCTGGATCCAGAAGACGGGTCCCCTACATCACGCAACAAGCGTTCTGATCCCGAATACATGTCACGGACGTCTGCCGTGAGCATGGGAGGACCACTAAGAGGGTGGTGTAGACGGGCAGTAAGGGGGACCTCCAGGATGAACCAAGAGAGCGACCAGGAAGGAGAGGAACAACCTGGAGGAGGGACAAGGATAGGGAAACCTGCAACAGCAGACCAGTAGGGGGTCAATAGTGGAAACAAGGAAGGAAGTGGGCCAGGAGTTGGGACCAGGAAGGTGGGGTGGGGGAAGACCAGTAAAGGCGGGCCAGCAATTAGATCCAGTAGGAATAAACGAGAGAAGGGGAACCTGGCGTTCATATTCGGAAGACGTTTCAACGATATCCGGAAACGCAAGCTGTTGAGCATGAGAACGGTTGCGGAGGAGCCACCTGAGGGCAGGAGTACTGCACAGCACAAACCAATGGCGTTACTGGACGGTCCGGAGAGAATGTCTGTGATGAAGTGCCGATGTGGTGAACGGCTTGATGCCGACAAAATACGCAGCAGGTCCTAGATGTTGGCGAACTTCAAGTTTTACAAAAACTGTTTTCCGTAGATCAGTGATGTTGCAAAGTGTCGGGAAGCGCGCAGGTTGTCGGAACACTTATATAATATATACCATTTTTCACGTCGAATTTGACACTTTTAAAATCAAATTGTGCACTTTTCATGTCAAATTGGACACTCTTCCAAGCTGGCCTATGAATTTCGAAATCAAATTGAACGTCTTCGAAATGGAGAAGAGCTTCTTACAGGTTAATCTGAATATTCTCTAAGATTGTTAATTTTTTTTCGTTCAAGGAAAACCTAGAATAACTTTTTTGAATTTTTTATACTTCAACTGCCGAATGAGGGAAATAATTTTACAATTTTTTTGGAGAAAAAATAATAAATAAAATTTTGTGTTAAGGGGCAGCAAGGCAGCAATCATGTCCTGCGTCCAAAGACTGGATCGCGCCATGCACTCAAAACGTTCAAGGCAACGTTTATTTGATTGATAGTGGTAAATACTGCTTACATACAGCATGAAAGTTCGAATGTGGTTTTATAATTTTATGTGTTGCACCGTTTGGAGGTGTGAAACTGCATGCAAACAGAAATTTTGCTGCCAATCGAATGAAAATCGCGAAGTTTCAGACGAGAGCAAGGCTCAATCCCTGTTTTGGCAACATAAAATGGCCGCCTTCGTGCTCTTCAAAGCAAGCCTTAATTCATTGTTTTTCTTCTAAAAATAAAGTTTTTATAAAATTTTAAACAATGTGGTCCCCTCCTGGGAAGTAAATAAATTAAAACTTCAAAGAAAGTTATACTAAAATTTTCCTTGAACAAAAAATTATTCTAACATTTTTTGGAGAGTAACTAGTTTAATGTAAAAGAAGCTCATTTCGATTTGGAAGAGTTCTGTTTGATTTGAAAAGTCTTAGGTTAGCTTAGAAGGGTGTCCAATTTGATTTGAAAAGTGTCCAATTTGGTTTGAAAAGTGTCCAGTGTGATTTGCGAAGTGTACAATTTGATTTGAAAGGTGTCCATTCAACGTGAAAATGGTACATATAATGGCTAATGTCACGTGTCCGTCACGGGAAGGGGTAGAGTCAAGAGATGCCAAGAGATGCCTATGACAGTGCGGCGTATTTCAGCCGGGCTTTCTTTGAGCCTTACCATCGGAAACTGTTGGCGAACTACATCCTTGGCGGCGGATCGTCTAAGTTTACGATATATTCAGCGGGCAACGCGTCAGGGCATGAATGGGGGCCAAGTGCGGAGCATAGGGATTAAGGAGACGTGCTGAAGACGTCGCCCAACTTGCGTAGGGATTCCGAGTGAGGGAGACCAGTAGGAGGGGATCAGTGAAAAGGGGATCAGCAAAAGGGGACCACTAGAAGGGGAGGGGGAGGGGGAATAAGGGGACCAGTATTTTCCCTCAATATCGTCCATTGTGCGTCGGGTAACTGAGGACGCGTCACACAAGTTGTGGACGGGTGTAGAAGTGTTATAGACGTCGCGGCAACGTGGTGGCATGTGAGTCTGAACTCAGTATCACATGTGAGTGCTGACTCTTACTCCGTTTCTTTGTCAGCACATAGTTAAGCAAGTATTAGCGGGAAGGGCGGGGCCGCGGGGGAGAGTGGGGGAGAGTTAGAGGGAGTGACTATAGGATTTGGAACAGTATTTTACCGTCGAACCGTAAACGCAATACCGACTAATTTTAATTACGTTTGTGCAGATTAAGCACTTCGGATTGGGACTCTCATGATCTGTTTCTCGCCACGCAGAGAACCGGCACTTACAAGCGAACTATCTGAACGGTACGCCAGAACGGCAAGAACGAGTACTATAGGGAGAATCTCCATCCTCCAAATAGTAACAGAACATGTCTTGTTTTTGCCGAATCCTTGAGGCAAACGAGTGGGAGGGTGTAATGGTTAAGGGTCCGCAGAGCGACTTATCAGGGCAGCAAAAGATGGTGGTGCCGTGGACTGGGTGGCGCAGTCGTAGAGGGGCTGCCTCATATTCGTGAGGTCGAGGGTTCAGTTCCCCTACGTCGCAATTTCGCACTTTTACCATAGTATCAGATTTCCATAGAGATTTCCATATCTGATCTTGCTTTTGGATCAATATTGTCGCCTCTGTTTTGTTTACAAAGTCGCGCGGTTATAACAAGCTGCTGCCGCCAACACTGCCTCTACAATGTCTGCTAACCCTCGAGTGGTCATTCACCTACTGACACTGAAGTGCGGACCTCCACTGGATGCTGTCCCTTCTAGAGACGAGATGAAGCTGGCGGAAAGGATAGCAAGTGTCCAACAGGATTTCGAACTGCGACAGCTGGAAATCGACGAAGTGGAGAAGTTGGGGGTAGTGCAAGAAGAGGGCCACGAGTTTCAACCAGAAGAGGATTGTGCCGGAGTCACAACGGCACTAACCAGTGAAGGCACAATCACGTTTCCGGGAGGGCAGACCGTTTCGGAGGAAAATGTCTGGCTAAACTAGAATTGTTATCTTACACAAGGTTGACAATAGGAGAAACTAGGACTGTATCGCGATTCTAGGCTTGGGCTGCAACGGAGTACCATTGGGCAGGAACTGTGAAGCCAAAAGCTAGACCAGATATGGAAATCTCTATGAAAATCCGATACTATGGCAAAAGTGCAAAAACGCGTTGCAGCATGGGAACCCAACCTTCGACATCACGAACATGAGGCAGCCTCTCTACCACCGCGCCACCCAGTCCAAGGCACCAGCATCTTGCGCTACCGTGGTGAGCTCGCTCTGCGGACCCTTAACCATTACACCCTCTTACTCGTTTGCCTCAAGGATTCGGCAAAAACAAAACGTGTTCTGTTACTATTTGGAGAACGGAGATTCTCCCTATAGTACTCGTTCTTGCCGTTCCGGCGTACCGTTCAGACAGTTCTCTTGTTAGGAGAATAAGTGGCGTACATGCGATAGAGCGTGGATGGGCTTCATTGGAGCAGTGAAGATTCTGTCCTACTATATCCCGCTGCACTAATCCACATGGTAAAACCGGTTTTTTACTGTAATAAAAGTAAGACGCCCTAAACGAGAATGGAGGAAGATTGGGGGTGTGTCTTAATGAAGACCAGACGTTTGGCGGCCGCTGGGCCGTGAACGTCTGGTCTTCAATAAGACAGCTTATTTCCATTTTCGCCTTTGACGGTCATGGGAAAAGGGTAGTGAAAAGGGTCTTTCGCAAGGTGGGAGAGCGCTGTTACTAAAAGGATCTTGTTCTCGACGTACTGAAAGCCAAAAATGCGCCTAAAACAACAGTCGATGAAGAAAATGAAGCAGCCACGTCGCCCATATCTTACCGCTCGTCTTAGGCTTCCTTCCTTCTTTAGCAGCGGACGGACGAAGCCGTTCAACGTTCAACCTACACTGTTAGTAGAACCTAGTGAAACATTTATGAGTAGCAAACCTGCCCGGATGATCATCGACTGTAACTTCGGTATTTCAATAGGTTTGAACACGTACGTTCATGAAAAATTGATAGCAGCACTGCACTACGTCATTCCCGGGGTATAGGAAGCCATCGATAGATATGAGTACGCGACGATGACGGACGTGGGTCAGGATCACCGATTTAACCCAGATTTTATGTATAGAGGTTATTTGTGGTGCTAACAAATATTCGTATTCGAAAGTTTGCCTGATTACGGTAGGTTACCGTATGCATGGGTACGAGTGATGGGTGCAAAATCACTCAAAAGGATAAAGGATAGCAATACTGAACCCCTTTTGGGATGCCTTCTACTACGGGATGAAGTGAAGACAATTTGAACGCGTACTTGGCCACACAATGACTTGCGGTGGCCAGAGGCAGGCCCATGCACATGTCAGCACATTAAGCCTCCCAGACAAGTCTGGTACCAATTCATCTGCACCGAGGGATGGAAGGCTTAGTTGGCCTGGGCGGGAAATCCTAATCAAGAATTTGTTATCGGGTGCGCGCGACAACCGCCACCTCCTCCGAATACGCTGCAGGCGCCCTGAGAAATCACTGATCTTGCTCGCAGTTGTGAATTTGGGTTATTTTTCATGTGTTGGTCCCTAATTTGGCAGTTGTTTTTGACTTCCTCTTTGTTGAGATTAAATCTGCTTACCCAACCGAGGAATGGAAAGAGTTACAAGGTTAAATGGTAACAGGCAAAAACTTGCCCATGAGGTGTATTTTGAAAATTTGACCTGTATTTTGTAGTCAACATCCCAGGTTCTATCCACCTCTGCACCTAGGTATTCGATTTTTTCAAAGTTTCCAAGTGGGAGGTGGAAGGCTTTTCCTGGTCCATAATGCTGACTATTTCAAAGATCTACGGGTACTCACGATTATTCTAAATTTGATCAAACGTTTCAAACGATTTCCAACGAAGCTGTAGAGTGTTCAGAACATTAGCTCCAAACGATATTAGTGTAGTTCGTAGAGCATACAGAAAGTTTGTCAGCCCAGTTCTTGGATACGTACTCCAGATTCTAATCCCTAGATCGTTGGGCATCCCTATGACGAAATGCCCTCTAGCAGTGTGCGAAATAAAGATTTTGAACTAACGCCTTTTGCCTTTACGAGAAAGCAAAACGACCTACTATTGCTTCACAAAATTGCACTCCTTGAAATAGGCATCGAGCTATAGATTTACTGGAGGTGAGAGATGGGCGTTGTCCACAAGACAGAGAACAACGAGGTGAAGGACGGAGCACGAGCAAGCAACTGTGAGAGAAGGAAGGGACGTACGGAATAAGTAAAGCCTAGAGGCTGTAGGTTACGCAAACACGGTGCAGTTCGCACATAAAATTATTCTCCATGCAAGTCTCTCTAGACAGGGGATATGCGGTCAGTAGTAGAACACCTATTTCTTGTTGTTGGCAGTCCTACTTTTCCTTCGACAAAAAATTAGCTTGAGAAAAATCAGAGAGCGTGAGATAGCACTTTTCTGAAAATGTATTTACAGGGACTTCGAGTCCTTCATGTGCTGCATCTAATATTAGGTTGTCAGATTATAAATGTCCCCTGATTTCGATTTGTAATTTCTCTGCTATTGTTATTTCTTGTATCACGTAACTTTACTTGTTTAACAAGCGTTTCCGAAGACATCTTTCGCCAAAGTTTCGTTTCGATTAGTTGACCCTCTTAAAGATTTTTTTTAGATTAGCGATGATCGAGCAAAAGTACCGAGTGCAGGTTTGCTTGCTTTACGACTTCAAGCAAGAAGAACTGCTGCAGAATCCCATCGCATCTTGTCTGAAGTATTTGCTAACCCATCATTACGTCTGTGCGTAATGATGGGTTAGCAAATACTGATAGCAAATACTGTCGTCTGATGGTTTCAACGTTTCCGAGACGGTGATGAGAGCCGTGAAGAGGAAAAACTTCAATGGCATCCTGAAGTTGTGGACAGCCAGAATTAAAGGAAGCTGTCGAGTCGGATCCAACACAAACTATGCGTGAGCTCGCACAGAGGTTCGGTTGTCACCACTATATATACCCTTGCCGTTCGTTTGCATGCAATCGGAAAATCAGTTCGGTGTGGAAAATTGCCGCCACATCAGCTCAGCGACACGAACAAGGCAGTAATGCTGTCATTTATGATAATGGAGATTACCTCTTGTACATATTAAGGTATGCTCATTCATTTATTGTAGCGAAATTTCTTTTTGAGCAAGAACGACATTTATAATCCGACAACCTAATAGATTGTTGGGAATGTTCTCGCCGTTTTAGTGCATCAAATTCCCGCCATTGTCTCAGTGTCACTCGACGATTTCATAGAAGGTTTTGATTCTCATCTAAAATACGTGAGATGACTTCAAAACTGATGAATATGGGCCGCTCACCTATGCAGCAGCAGAAAAAACAGAATTTCATACCAGCTCCCTTTGGAGCTCTATAGCTTAAATCTCTGACGCAAAGAAGTAAATCAGCATTTGGGTTCTGCACTAGAAAGAAATTGTGTAGAAAATTCTTCAATCTTTAATCTTTAACGCTCGGCAACACCTTGTGTTCGGTAACTCCTGACAAAAACAAAGAATTCTTCCAGCATCAAGTCTGCAACGCTTGTCCTCACCAGCTTAGTGGGACGAATATATATGTTGGAACAACCTGAGGGCAGCGCAACAATTCATGGCAGCGCAAGACTTCTTCGAGCCGCAGACAAACTGTCAGCAGCTGCAACAGCAGTGACAGCTTTTTCTTAAAATCGACTCTCCATAAACTAGTCAAACGCTATGCAGAAAAATGTTACACGAACGTGTGTAACGCTGTGTGTAATTGTCATATTTTGCAGAGTCTTTCAGGATTGAATACTGTCTAATTAACTACTCCTTGAAGTCCCACTAACAACATAGGCTAAATGTTGAACCCATGACATAAAGATCCACGAACACCTTCGACTCCAGAAGCCTAGGGTGTCACTCCAGTGAACACCCTAGGCATCTGGAGGAGCATTAGTTCTTTCTTAAGAGAGGCATCGCATTTCTTATACAGTTCCCTCCCGTTATAACGCCTCCGGGTAAGACGTGACTCTCGATATAGCGTAGATTTCCTCCGGCCCGGGTCGGTTTACCTTTACGCCAGTGCAGATCAACTCCGCTTAAGACGCGTCGGATACAGAAAGACTGGAAGAATGCCGGTAGTCCTTAGAAGTTGCCCTATGTTAGGAGATTTCCTCAATCGAGAACAAGAAAAGATGTGGGGTGACACTCAGGTTATTCAAAACAATTCCTACACATCTGTTTCGAGCTTAGAGCAGCTGGTATAGAGGTTTTATACTGTTGGAGGAGGTTTTGTTGAGGTCAGAACTCTGGTGCCATGCAGGCCTTCTGCCTGCATCCTCTGTTTTTCGGACAGGATTACAGCAACAACGCTGCTCAACCGCAGTAAACATTACCAAATCATGGGAGATTGCTGTAAGCCAAACTAGGATGTAGCTGATTTGGTGCGCGGTTTACTAGCGCTGATAGTATATTAGACTAGCACCCCCTCCAGAAATCAGAGAGTGTGGGTTCGAGTCCTTCTCGGTGTGAGAATTTTGATCGCAGCCAAATGATCTTGCAGCCTCAGTTTGTTTAGTTTTTCTCAATTTGTTTTTGTTGTTGACCATGTCTAACCTAGGTCTGGTACTTGTAATTCCTCACTTATATCTGCCATATTTATGCATATAACGGAACGTATCTTTAAGGACAGGGCTTCATTAGCAGCCTATGTAGTTGTTTTTTATTGCCTTCGAACTCTTTTCATGGCCACATAGTTAATCGCTATTATTTATTTTTTTATTTATTTATTCATTTATCAGACATGAACATAGTCATGTATCACATAAGCAATGACAGATAAACAAATACTAGGTCACACAAACTACAACAAACATAAAATTAAACACGGCACGTTTAGCATAACTTTTTACGTACCGTTAAGGACTTGGACGAACCCACACACATGTTTATGGATTGTAGATAAATCTGTGCGTGAAATGGTGTAAAAAAGGTCAGATCTGGTTAGGACGCGACTCTCGTTATAACGCGGATTTTCTCCGTTCCCTTCAAACGCGTTATAACGAGAGATGACTGTAGTTCATGTTTTTATTGTGTGAAAAGCAGCTCTATAAACGGATATTTAAATCTAAATATCAAAATTCAAGTTCGAGATTGTTTTCAGGTATAAACTAATAAGTAAGGGTTTCGAGATGGATCCTGGTTCTGACGAATGTCAAAAATTGAGTACGGCAGGAGAGAGTTGCCTAATTTTAAAGCGAGGGCTCTGAAAAATCCCAAGCCTGAGAGATATGACCGACGCGACACAGTTCAACTCTAGATGTCAGCTGGTACCAGTACAAACTTCTTGCTGTCGATGCTCTGTGAAGTGAAGCAGGAACTGCAGCAATTATAAACAAGGGAAATTTTGTACATCCGATCCGACACCAGAAAATGCACAAAAAGGGTTACTTGTTAGCTTCTGACTTGACCACGTTTTCCTGTTTTTTAATGTGCGTTTGAGATAAGTTTTCAAAGCGCTTTTTAGTTTTAGCCCTTTTAAAGGAATAGCTGTAATCCTAGCTCCTTTGAGGGAGTTGAGTTTTGGGTAGAGCCAAATCGGATCGCTCGGATCGAATGCATGAGATACAGACCGAAGGAAGCCAACCTAACGACAGCTTCCAAGCTACTCCATTTTTAGTTGTTCTCCTCCAACACCGACTTTCTAACCGAAAGGCGTATTAGCTCGACATCGCGAATATGGACCGTCTGATAAGCGTTTGAACGCAACTACGAACTGAAGTATTGCAGGAAGACGGCAATCTTTGTTTTGAACCATATAATGGGTTCCAGGAGAACACAAGGCTCCCCTCTTGATTTATAATAGAGACAGATTTTCCGGGACTCTTTACCTCTTCCGGAATACTTCGGAGTGACACTCGTGAGTTGCGGGTTCCTCGCTGAGCTAAGCGCGACAACAGTAGGCATTAGCTGGGAGACGATGGGCTGTTGAGTGCTTTCGGTAAAAGCGTGTTTTTCTCGCACATTTCTCATGACATACGCGGACGCACATGTGCATCTCATCGCATTGCAGTCCAGATCAAGGTGCTGTGTCCAGGCTCGTCTTCTCGTCTGCCTCACCTACAATTTTGCTCAACCGTAAGACGAGGAGGCGCTGATATCGTGTGGAGAACTTAGGCAGCCTCACGTTCAGCTTTCAATGACTGACGCAGTTATGGGACGTCGCTTACTTGTCCGTTGTCGCAGAGCTCCCCATTTTTGAAGATAACCGTCCAGTTTTCGTAGAGGTTTTTGTCAGCCCTTTTTGGAAAGGTGTGGGGAACAGGTGGTGACTACTACGCTCTCGCTGAGATTGCCATGCGCATTACAACAAGCATAATCCAGGCGGAGAAGTCCGCTGAATATGGCAGACCAGAAGGATGCATTTTGAGCTGGACATTGTGGAAGAAGGAAAGCGTTAAGAGAAGTAAAACAAGAACGTAGCTCTGTGTCTCAAATCCCTTGCAGTG
This sequence comes from Heligmosomoides polygyrus bakeri, assembly GCA_947359475.1. Classification (NCBI taxonomy): domain Eukaryota; kingdom Metazoa; phylum Nematoda; class Chromadorea; order Rhabditida; family Heligmosomidae; genus Heligmosomoides; species Heligmosomoides polygyrus. The sequence continues at coordinate 66,012,231 of OX375865.1, read as the reverse complement.
CGGATATCAAGTACTTAGTCTCCACTTGTGGTATCCTGGTCTCGAAGTCGATATGACGGGCGCTGTGGATGGGATGCGTAATTGGAGCCTCGTATCTGGTAGCGCACCTGTAATGAACTCCACAAAGACCATCAAGGCTTGGGAACGACGCGCATTCTGATCATAACCGCGCATAATTAGACAAAATAGAACTACCTTCGCCGCGCCTCTTGTCAAGGCTGCCCTTCTTGAAGTGATCCTTAATATTTCCGGAATGCAGAGATCAGGCAAGGCAGAGCCAAGTGTCTTTGGTCTTCTCTGTAGCAGGTCCGTGCCCATTCCCTATGGATCATGTTTCAAGCGAAAATCCTCTAATATTAGACCCTGAAATTACGTAACTCCCTGCCTTCTGCATAGCAACGTTTCCCTTATTGACATTATGAGCGCTATTTACGTTGGTGGCGATTATGCATTTGTCCTTTTCGAATTTCGAATATCCGACTATTCGAAAAAGGTCCAATATTCGAATTATTAGTTTATTCGAATATTCGAAAGAGTCCAATATTCGAATTAATCAAATATTCGAATATTCGACGAATCGGAGTTATACGTTTTGAGAATCCGAATGATGTTCGATTATTCGAAATTCGATATTGCTCCCAAGGAGAAAGGAAAAGAGGCGATGTCCGTTCCTTGACGTGGTACCACTGGAAACTGCTCGCTGTGCGAGCTAAGCTAATCACGGACATTCGAATGCAGGCGACAGGTCCTTGTGACAGGTCGGCCTACGAAGACCTATGTCACATCACATGGTGCATGACAGTTCAAGTTTCTCGAGATAGTGCTACGGCGTCCGTGGTAGCCGACGCGCGCTCGTAAAGCCCGACGAGTGTGAAAGCTATGCGAGGGTCCCTGATGCGAGGACGGCATCGGGGAGCAAATGAGCTAGTCCGGAAGTCCCGTAACGTAAGCAGGACCCGCGTGGCACGCTGAATGTGGGTACGTTGACGGGCCGCTCGTGCGAGTTGGTTGAAGGAAGCACTGGAGCGAAGAAGAGTTGATTTCTGTACGGTGCAGGAGACGAGGTGGTCCTGCAGCAAGTCAAGGAACATGGGACGTGGTTTCAAGGCCGTTCTATTTGGAAGTCCCAGGACCACCAGCTGTGTCGCAATAATCGCCTCCGAACGATTTCGCTACTCAATTATAAGGGTCGAGCGCTTTAACGATCGATTGATGACGTTGTCGCCGTTAAGGAGCGACTCTAACACCTTTTCTCTGGGTATGCTCCGCAGAGTGGCTGCTCCGATCAAGCCATGGATGAGTTTCGGAGCCTGCTTGATGAGAAGACAGCAGAGTTACCGCTGAAAGATGTCATCATAGTCGCTGGTGACCTTAATGGGCACGTAGGTGCTGCGAAAGACGGATACAGCTGTCATGGTGGTTTCGGATACGATCCTCGTAACGCACATGGTGAGCGTATTCTTGAGTATGCGGAATCGCATAATCTCACCATTGTGAACACCGTTTTCCGAAAACGCGACTCCCACCTCATCTCATAAGGATCTCTCATAAGGACAAAACCTATCTGAGTCTTGGAGCTCCCACTACTATAGTGGGAGCTCCAAGACTCAGATAGATTTTGTCCTTATGAGAGATCACGTCCGAAGCACTGTCACAGACGCTAAGGTCGTGCCGTATGAGACGGTCGCCCCACAGCATTGACCGCTGGTCGGCACTTTAAAGATCACACCTCCGAGGGTGCAGCAGGTTGAGCGATGCGGTGCTGCAAGAATCAACTGGTGGCGAATGAAAGAGAAGGAAGCAGCTGTGATTTCTTCCGTTCGGTTACCGACAGTCACGACTGTCGATGAAACTTGGAAGAAGGCAACCGACGCGATACGCCAAGCTGTTGGAACTTGACACTACGAAGCCTGGACGACGAAAGGTTGACAAGCAGACATGGCTGTGAACGGACGATGTAAAAGCGAAGGTTCGAAAGAAGAAGTCGCTGTACCATGTATTTCTCGGTGAGAACAACTGGCAGGAGTATCAGAAAGCGAAGAAGGCTGCAAAGGAAGCCGTGGCTGTTGCGAGAGCCACTCATTACGGTGATTTCTAGCGAAAGCTCGAGTCGCGCGATGGTGAGCGGTATTTGAACCGACCTGCTAGGACCCGCCATCGCCAAACCGAGGATATTGAAAAGTTCTTTGGCATCAATGATGAGGGTGGCCATTTTCTGACAGACCGCAAAAAGGCGTGGAAACGATGACGCGACTATTTTGAGGAAATTTCCACTATGGAATTTCCTCATTCGGTCATCCTCCTGTGGCTTCTGTCCACGGTCCCTTCCAAAAGATCACCGTGGAGGAAACAGAAGCGGCTTTGAAGAAGGTGAAGCCCGGTGGCCGGATGATCTGACAGTCGATGTTTGGAAGTCGAAGCTCTGGTATCCTGTTGAGTGGTTGGCTGAGTTCTTCAACCAGGTAGTAAAGGAGGAGAAAGTACCGGAGTGTTGGCACAACAGTACGACGATTCTGATTTGGAAGAAGAAGGGCAGTCCTGCAGTCTGCTCCAATTACCCCGTCCGATTCGCTTGCTTTCACACAGCATGAAGATCTTCGAGCGAATCCTCGATAGACGAATCTGTGTAATCGTCAAGCTCTCCGACAACCAGTGCGGCTTTGTGTCTGGTTGTGGGACCATTGATGCTACACACACCGCACGCCTCCTGGTGGAGAACCATCGCGAGAGACAGAAGCCGGTGCATATTGCCTTTCTCGACTTGGAGAAGGCCTTCGATCGCGTACCACGTGAGCTTATATGGCATACCTTACGGCAACAAAACGTACCTGAGGAACTCATAGAGTGGGTGCGGATGCGTTACTCTTGCCCAGAGAGTAGACTGCATGCTGAAGCTGGGACCTCAATGGAGTTTCCCATCTCTGTTCGGGTGCACCAGGGTTCTGCGCATTCCCCACTCCTCTTTGTTGTCGTCATGGATACCATTACAAGAGATCTTCAGAAGCCTGTCCTTTGGACATTGATCTATGCTGATGAGGTGATGCTCGCTTGCGAAGATAAAGATGATCTCGAGCGGCAGGTGCAAGCTTGGTGCGACCGTCTGGCGAGATTCGGTCTCAAATTGAACGTCAAGAAGGCCGACTACCTAACGGCTGGGTGAACGAGTCCGGCTCCATTAGGCTTAGCGGCACTGGGCTTGCACGCACTTCGGCGTTTAAATACCTGGGATCAGAAATATTAGGGGGGGGGGGCAAAAGTAATGAGACACCCCATGCGGTGTCAATATATCTCGTGGCTGGAGTCTGGATTCGTGTTCATCGTATTTGTATGTTTGTATGCTACTTACTGAAGCACATCTGAAAAGTTACCACTTCCGCCCTTTCCAGAAGCATGCCAAAAACCCCAGCCTGTCTCATGCCGAAACCCCAGTCTGACGAGTCGACCTGTGTCGCGCAAATCTCTCCCGATTCCCAACTCCGAGCAGCCTGGGCTCAATATTCACGCAAGATGAGAAGTACGTCTTCTACCTTAACCCTGCCAAGCAGCGAGTCTGGGTGAGGCCTGGTGAATTGTTACCGACCTTCGTTCGGCGAGATGTTCACGGCGAGAAGCATCTTTGGAGCTTTTGGGTCTGCGCCCATGGATCGGTTTACCGGAGGCTGTTTCCCAAGAGCACCGCGATGAACTCCAAGGCCATGGTGAACGAAATAGAGGAGATGGGCCGGCGACTCGCTCTTATTCATTCGCAGCGCTTCAAGAAGGTTCTCCTCTTCGACAACGCCGCACCCCATCGGGAACAAGTAAGCACGGATAAGCTTGGCCAGCTGGGCTACGTTTAAATGCCTCACCCACCGTATTCGCTGGACATCTCTCCATGCAACTACCACTACTACTTGAGCCTATAGGACTTCCTAGTCGGAAGGAACACAAGAACCCAAGCAGTCCTTGACAACCATATCGAGCAGTTGATCAACACCAGGCTCAAGCAGTTCTGTAAGGATGGGATCAGGAAGTTGACTGAGCGATGGCAACAAGGTCATTGCCCTTAATGGCAAATACATTCCTCAGCATCGTTGAGTTGTAATTGAGTTATAAGGAGACAAAGATTTTTTTCATTTTGTCTCATTACTTTTGGCCCCCCCCCCTAATAGCTTCTGACGGCGGTCTGATGGTTGAAGTGAACTCACGCATGAGTGCAGCTTGGTCCGAGTGGCGTTCGCTGACTGGCGAGCTCTGCAATAGCTAGATACCAGAGCACCTGAAGTCGAAGATCTACAGAGCAGTCATCCGGCCAGTAACGATGTACGGCGCGGAGTGTTGGCCTGCGACTAAGGAAGTTGAAACGCGCCTCAGCATCATGGAGACGAAGATGCTGCGCTGGACGGCTGGAGTCACGCGCATGGACCGCTTCCGAAATGATGTCATTCGGCAGGAGTTCGGTGTCGCGCCGATAGCGGACAAGATGCGCGAAGCTCTTACGATGGTACGGCCACGTTCTGCGTGGAAAGGAAGACAGCGTCCGCAAGATAGGCCTTGAATTGGAAGTACCTGGAAAGCGGCCTAGAGGACGCCCGAAGCAGCGTTGGTCCGATACGTCACACATGGACATGAAAGTAACTGGCGTCCACCCTGATTAAGCGCAGGAGCGGGAAAGGTGGCGTCACGACACCAGAAGAGCGGACCCCGCGACGAAGTGGGACAAACGCTGAAAAAGGAGAATAAGAAAAAGTACCGTTCGCAGCCTGATGAGAACTACTACTTTGTTCGAGAGCATTCCGATGCAGTCGAATGTCAAATGATGTGGTGTGGATAGAATACTAGCTTTCCTACCAACTGCAGCTCGTCTCTATGACAATACCTCAACTAACTAATTGCAGAAGTGCTGCTTTCTTCTTTAACCCGGATTAAACCTATTTCTTTTTTGCTCGTATTCAGTCGCTACTATGCTGCGATATTTGCATGAATAAAATGGAATCCTTTTAATCATATGCTTCACAACTGCATTTGATTAAAACGATTCTATTTTTACTTATGCAGTCCCATCAAGCATACTGAATCGCGGAACCACAAAGGACAGGACGGGAAGGTAGGCGCTTCTTAGAATGCGCCAGTACCTGCACTCCTAACGGCCCATAAAAGTAGCTTGGATATTTTTTGTTTTGCACATGACTTGCGGTGAGAAGCCGAAGAGCAATGCAATGCCAAGACGGTCTCGTAGATTTGCGATACAAAGCCACCCTGGACGGATGGAAGTTAGGCATCTTTCCAACTACGACCCTGTTCTCAACTGAGGAAGCACCTGAAGTCACTTAACCCTTCTTGGGTCAGATTCATGAACCGCTTACCGGCCGTTATCGGTATATCGGTCATCTTACCTGTATCTCTGTATCTCTCTGTATCGCTTTCTACTAAGGCCGATATGGTGAGTCCGCGGTGAGATGATACCGGCGGTATCATTGATGAATCTGGCCCCTGAATTCTATTGTTGTTCTTGATCACTCCTATAGTTGTTAAGGGGATCTTCCCCACGGATCATCCAACACCGCGTCTAAACCTGAGGAGACAGGTAATTTGTGGCTCGTTATCTGGATCAAAATCGCCGGATAACGAACTACAAAACGGACAGGCCAAAACCCCCCGGAAACCGGATACCGGATACGGTTAATCGGCTCATCCCTGTTTCGCAGGTGCGAAGTTGGGTAATTGGACGGTGAGCCGCTAACAGGGCCTTTTCTTTTTCTTGTTACATTCGGCGCTTTACCGGAATGATGAACATTTGCCTTGTGCATTATTTGCATATCATCAGGGTTCTCAAGGGAAATTTTAAGCCACTATTATCTTGGCCTTTCTGGAATACGTCAGCTTTGAGAACTTCATGTTCATGTTCGTGTTCATGTTCATGTTCTTCATCAAATGAAGTAGTGACTGAATATCGTGCTTGAGCTCCGCTAGCACATTCGTCCTTCTGCTTTCTTCTCTTCATCGCTGAGTCCTCGCCTCTATCTCGATCTTATAGATTAGATTACGCACAGTGTCGAATTTCATATTTGTTCCACCCCGTTGCTGCATTTTGTATGAAAAAGCAAATCAACAGCATGCTTCAGTTGTAACTCACCATCAGATGCATTCGTCTGATGTTCCCTTTGAGGAAGACTCTGGAATGCCCTACACACTGCCATAACACTAAACGTTCAACCAACAATCTTCAGGAATTTACCCATCTCGGAATGCGAATGCCCCATCGCAAACCATGGGAAGACAGGTTGTTTTACGTCAGAGCGCACTACTTTCTAATAAGAGTATTTACATCCACAATAATTGCAAGGCCTATTGCATTAAGGATATGCTACATATTCAGTATGTAGCTCAATGCCATCGAAAAATTCTCCTACTTAAGCTGCCTAATTTTGTTGCAATAGTTAAACGCTTGTTCCAATACTTATGGAACTACTCTGTATACTCTATCGCTATATACTCTGTCACTTTTTTAGCCGCCTGAAAGCGTAGACGTAGGTGTGGGTGCGTAGTGTAGGTGTGAAACTAAACGAAAAGAGATTATTAAAATAGCCAGAGCGCCTGTATGTACCGTTTTATTAGATACCAGACGTTCAGCGGCCTAGCGGCCACCAAACGACTGGTTGGAGGCTTTGCCCCCAAGCCCCGAGAATAGAGACCTCGACCGTTTTGTTTTTTTCTTTAGATCTTTTTACTTTCATTCTGCTAAAAGACTGGTTTTATGTTTCTGTTAGTCTAGTGGTCCAGTGGGATATAGCACAGGAGGAGAACTTCAAAACTGCTCCTGTGAAGCCTGTCTACCCAGGTGCCGGCAGAGAGACGGAGTGAGAGTCGAGCATGCTGTCCACCCTGTACTGGCCCTCTTTTACTGGCACTCCTTTATTGCCTCCCCCCACCTTACTAGTTCCTCTTAACATTGTTTACTTTTCTGAATTCCTACGCTCATTACACGACGTCATCGGCACGTCTTCTGAATCCCGAAGTCCATTGGACGGCGCCTGCACAATTTTTCTGAATCCCCTCTCACGTTGGACGATGCCGTCTTCTGAATCTCGGCGTTCAGCGCATGATCCCCATCCACAGGCTGACGCGTTTTCCATCTCAGTATATCGTAAACTTGGGTGATCCGCAGTCGAGGTTGTGAGTTCGCCTGTAACCATCCATGGTTAAGCTCGAAGAAGGATCGGCTGAAATACGCAGGCATCTTTTGGCTTTGGTCCCCTCTCCGTGACTGACGACGTGACCCACGGATTAACTGAATCATGTATAGTAAGATAACAACAGAGACTACACTGCGAGAAAACCGAGTGCTCGAAGAATCAAAGCTCGCATTTTTCGCAATACAAGAAAAACACCTCGCTAAAGAAAGTTACGAAGCACGATCAGAACTTGTACGAGATAAGGCGTGAAAATTGCAAAAGCCGACAACATCCCCAAATTTTTGTCCTGGAAGTGTTACATTAAATAAATGTGAAACGTTATAGCAGCTAACGCTAGAAACACTTTCCGTTCTTCAACTAATTGCAGCAACGCTAATAAACGAAAAACTTAAATGCTTCCGAATACTTGTGGGCTAGTGCAAGCAAGTTAGCGGCGGCAACACGTTGGGAGACTTCTAGTGCTTTTGTAATCCCGTCCATTTTGTCTTCCCACTTGGCCTCAGAACACGTAAGAACGCAGACAACTTGAGATATGCAAAAATCCCCTCCAGCTAAATTCACGACAGCTGAGGAGCTTCAGGTCACCTTGAAGACACGAGACCTTAGGCATTCCATTTTATGGTCACTAAATTCATTCGTAAGGAGGGGCTTATTCGAGCTTCTGGGAAGGAACAAGATACGAAGCTAAGCTTTCAGAACTTTTTTTTCAAAAACATGTTACGAGAGATAAATTCATCTTGAGACAGTTTCAAATTCAATAATTGCAACAGATCTTGGTTAACATTCGACCTGGGTTTCATTCGTATTAAACCTCAGTTAATCAATGTTTTTCTTGAAAACAAAGCTTAAAAAACAAGCTTATTCTTCTTCTTCTGCGCTTGTCCCGCTTCGTCGCGGGCTCCGCTCTTCTGGTGTCTTGACGCCACGTTCCCGATCCTGCGCGTGATCAGGGTGGACGCCAGTTACTTTCATGTCCGTGTGTAACGTATCGGACCAACGCTGCTTCGGGCGTCCTCTAGGCCGCTTTCCAGATACTTCCAAGTCAAGGCCTATCTTGCCGACGCTGTCTTCTTTCCCACGCAGAATATGGCCGTTCCATCGTAAGCGAGCTACGCGCAGCTTCTTCTCAGCTATAGGCGCGACACCGAACTCCTGCCGAATGACATCATTTCGGAAGCGGTCCATGCGCGTGACTCCAGCCGTCCAGCGCAGCATCTTCCTCTCCATGATGCTGAGGCGCGTTTCAACTTTCTTAGTCGCAGGCCAACACTCAGCGCCGTACATCGTTACTGGCCGGATGACTGCTCTGTAGATCTTCGACTTCAGGTGCTCTGGTATCTAGCTATTGCAGAGCTCGCCAGTCAGCGAACGCCACTCGGACCAAGCTGCACTCACGCGTGAGTTCACTTCAACCATCAGACCGCCGTCAGAAGCTATTGCTGATCCCAGATATTTAAACACAGAAGTGCGTGCAAGCTCAGTGCCGTCAATCTTAATGGAGCCGGACTCGTTTACGTAAGTCGTTAGGCACTCGTTCTTCTTAACATTCAATTTGAGTCCGAACATCGCCAGAGGGTCGCATCAAGCTTGCACCTGCCGATCGAGATCATCTTTATCTTCGCAAGCGAGCATCACGTCATCTGCATAGGTCAATGTCCAAAGGACAGGCTTCTGAAGATCTCTCGTAGTGGCATCCATGACGACAGCAAAGAGGAGTGGAGAAAGCGCAGAACCCTGGTGCACCCGAACAGGAATACAAAACTCCATTGAGGTTCCAGCTTCAGCATGCAGTCTACTCTTTGGGCAAGAGTAGAGCATCCGCACCTACTCTATGAGTTCCTCAGGTACGTTGTGTTGCCGTTAGGCGTGCCATATAAGCTCACGTGGTACGCGGTCGAAAGCCTTCTCCAAGTCGAGAAAGGCAATGGCCATGCACCGGCTTCTGTTTCTCGCGATGCTTTTCCACCAGGAGGCGGGCGGCGTGTATGACGTCAATGGCCCCACAACCAGCTACGAAGCCGCACTGGTTGTCGGAGAGCTTGACGATTTCACGAATTCGTCTATCGCGGATTCGCTCGGAGATCTTCATGCTGTGCGAGCAAATCGGACGGTAATTGGAGCAGTCTGCAGGATGACGTTCTTCTTGCAAATCGGAATCGTCGGACTGGTGCCAACACTCCGGTACTTTCTCCTCCTTTACTACCTGGTTGAAGAACTCAGCCAACCACTCAACAGGATACCAGAGCTTCGACTTCCAAACATCGACTGTCAGATCATCCGGCCACCGAGCTTCACCTTCTTCAGAGCCGCTTCTGTTTCCTCCACGGTGATCTTGTGAACGGGACCGTAAACAGAAGCCACAGAAGGGATGGCCGGATTCTATAGTGGAAGTTTCCTCAAAGTAATCACGCCATCGCTTCAGCGCCTTTTTGCGGTCTGTCAGAAGATGGCCGCTCTCAGCATTGATGCCAAAGAACTTTTCAATATCCTCGGTTTGGCGATGGCGGGTCTTAGCAAGTCGGTACAAATACCGCTCACCATCGCGCGACTCGAGCTTTCGGTAGACATCACCATAATGAGTGGCTTTCGCAACAGCCACGGCTTTCTTTGCAGCCTTCTTCGCTTTCTGATACTCCTGCCAGTTGTTCTCACCGAGAAATACATGGTACAGCGACTTCTTCTTTCGAACCTTCGCTTTTACATCGTCCGTTCACAGCCATGTCTGCTTGTCAACCTTTCGTCGTCCAGGCTTCGTAGTGTCAAGTTCCAACAGCTTGGCGTATCGCGTCGGTTGCCTTCTTCCAAGTTTCATCGACAGTCGTGACTGTCGGTAACCGAACGGAAGAAATCACAGCTGCTTCCTTCTCTTTCATTCGCCACCAGTTGATTCTTGCAGCACCGCATCGCTCAACCTGCTGCACCCTCGGAGGTGTGATCTTTAAAGTGCCGACCAGCGGTCAATGCTGTGGGGCGACCGTCTCATACGGCACGATCTTCGCGTCTGTGACAGTGCTTCGGACGTGATCTCTCATAAGGACAAAATCTATCTGAGTCTTGGAGCTCCCACTATAGTAGTGGGAGCTCCAAGACTCAGATAGATTTTGTCCTTATAAGAGATCCTCATGAGATGAGGTGAGAGTCGCGTTTTCGGAAAACGGTGTTCACAATGGTGAGATTATGCGATTCCGCATACTCAAGAATACGCTCACCATGTGCGTTACGAGGATCGTATCCGAAACCACCATGACAGCTGTATCCGTCTTTCGCAGCACCTACGTGCCCATTAAGGTCACCAGCGACTATGATGACATCTTTCAGCGGTAACTCTGCTGTCTTCTCATCAAGCAGGCTCCAAAATTCATCCTTGGCTTGATCGGAGCAGCCACTCTGCGGAGCATACCCAGAGAAAAGGTGTTAGAGTCGCTCCTTAGTGGGGACAACGTCATCATCAATCGATCATTAAAGCGCTCGACCACGCTCAGGCGTAGGGTGCGAAAGTCGCAGGGGGGTCGTACTTTGACTAAAGGTGGAGAGGGGTGGTCGTACTTCGATTTGGTTCCTAAGACAAAATTCCTCGGAGAGGTCGCTCTTTCGCAAGTGTTGCAAGCAGAGTTCTGTAATTAATAAATTTATTAATATTATTATTGTTCAATTAATAAATTTTTGACGCAAATAAATCAATTAAATAAAGATTTTTTAGACATGACAACCATATGGAAACACTATGAGCGCTGCTTCTTCTATGGAAAGCAGACTTCATTTGAATTTGCAGCGTTCTTGCATTAGATAATAAATTTTTAAGCATTTTTTCAAAACAGCTGAAGTGAAGCAATTGCTGCTCAATTTTTGCAGTGAGAGCACGACAAATTTTTTAGTTGAGAGATGTTACTACTGAAGCTGAAAATGGACCTTTCCGAAATTTAGTCCAGGAAGTCAGGTCTCTTTCATCCGATCATCAGGTGGAGTAATTTTCCTATCCTGAATTTTTCTAAAAAATAAAACATTTTCTGAACAAGGCTACCACTGGAGTTGAAACTAGAGTTTACAACAGCACAGCTTTTATTAAGCACTTGTTCAAAAAATCAACCCTTTCCTAAGGATGTTCCTTTGCGATCAGGTGAGGTCATGCACAAAATTTCCTTTTTTTCAAAAATAAACATTTTTCGCGATGTCTAGAGCTGACAAGTAGCTTTAGAAAACGGTAATTTTTATTTTATATATATTCTAAAGTCGTCCCTTTCATAAGCGGTCCTCTTTGCGAACAGGTGAGGTCATGCTGAAATTTTTCTTTTTTTTTCAAAAATAAGCATTTTCTACCTGAACGGAACGATGTTTAGAGCTGTAATGTAGCTTAACAGAGGCACAATCTTTGATTGATACATAACAAAAAACGTCGCTCATCTGGAGCTATTTTCGATGTGATCAAAAAGAATGAATCACTCGTCGGTCGATCGCTCGTCAATGTGATTGGAAGGTGCAATTCTTGCACTTTGTTCAGCCAATCGTAACTCGTTCAGGAGATATACAAACGCGAGTAGCACTCAAAATACTAGAAGAAATTCCCTTCCTTATGAGTGCAAAACTACTTGAAAAAAGGCATATTCGTGCGCTGCAGGGAGGGTGATATTTTTGCTCGAAAAAATTGGAGTAGTTTTACAAAAATGGCCATAACTCCCTTAACTTTAAGAGCTGTACAAATGCAAGTGGCACTTTGGAAATTTAAAAAAATTTCTATCTTATAGATGCAAAGCCAAATTTTGAAAAAATGATCTTCATGCGCGGCCGGGGGTGAAATTTCTGGGCGATTTTTGTGGAAATACTTGCAGAAAATCGCAGCCCTACGGCCGTGCATGAAGATGCCGTTTTTGAAAGGAAGCTTTGCCATCAGCAGAGAGTGCATTTTCTCTAGTTTTCAGGTCGCTGCTTGTATTTGCATAAAAGTAGGTAAGTAATGATCGTTTAACTGCGTAAGATCTCTCCTTCTTGCGAGCTTTAGATTGCAGATACCCGAACTTAATCGATCATAACTTGCTTAATTCTGAGAGCTGTGCAAATGCGGGTAGCATTCAGAAAACTAGATAAAATGCTCTATATTATGAATACAAACCAAATTTTGAAAAAGGGATCCTCATGCGCGGCCGAGAGGATGGTTTCTCTGCAATTTTCGCCAAAAATCGCAGAAAAATCGCACATCCCTCCGGCCGCGCATGAAGATGCTTTTTTTAAGTAACGCTTTTAAGATATTCGAGAAGAGAATTTTTCTAGTTTTTAGAATGCTACCCACGTTTGCAAAACTCTCAGAAGTAAGCAAGTTATGCTCATTTTTGTAAAGTCACTCCAATTTTTTCGAGCAAAAATCGCATCCTCTCGGCCGCGCATGAAAATGCCTCTTTTGAAAGGCGGTTTTGTGATCTTCTGAAAGAGAATTTCTTATAGTTTTTTAAATGCCACCCGCATTTGCCTAACTCACAAATTTGAGCGAGTTAGGATCGGTTGAACAAAGTACAAGTACAGTACCTTCCAATCACGTCGACGGGCGATCGACCAGTGATCCATCCTCTTTGATCACATCGGAAATAGTTCCAGATAAACTGCGTTTTCTATTATGTATAAGTCAAAGATTGAACTTTCGTAAAGCTACATTGCAGCTCTCAGTATCGTTTCGTTCAGGAAGAAAATATTTATTTTTGAAGAAAAAGAAAATTTTGAGCAACACTTCATCTGATCGCAAGGAAAACAGCTTAGGAAAGGGTCGATTCTAATATATATATATATATATGTATATATATGTATATATATATGTAATGAAAAATTGTTGTTTTCTCAAGCTACATGTCACTTTTACAGATTGTTCCGTTCAGGCAGAAAAATCTTTATTTTTGAAAAACAAATTAGCATGACCTCACCTGATCGCAAGGAACATTGCTCAGAAAAAGATTGATTTTTTGAACAAGTGCTAAATAACAGCTGTGCTGTTGTGAACTCCAGTTTCAGCGCCAGTGGTAGCCTTGTTCAAAAAACATTCTGTTTTTGGGAAATTCCAAGAAAAATTCCATGAAAATCATTCCACCTTATCGGGTGAAAGGTTGCTAGGAGAGGACTGGTTTTTTCCCGCTTATAAACTAACCTTCGGCAAGGTCCATTTTCAGCTTCAGTAGTTACATCTCTCAACTGATAAATGTGTGCGCCGTCTCAGCGAAAACTGAGCAATAATCAATTCATCTCAGCAATTTTAACAATTCAATCAAAAATTTTTCTATCCAATACAACAACTATTTAAATTTTTGTTAGATACAATATCAAATTCAAATGACGTCTTCTTTCCATAGGACAAGCGGTGCTCAGGGTTTTGCCATGTCGTTTCCATGCCTAAAAAATCTTCATTTAATCGATTTATTTGGGTCAGAACATTATAATTGATTAGTAAAAATTATTTTCCCTTTCTTTGACATTTTCTAAAATTGTTTGCAACATAGGAGACAACTTAACATTAAAATCCATCGATTTTTTCGAGAGGGGAGGGGTCGCACCAACACTCTTCTGGAGGGGTCGTAAACTTTTGGCAGAAACCGCAGCCCACGCTTGAGCCTGCCCTTGACTTGCGGCAGGACCACCTCGTCTCCTGCACCGCACAAAAATCAACTCTTCTACGCTCCAGTGCTTCAACCAACTCGGACGAGCGGCCCGTTAAAGCACCCACATTCAGCGTTGCTGCGCGGCTCCTGCTTACGGTACGGGACTTTCGGACTAGCTCAGTTGCCCCCCCCCCCCAATGCCGTTCTCGCATCAGAGACCCTCGCATACTTTCCACACTCGCCGGGCTCTGTGAGTGCGCATCGGCTCCCGCGGACGCCGCAGCACAATCTCGAACAATATGCCTCATCACACACCATGGGATGTGACGTGAGTCTTCCTAGGCCGGCCTATCACAAGGGCCTGTCGCCTGCATTCGAGTGTCCGTGCTTGGCTTACAAGGGAAGGATGCTAGGTGACCATGGGACTTTGAGATGAGACATAAATCACTGGATGCGGCTTCGAACGCTGATTCCAAATATATGTTTCTGCTGTACGCATCTGTGAACGGAGTTATGGACCGTTTTCTTAGCAGGCTCCCTTGCCCTCTAGGGCCAGTCACAAGAGAGCAAGCTAAAGTAGGGTTGCAACTGGCTTGCCGGCCGAGCAGTGATGGTGCAGGGGTAGAGGGGCGGCATGGTGAGACGGGGTGGTTTATGGTTCGAATCACCCGTGGTGCAGGATTTTTGCGCTTTCTAAAAACATCTGCCACGATCAACCAAAGCTCTTTATGTCAAATGGCGATGTTTGAGCGAAATCGATTACCAGATCTCACCACCCATACTTACGGGGGCGGTCAGGAGGTACACACGCCCCCTGCTGGGGCGTGCGATCTTCCTCTCATCTCCCTTGCTCACCCACCCCAAACCCCTAGGCTTCACCGAGAGTCTAACGGCTGCCTTACGAAACATTTTACACGCAAAACAAAAGTTTCCGGTCCGCAGAACAGCGGTTACCTCCTGACGCCATACCCCTCAGCAGGGGCGGATGTATCTCCTGTCGCGCTGCCCATACTTACAAGTGGGCGATCAGTGCCTTAAATAACCCCTTGGGCGAATTCTTTTTCGACACACAGGTTCGGTTAGGACAATACTGCCGACTTATCTTCCAAACTATGTTTTCACCAGCTGTTGTGTTGGCGTGCCTTTTGGAGGAATTCGGTCCTTCCGATACTTCACTCGTTCCTACAAGGCAAGAGAAGAAAATGACCAGCAGTTTAGCATCCAGCTTGCGAGATGAGCACTGCGGGAGCATCGAGGTAGAGGATGAAGAAGGTACCAGTGCGGAACCAGAAGAGGATCAGAAGAGAAGAAGGTATTAGCGGCAACCAAACGTTGCTCTTGGTCAACAGCTGGAAGCCATTCAAGGATCACGAAACCATTTAATCAGTTTTTATAGATCATACTAGAGTGAAAGTGATGAACATTCCGGTAGGAAGAACATCACAAATACAACCATTAGACGTACATTTCTTCTTGCCATTCAAAAGCATGTACAAACGTTTCACCTCTCATGTATTGACACACGGTATAAAGTTCCCACTTCACTCCCGCGACTCAATTCTTCGAATTGTATCGCTGATTTACACTCAATTTTCTGCCCCAAGATTCAGAACTTTTTTTTACGTATTCATGGTACGCTGCAGGATACCTGCACAGTCACCCCGGGACGTATGATACACCAATTCAATATTGTTTCCTTAGTGACACCGTAGAGCACTGCTCTAACAGCGGCAGTAATGGTGTATTTTTTATCCGTTGCGGTCATTGCCAACAGCTGTTATGTTTTAAACATTTCGTAGTATTATTTCACAGTTGCTAGTGTAACGCATTGTTTGTCTTCTCACCATGCTTTTAGCAACTATTCATGATAAATTCTATCTTCGTGCCAGTATGAAGTTGTCAATATGAAGACTAGTCCTTTATGGTGACCTTCTTCGTTTCAATTTGACATAGAGAGCTTTTGTTGATTGTGGCAGATGTTTTTTAGAAAGCGCAATAATCCTGCACCACGGTGACTCGAACCACAAACCACCCCGTCTCACCACACCGTCCCTCTACCCCTGCTCCACTACTGCTCGGCCGGCAGCGCAGTTTCAACCCAAGTTGAGCTCGCTCTCTTGTGACTGGCCCTCTCTGCGTGGACCTAGGGGGCAAAGGAGCTTGCGATGAAAATGGTTCATAACTCCGTTCACAGTTGCGCACAGCAGGGACGGAACACATATTTGGAATCAGCGTTCGAAGCTGCATCCAGTGATATACGTCTCATCTCAAAGTCCCATGGTCACCTAGTATCCTTCCCTTGTTAGCTCACAAAGCGAGTAGTTTTCAGTGGCACCACGAGGAGAACGGACATCGCCACCAGGCTGCGAACAGTACTTATGCAGGTTTTATTCGCCTGATGTTTCGGCCTCGCCGGCCTCTTCATTGCATGGAAAAGAAAGAAGGCGTCGGAAAGATTACTAGTTTAAGTGTCATTATATTTTGCAGCAGCTTTATGTAACTTAGAACAGAAAAAGGCGATTGGTAAGTAGAGCGACCATTCGATACTGTGGAAACACGCAAAACGTGGGCGAGTTGCTGTCGGATGAAGACAAATGTGAGTTAATAAGAGGAGACTGAATCTCACACTTGTCTACTTCCGTGGTGTCTTATCAGACTTCCGACTATTTCTATGAGGTCATTTAGGACGTAAACACCGCATTCTTCTTCTCATTTTCCCTCAGTCGTTTTAATTTTCAAAAAAAAACTGTAAATTGTAAGTTGTAGTATAAAATGACGAACAATTCCTTCGACGAATAATTTCTTAAGCTCCCTTGTCACTGAAAAAGGCTTTTATGTTGACGAAACATCAGTCGAGTAGAGTGTTACTGCATAAAAAATAAATATCTTTGGCTTCACAGCTAGACGGTCTTGCTAATGTTCCTTCTCAACAAGCATAATAGCTGTTCACCGACTCTAGCGTTCTGGGGCCGGACGACTTACAACAATTTAACGGAGAAAATACAACTGAAATTCCTGATAGCGCGGCTTATCAACGAGCGACCATATCGCTTGATAAGCCGCGTTATCAGGGATTTCGGCAGTATTTTCTCTCTAGATTCTGAAATCGCTTTGGAAAGCACAAAAGAGAAGCGGAAGCGGTTTTTCCTGCTTACCGCCTGAGAAGATCTCATAGAGAGCAGTTAATGCAGTGAACGCACTTGTTAAAAAAACACTAATTAAATGATTAGGAATTGCTTATAGTTTAACAGAGCATGAAATCATGAACAGCTGTTACAGCAATATAAAACCAGTTTTACATTTTCTTGTTTATTCGTTATCCAAGGACGCGTGGAGCGCAGTCGGAGGAGGCGCGACTGTCGCGTGCACCCGGTACCAGGTTCCTGGTTCGGATTGCCCGCCAAGGCCAACCAAGCCTTCCATCCTTTCGGGGTCGGTGAATTGGTACCAGACCTGTCTGGGAAGGATAAAGCGCTGACTTGTTCATCGGCTGGCCACCGCAAGTTATTGCATGGCCAAATACGCATTCAACTCGCCTCCACGACATCCCGTAGAAGCAGAATGCGTCGCGCTTCCCAAAGGGGATTGAGTAACGACATTCTTTATCCTTATCCTTATCCTAATCCGTTGGTTACGTTGTCATAATGGGAAGGAGGCTGAAGCCAAGAAATGTCCACGACGATGTGACGTATGCCGGCCGGCTTTTCTTTGAGCTTAACCATGGGGATTGCTGGCGAACTGATAACCTTGGCTGCTGATCACCCGTGTTTACGACACATTCAGTAGGCAGCGCGTCAGGGTATGAATGGGGATCAAGTGCAGACCATAGAGATTCAGAAGGCGCGCCCTAGACGCCGTTCAACGTATTCCATTTATCTGTTTCTCGGTTATCCGCGACTTTTGGGCAAATTAATCCGTTATCCGTTATTCCGCTTTCAGTTTTTGGAATCCGCTCATTCCTGCTGCGAAAGACTAGCTATGGAATTCCTCCATCTTCAGGTTTTTGATCCTCATTTTTCTTCTTATTTTTGTTTTACCCTCGTTTTTCGCCATCCTAGAAAATAAACCTTGCTCTAACTACGCAAAAAGTAGATTCT